>JARACZ010000019.1:11200000-11640988 GCA_029255805.1 Keiferia lycopersicella
AGCTAATATTTTTACACCCTGTATACTTCGGGTATATATACTTAATCAATATGAAAGCGCTGTATGAATCTTGGCACCAAATTTATGGTCTGTTTACCCCATATCTCAATCGATAAAACCCACGTCAAGTGCTCATAGAGTTTAGAATAGGTGAATATTTGATGTCAAGACGAGAATGCTGTGAAAAACGTTCCACGTTTTCTTTGTGAGCGAATAAAAGTTGATGAAGAACACCCGTTTGGCTTTGAAGCTAAATTGATAATGTACAAACAATAAGACTTTGTTTGAAATATGTCGGAGAATGTGATACGTTGGTGGTGTTGATAAAAGCTCTCATGGGTATTTTTAAAATGCTCGAAACATAAACTAAGTCCTACTCAGAAGTGTATACGAGTACGATGAGTGGAAATAAATGAAAGATGTTTTTAAGTATAACTTTGAACTATCTGTAAAATAAAAAAATTGCAAAATATTTTAAAGGCGCCAATTACGACAAGAGGATTTATTTAACGGAGCTGACGTTTAGAAGATTATATTTTTCAATTTTTTTCTTTCTTTTTCGTTAATATCTTTGCTTTGAGTCTCAAAAACTGTTGTTTGTCCCATTTTGAAATTAGCTTCCATCGGCGCAAACGATCCGTTATTCAGCCAAAATTGCCATGAAATTATTCGTTCCTCATTCGATTCAAGCTCCTTCGTTCTACATTTCAATTATTTCACGCATTTTAGAAGCGGATGGTTTCTGTTTTAGTATAAGAAAATTATGCATGGGATAAAAATAGACTATATTAGGGTGATGCGGGATAACTCGCAACTTTCACATTTATAAGATTTTGTTTTTCCTGGTGCCAGGGATGTAGGCGTGATATATGTATGTATTGTATGTATGTTTTTTTTAGTATGGGTTAACTTGAGTATAAAACCCTTTTTACTTTTGAAAGCTATTTCGGTTCATTATTTTCTACATAGAGAACAATATTATGACATGAAAATATACAGTTGCCGTATGGCTAATAAAGACGTACTGTAAATATAGGTACCTAATACTTTCTATGTGAAATATTTTTAACGTAGGTCATACATAAACGAATTCAAAATTCAGTGCTTAGATTGATTGCTATCCTCCGTTATCGATTTATTATAGCACTAGATATGAAATGTCTATGTGCACCACATATTTCAAGTATATCATATACGTAAAGTTGTTTAGACTGTCAGGTCTTCCTCTACTTATAACATGAGATATTATTTAAAACACCTATTTATGTCTAGAGGTATGCTGGTATGTATCTATTTATGTTTATGTTGCCTACCTATTTAATGGTCTTATAAAGTATGTGATGCCAAAAAACGTATTTATTATGAACCTAAATAAATCGTTATAATAGTACATACTGAAATGCGGATGCTACTATAAGTATCACCAAACAGGATAATAAACCAGAGTGTTACACGCTACTATGCTTCAAGCTTTTTATGACAAAATTTCAAAAAGCTAGAACTCAATCTCTCACTCAGGATTCAATTTTCATCGACAGAATTTGCTCCAAGGATCCAACTCCGATTATCGAATGAAACCGAATTGAGACAAGGAAAATTTGAATTCATTTAACATCTAATTTGAATAAGAATTTCTAATCAAATGTCGTTTGTTCCGGCTTCTTTTCATAATATTTTGATCCAATCTTTTATCAATAAATCACGGGAGATTTGTGCTTGGTTTTACATACATACATACATATATCACGCCTTTATCCCTTGCGGGGTAGGCAGAGCGTTAACAACCTGAAAAATACGGTCCCTATCGCCACGTCTGACAAATATTGAGGGCCGGTTGAGATATGTATCACTATAGTGACAGTTTGTCAGCCTGTCGCCTAAAACTTGTGATACACATGAAACCGTCGAGTCCCTTAGTCGCCTTTTACGACACCCACGGGGAAGAAATGGGGTGATGCTATTCGAAACCGCCATCACACGTGCTTGGTTTTGTCTTATAATTTTGGCGTAACGTACTTTGCGCTGCGAAAATTGATATGTGATGTAGTTGTTTACAAACAGCTCCTGCCAAAGTATTCCTAGTCATGGACGCTGTCGTAAGATGTAACGTGAGACAGCGCGGCGCTCGAAGACGCCGTCTACACCCGTGAGACGCACATGTCATCACCTATTATTACGTGTCTTATCATACTACGTCTCACGTCTCAGGTGTGTGTAGATAGCGCCACAGGCAGTAAACAGGACACACGGCTTAACGTGCTCACCAAAGCTCGAAACATAAAAAATGCGGAAAAGCTAATAGGCAATACCGGCAAAGTACGGAGTAGGGAACGCTGTTCGCATTTTTACGCACACACTTGTTTCCGGATTACTGGGGCTATGAAGGTCTTATAAACCTGGGATTCAGGTGAAGTACTTCATATATGTGGGATATTAAATATTACGAACGTAAACATAATATGCCACCTACCAATCTAGGTGAATCAAATTTAAAATGAGGATTATACCAAACTGCCTACAAATACTACCTATTGAACCAGTTTAATTTTATATACTTTAATTGTACAAACTTTTGAAACCTTTTGCATTCATTGCGTGCTTCAATCACCGGCATTTATTTTGATTAATTTTTAGAGGACTTTGCTACCTTGGTTTTTTTAACCTACAAGTTTTCAATTTAGAGGTCGCGAGTTTGAATCACTAAGTTAGAAACGCAAAGCAATACTTCGTTATCATATTTGGTACCAAACAAACTAACTTACATTCAGTGAATGGACAAACTAACTTACAAGTTTATTCGTTACAATACTCGTACGGTTAATATTTAAAAAAACACAAGAGGCTTCGTCTTACAAAACAAAAAATACTGTATTCGTGCAATTGGGCCTAAATCAAGAGGTCTTTGAAAACTGGCTAAAGCACAGTTTGACAAATCACCATCACATTAAACTGTTGAGACCAGACTTTATGGGTCTATTGTAACCTCTCACAAAAGCCGAGGGTTCCGGTCAAGCGTTGCCTGGCAACGGAGACCCATACAAAACGATTAAGATATCTAATACATAGAAATGCTTAAGATGGATATTGAGGAAATGAAGTACATTTGATTGTGGATGTTACACAGATTATTCGGGATTGTAGCTTTTGTAATCTTTAGCTATATTAGTGCTGTAGGTTTTAAGAACATCTTACCTTCTGACAAAAATACCCAGACGTTTACGTTAATGTCTTACTTTACTTAGAGAGTTTTTAAATAAATCATTTTTATAAATTATTATTCCTGTATTAATGTAAATATCTCTTGGTAAATAATATTTACATTACTACCAGCTGTCAATCATTGTCTGCTATCTAAGGCCGGCGTAAGTCAAACATATTGGACGTTCAATAATGTTTTCAAACGTAACAAAATACCTACTTCAACACAACAAATAGAACATACCTAAACCTATATCATCATGAATGCATACATAATAGAAAACCCACATCCATCTTCAATCCAATTAAAACTTTTATTTGGAGTACTCTCTTTTCATTCAAATGCTTTTGAGAGGAAAAAAACTGATAAAAACTTTTGCTAGTATTTTTACACACACACACACAAATCACGCCTATATCCCTGGCGGGGTAGGCAGAGCGTTAACGACCGTAAAGTTATGGTCTTTATCGCCACGTCTGACAATATTTGAGGGTCGTTTCAGATAAGTCATGTATCACTATAGTGACAGGTTGCCATCCTGTCGCCTAAAATTGCAATACACATGAAACCCTCAAGTCCCTTGGTCGGCTTCTACGACATTCACGGGAAAGAAATGGGGTGATGCTATTCTAAGCCGGCACCACACGGCAATAGTATTTTTTGGTAATAGAATTTTGAAGACAATGGGAAAATAGCTCGGTGTTTTTTTACTTTCTTCTCAAAATATGTCCATGAAAATAGTGTCAAAGTAGTATTATATAGGGTCTTTTTGCATGACATAGAAAAAATTCCAGTTTTATTGACACATTTTTAAACATCTAAGCCGTAACTAAGCAACCATTCAAGGAATCATACATATTTCATTTTCATAATGGTAGGTAGCATAAATGCATGATATTTGGGATTAATACGGATATAGGTATTTGTTTTATGTTTTGATTTTTATCAATCTCGATTAGTACCTACTACATACTACGGGTCGTTGGACGACTTAGTGTCCCACACGAAAAGAAGAAGCACTACTTACTAATTACAAAAAAAAAACCTTGCAATACAAAATAATGTATACTAGATTAATTAAACGCACTATTAATTGGTCAGAAAAAGGTAAATATTCAAATATGAAGTTCAACTTCGCAAATGACAATGTATTTTCCCAATAGCCTTTGTTCCTTTGATCATGAGATTCTGTCTGACATCCTGTATTGGTGAAATTCAGCTCCCAATATTTCAATTTCAGCTTCAGCGCTGCAGCGAAGCATGGACAATGACATGGTAGTAATGGTCTTCCTTTTTGTAACTTTTTCAATGCTCCTCGTTTTTGTAACATTTTGAAAGGATTTCGGATAAAAGCGAACTGAACTTACTGGTATATCAGGTACTTTTTGAAATAGAGCACCTCAGTTTTGCCTGTCAAATATAATTTTTTAGAAGTTTGTAAAGGTTAACTATGAAAAGTGGTTATGTGGTTCCAATTGATCTTCTTTCTCATAGGATGCCTTTTTATTAGTCTTGGAAGTGACGCTTTTCTGCAATCTATTTAGCCTATACTAGCCCACTACTCTACATACCCCTTTTCTTTATTCGTGCCAATCTCTACGCAAATATCATAAGTATAAAAAAACATCGTGAATTTTCTTTCGCCTTAAACTGTTACAAACTTTCGCGGTCACACATACTGACTAAAGTCCTATCATCCCGTCTTAAATTATTGTGAGTCAGTGTGTTTTCTTTCGCCATTTTGTCGTTTAGCAAGGTTGTCAATAAATTGATTCAAACGGAAAGCAACCACGCCGAAGTAAATTATCAAGGGGCTCAAACGAGATTCATGGCCCCTTCGAATACCTTCATCTTCCCTTCGCAATGTAAGCAAACATAAGCTTACTAGATAAATGTGTCTTTAAAGATACAAATGATTGCCAGGTACTTTAAAATTAAGTACTGTATTTGTATGATATGTCCTTTAGGAAAGCTTGTGAATGCATTTGGAAAATTAAAAACCAATGTTGCAATACTTCTACATCGGGTCGTTGGACGACTCGGCGTCCCACACGAAAAGAAGAATACTTTTACAGCCACAATAATCCACTGCTGGACATAAGCCTCCTCCAATTCGGGGGTATTGCCATATTCACCACGCTTGGCAGGCAACTTGGCGAGCGTAGTGCAAGATATTGACACAAAACGCTGCCGTTCCCTGGATTCCTCCCTTAGTTGCATTTTACGACACACGGCAAAAATGTTGCACTGTTTTTGGACAAATATGAATCTTAATAAGTACGTATCGTAAACTTGCAATTGATCTCGCTCGTGTTTATAAACGCATTGTAGGTATAGGCAGGTTGGTTAAGTTTATTTTGTGTACGATACAAAGGAGTGTAAACATGCAATAGATTTTTATTGATCTCGCTCAAACGCATAGTGGGTATAGGCAGGTCGGTTAAGTTTATTTTGTGTACGATACAAAGGAGTGTAAACATGCAATAGATTTTTATTGATCTCGCTCAAACGCATAGTAGGTATAGGCAGGTCGGTTATGTTTACTCTGTATACGATACAAAGGAGCGACCGTACACTCACACAGGTTTGTGGCTACCTGGTTGAATACGTTCATCCTTTCACTAAGTAAACTTTCGTCAACCTGTCAGGGGAATGGGTCGTTCATGGGGAATGGTCAGAGCTGTTTTTTATTTTCTTTTCGTTGACGTGTTTGGAAATTAATGGGTAGCTTGAAACGGGTTTTCACTTAGGGTTATGGAAAGCATAAAAGTAAAATATTTATATCGAAATAAGAACCTATATTATTTCAATTCATTTGAAAATAATTTTTATAGCATTACAACCTAAAGATATTCACTGTTAAACTAAATAACATTACTAAACAATAACACATAAAACTTAGAAAATGACAACATTTAATAAATTTTCACCATAACTTAGACAGTCCTTATTAAATTTTACAATAGAGTTTGCTAACAAGTCTATTTCTGGCGACATATCCATTAAGAGCAAGTTAAGTAGGCTTAGTGCAAGTACAAATGGAGAGTAACAATGGTGATTTGTGCGCATTGATCGTACGGCTAGGAGACGACGATTGCGGCCACGCAAGAAGTTATCAGGCACAAACAAGCGACATTACATCAGTACCTAAGCAAGACCATACAATACATACATACATTACGCCTAATACCCCTTTCGGCGAAAGCTGAGCAGAAACAACCTTAAGAAAACGGTTATTTACGCCACGTCCGACAATAATTATACGGTCATCAAAATACTGTCTATTACCATAGTGACAAGTGGCCATCCTACACAACAATCTTTTAGCCGCCTTCGACGACGCCTACGGGTAAGATATCTAGGTTATCAAAGTAAGTGAATTGAAATAATCAAATCTTTCAAACTTACGGATACTTACTAATACTTACGCTTTGAACAGAATAGAATTCGTCGTCGAACCCATTCAATTAAAACTATGAATAGAGTAAAACTATACCCAGGTGAGTTTCAAGTTTAAGCTCTAGCGAATGCCAATTTTACATGTCACACATTGCCAACGGAAATGGAGCGTCTTATTCACACGGGCAGACCCCGCGATGGTTTGTTGCAAATTTTATGAAGTAGACACAAAACTACACAAGGCATGCAGCAGGGCCGGCAAAATACTCTGAACATTATATGTCGGTAGCTATACTCACTAAAACAGATAAATTGACAATTGCATTCTCTAATCCGATTTTAAGTATTCTTCTTTGCGTGTGGACACGGTGTTGTACGACTTTTTCAATCGCTTACTATTAATAGCAGGCCTCTGACAGGAATTTTAAGCTAAACATTGGTGATTATGGAAATTTGGCGGTTTGACCTAGTTTTAATAATTGTGCTACCAGTCTTCCGCGCAATAAGCTACTAGAAGAACATGATTCACGAAGAAAACATAAACTAAATCATTTTTTCTTTTGAGGCCATAACAATTTTGAAGCAAATCAATTGAACAATATTGTAGAAAATTCTACAAATAAATAAAAAAAGATAAGCTTTATAAGTCGTGAGCGCTCAATTTGAATTAGTAATTTGTAGCAAATTTTAGTATTGTAACGTATTGCTTACCCACGGCTGCTGATCCTTTTTATTTCTATGTATTTATATGCAAAGAATATAATGGAATCGAATATGGTGGTTGTTACATATTATTGATAATTTTGCGGCTTCAGTGTCATTGACGAAAGAAGTTGTATGCAATTACATTGAGAAGCATGTCATTCAACGCCTCACCGGCAAAAACTATAAAATATGCAACGGTTTGATCTGAATGCAGCAATATATGGCTTATTTACAAAATTGGTGCGTTATAATCTTTGAGCTCAGTAAATTCAGATGCTTTCTACTAGCTAACGGAAAACAGTATTCTGTTCAATTAATAACCTGTTGAATCATGATAATGTTATCGTCGTTAACAGTCTGCCTACTCCGTCAGGGATATAGGCGTAATTTGTTTGCGTGTGTGTGTGTGTATGTGTGTGTGTATGTGTGTGTGTGTTTGTGTGTGTGTGTGTGTGTGTGTGTGTGTGTGTGTGTGTGTGTGTGAGAGAGTCATGAAGCTAATGTCAGTCACTATTTGTCTATCTATCTAATACATTCTCCAACATCCATTGTCCACTATAGATCAGTCGAGCAATAGGTCCCATTAGATCGATTGTAGTGGGTAAGAGGCTTATAGTAGGTACAGCTCTGGGAGGAAAGTAGGGATTACGAACCACTTACAGATTGAATACCTAGTAAACTTTATCGAACAAAGAAATAAATTTAAAATTAGGGGTTGCTTTGCCAACAAGAGAGGTATAAGTGAGTTAATACTATTCAATTAATAAATTACGGCATCAAATTGATGAGGAATATGCTTTGTAGCGAATCACGTGTTTTAGAAAAATGTTTTTTTTTTAAGCTCGCCAACGCTTTTTAACCTTTATGTTAATGAACTGATCGATGGGCTGAGCAGTATGCATGTTGGCTGCTATATTGATGGAGTACCAGTCAACAATCTCAGTTATGCGGACGACATGTGTCTGCTCAGCCCATCGGTCAGTGGCCTTAGAAAATTATTAGCTGTGTGTGAGAAATATGTGCAGAAACATGGCCTAAAGTACAACACTAGTAAGAGTGAGTTCATGGTTTTTAAAGCCGGTAAGAAGTGCCCTTCTGAAATACCTGTCATAGCTCTTGGGGGGGCTCCTTTAAAGAGGGTATCATCTTTTAAATATCTTGGACATGTATTAACTGAAGACCTCTGTGATGATGCTGACATTGAGAGGGAGAGAAGAGCTCTAGCGGTTAGGGCCAATATGATAGTCCACAGGTTCAGACGCTGCTCAGCACAAGTTAAAATCACATTGTTTAGAGCCTATTGCACATCATTATATACCTGCAACCTGTGGACTGCATACAGGCAAAAATCGCTCAAGACCATAACTGTTCAATACAACAATGCATTCAGGGCACTGCTGGGGCTGCCACGCTTCTGTAGTGCGTCAGGTATGTTTGCGGATGCTCATGTAGATGGCTTCCAGGCCATGCTCCGCAAACGGAGTGCCGCCGCGCTGCAGAGGGTTCGTGGCAGCACCAACAGTGTCCTGGCTATGATCTCTAGTAGATTTTGTGAAAGTCGTTATCTCAAGCAGTGGATTAAAACAAATACAAGTGTTTGTAATTTTGTAATGATTTAATGCATTTAGTTATGTAATACAGTGCAAACATAATTTGTAATTTGTAACTTTTATAATTTTACAAACAACCTGTCCATTTTAAAATTACTAATTACTAATTGTAGCTAATAAGGTTGCCATTGTTTTTGTGTTACCACATGTTACTAACAAATATGGGGCTAGTACCCTGAAATAAAGAATTTTTATTTTATTTTTTTATTTATTTATTTATTTAAATTCGTTAAATACGGTTTGGGAAGCAATCTCACTATAAACAGATATAGCCATGCAGCCTGTTTACATTTCAGCAGTCATCCGTCGAGTGCGGTTTTAGTATGGGGAGTGACGTTTATAGTATGAATTTGACAGACCGCTGCGATGTTTTAGCGGTCCGTCGTGCGTTAAGTGTGCGATACACCTTAGAGTTATGCGTACTAAATCAAGTTGATTTTTAATTGGCTCCTAAAATAGCAGCACATCAAATCGGGCTAGATGAACACTAATCCTTATTTTCATAACATAACTACACTATTTTTCTTTTTCTTGCCCATCTATTTTATCTGCACCTGAAAAAATAACAGTTACATATTTACATCACGTCCAAAAACAAATCCTCGTTGTAGCGGCGGTGTACAACCCGGCACTAACGTAATTTATCCTCGGCCGGCACCTTCCGACCCATACGGCGCGGTGAATTGGATGTATACTTGTAGATTATAAAAATGTAGGTGATAAAATACATATCACACCATTTTCTCCTTCGGGGTAGGCAGTATATTGGCGGCTGTCGCTACGTAAAACTACTCTCTATTTGTATTTCTATGAAAACGCCTTCTTTTTATTCTTTAGAAACGCTATGGCAATTTTTAGGTCCAATAAATATGATGACGTCTGAAAAGCTCTATTTAGAAAATTCGATCCAAACTTGCTTTTGAGCAAAATAAGTAAAAGACGATGTCGAATTTTGTTCTAGATTTTGCTATCCAGTTATAACTATACTTGCCTGGTTACCAGACTTTGTAAGTTTTCTACTATGGCATTTTGCATTTTGCGCTTTTGTAATTTGAGACTAGTGGGCAAGCTAGTCACAAATCGATGTAATTTTGATATATTTATTGCATGCTAGTCACAAATTGAGATGATTTTGATATATTAATACACTAGTAGTTCTAGTGAGACACCATTATCAAAGAATACTAACTATAGCAACTCGCCAGTTTCTATTCGATGGTTTTAGACAAATGTCTATATATAACATCGCAAGTTATACGTGGTTTTTTCGGCACGCGTGTTATATTCCCATTATTCGGCCTCAACACCAATTTTGTCCCTTCCAGACCTTTTCGCTCCACCTGTTACGCTTGTGGCACGTGAAAGCTTAGAGACAAAAACTTTGAGAAATAGATAGGTTATTTATTTTTATTTATTTTGGCGGACACAGACGGGCAAAAAGTGTTACTTATCTTAATTTGAAACAATTATTAATCTCAGAAGATTTAAAACTTTCTAAATATAAATGAAAAAAAAAGTATATTATCGAGTACTTGTAGCCATTCTATGACTTGTATGCCAGCGCAGAAATTAACAACTTCTTCCATAACGATGGAGTTATTTCCATTCTTCTCTCCTCTCCGATGCCACACGATGTCGACCTTTTTTATTATTTGGGTGAAGTAAGTGCATCTAGTTCGATCTCTTTCCTTCCACCATCTATAGGTAATATTTTTGATATAGTTATTGTGTCTTAGTATTATCTTCCCTTTACGATTTTCATTAGTATTCAGGCGACGATTCTCTGCAACTAGCGAATCTTTATACTTGCAAAGGCGATGGCTTCATTTGCAATGTGTACGAGTTACGTCTATTCATTTCTTTTTCATCTATGTAAGGTCGCCTCATTACTTATTTTGACTGGAATAAAGAAACACTCCAGAAAGCAAAATTGCTTTACCTCTTATTTATCTTCTATCTCCAATACAAACGATGCGGCATTCGATGTTTTATTTGTATTTGTGAATTCCATTCGATACGAGCTAAGACGCAATAAGACGGTTTTAGACGGGAAACGATGTGTGCTGAGCTACTTGATGGTAGATAGAACATGTTTATGCAAGATGTTTCTTTGCCGTGTTTTTATGCCGTGTGATGCCGGCTTAGAATAGCATCACCCCATATCCTTCCCGCGGGTGTCGTAAGAGGCGACTAAGGGACTCGAGAGTATTGTTGTATTACAATTTTTAGGCGACAGGCTGACAACATGTCACTGTTGTGATACACATGTATTCTGGAACAACCTTGGAAAACAATCCTCAAAAATGTAAGACGTGGCAATAGCGACCGTATTCTTACGGCCGTTAACGCTCTGCCTACCCCGCAAGGGATAAAGGCGTGATATATGTATGTATGTATGTATGTACTATTATTTTTTACCTGCTTATAGCAGTGGACTGTGTGTTGTAGGTTTATGTAGGCTGATATATCTTTAACAGCGTTTACTTATGACGTCCAGAAATTGAATAAAATGCCAGCTAAAAATAATATTCCTATCGAATATGATTATTAATGACGTGCGAGTTTAATAAACATTATTCACTGAGATTAGACGCGTGGGCTATATGTATGGCATCTTTAACGAGCGGAAAATAATTCCCTTGTCATATGTCTTGTGACGTTATTTTGCTAATGAAGACAGGTGATAAACGTGATTTATTAAAAACATTGATATTTTTAGATATAATAGCTAAAATGAAGTGATGTGTAGAACATTCGTAGATGCGATTTTTCAGATATAAATTGATAAAATGAAGTGATGCGTAGAACCTAAGTTGCTGTTATGCGTAGAACATTGCTACCAAACAAAACGATTACTAGGTAAGTAATAACTTGGGGTAATCATCATAATTTTCATATGCGTGGTGGCTCTTTGGTCAATGGTCACGTTATTTTATAAACCAATAGAACGACCTTACATCGGATATCTTGCCAGAAAGGACTTTTAGGCCACAGAATAGAGCAAAAAAAGGGCGCATTTTAATGGCGAGTCTGCCATTTTTTTTTTCATGTACGCACTTTTCTTTAGTTGGCCGTCTACTATAGTCTATAAAATATACTATGATCCCTGTGACGTTTGTGACCTTGAAGAAAATACCATGACATAAGATTCACTTGCCATTAAACACAGGAAAATGGACCTTATGTCATAGAATTTGCTCCAAAGTCCAAACGTCACAGGGATCATCCTATATTTTACAGACTATAGGCTGTATGGTCGTTACAGCAGATAGAACGACTTACAATGCCCCACAAGACGTGGATCGTCTTTGTTCGTACAATGCTCGACGTTCTGATTGTTATGACATGTGTAGAAGCTTTATCTGCCTCTGTCGGACTAGATTTGTAAGCTTCTTGACAGAGAAAGACATCGCTTGTCGTGTAAGTTACATATGTTATAGCAGGCTAGAAGGTCTTGTATTTTAACAGTGTAGCTCTAGAATAAATGCCGTGTGATGCCTGCTTAGAATAGCATCACCCCACATCCTTCCCGCGGGTGTCGTAAGAGGCGACTAAGGGACTCGAGAGTATTGGTGTATTACAATTTTTAGGCGACAGGCTGACAACCTGTCACTATAGTGATACGCATGTTTTCTGAAAATACCTTGAAAAACAATCCTCAAAAATGTCAGACGTGGCGATAGCGACCATATTCTTAGGGCCGTTAACGCTCTGCCTATCCCGCAATGTATAAAGGCGTGATATGTGTATGTATGTAGCTCTATAATAAAATTTATATACAGTCGTTACATATGTTGAAGAAAAAAGAAACATATTGCAAGGTTAGGCGCATCGCACACTTAACGCACGACGACAGCTCAAATATCGCAGCGGTCTGTCAGATCCATACTCTCTCTCTTTTCGTGTAGGACACTAAGTCGTCTGCGTCAACAGCGTTTGAGCGGTTAAAGTATGGGGATTGACATTTCTAGTATGAATCTGACAGAACGCTGCGATATTTTAATGGTCCGTCGTACGTTAAGTGTGCGATCAACCTAAATAGGTAACTACCTAGAATAAGGGTTTATACACTAATTATGTTGAAAAAATAAACATATTCCGAGGTTAGACGTCAGAAATTATACAATATTTAAAATTATATCCTCAGGTTCAGTTTGAAAATGTTTGTAGGTGATATTTTATGATATGTGGAATTGTGAAATTTGGCTGCAGTCAAAATATTTACTCTATTTGACTCCTGATATCTTTTTCACATGTTAAGCCATGCGCTTTTGATTTTGGCGACATTTTACATAAAAAAGTTTTTGGTGGAATTTGGTTTGATTTTCGTGAATATGATTCGGCGGCGGTTGATACAAGCGTTGGTACGTGCTCGTAGACAATTGCTACGTGCTCGTAGCGCCGCCGTAGCCGATTAAGCGGCCGTCGGAGAATAGCACTAGAGTACTAAAGGACCGGTATGTCTACTTATTGGTTTCACCTAGTGACACGTTTTCACACGTTTGCTTTATTGACTGTAATGGAACGCTACTGTAATAAAAGGTCTAAGCTTAAGATGAGGTTTAATAAGAAACGTTTGATCTGAATAACTTGCTAATACTGAAACATTTGTTATACAAAAATTATGAGTTAGTTCGCAAGGAATCGAAAACCTCCTCCATTTATTTTTGCCAGTTACTATCAGTTTCAAATGTATTAAATATCTTAAGCGAATATCTTTGTCATATCCATAAAAGTTGAAATTGTACAACTAATCAAATTCATGCTGACGAAAACATTTATGTTTTGTAAATATTATGTAGTACGTACTACATTCCACAGTAGAAGCTATCAAAACTTCACCGCATAAAATAGATCAACATAAAACAGGTGCAATAAACAAAATTAAGCTGTTATTCCGTGGCGAAAGCTGATTCATAGCACAACACAACGGCCACTGCTTGGTGCTGCGCGTCAATCAAACGTCACTGAAGTTTGCCAATATAAATGTAAATCGACGCACACGCCGCGCCGCCTCGCGAACCAATAATAAATACATGCTCTGTGGCAAATTTGATCGTGCTAAAGAACTTGTGATACGAAGATACACAACAAGACTTCAACGTACCTATTTTCGGCGTCGTCATAATGAGGTAATACTTAATGAAATATAAAAATAATATATTATAAAAAAAAATCAAATGGAAATATTTTAAAGGATGAACCATTCTATAAAACTGAATATCTTTCCCAAAGAACTCGGTCGAAAATTGGACATTAATTTTGGTCTATCCATACAAAATGTAAGTGCCGGTCGGCACGACTTACATTGTGTTAGTATAAACTTCTTACACATAACATACTAATTTACACATAACCACAACCAATCATGAATGTTTACTATTTTGTAGCAATGTCCACAAGATAGTAATTTTGAATACATACTTAGCGATGCAATCATTTTATTTCATTGTCCTGCAAATAAACCATTTTAAACTCTACTTCGTCAGTCGAGTTGCTAAGGTATGAGTTTTAAAAATACGAGTAGAAATGTCATAATTTTAAACCGCATAAAATACTCGTAAACATTATAATTTCGGATGTTTTAGTATGTATCGTGATTATTTACGTAAATTCATCTTCTCTGTTTATAATAAACGCATTATGAGATGAAGCTTCCATTAATCCGATTTCACATACCAATTTTCCCCATTAACATGTAGATAATAACATGAAACGCTCTAAAAGCATTTTGGTTTCATGTTTTTAGTATAATTATTGTATTTTAATACACTTGCTTTGTGAACAATACTATCTTTAGCTGATGAATGATACTTTCCATAATATTCTAGTTACGTTATTTGCATTGTGTAGCTCACAGCACAGGCGAGGAACACACTTGACGACGACGCAGCGCAAAAATATCGCAGCGGGCTGTCAGATCCAAACTAGAAACGTCACTCCACATACTAAAACCGCACTCAACGGATGACACTGCGATAGCGCTGTGTCAACAGCGGTTGAGCGGTTTTAGTATGGGGATTGACATTTCTAGTATGGATCTGACAGACCTTTGCGATATTTTTGCGCTCCGTCGTGCGTCAAGTATGTTCCTCGCCGCACTGGTTGGTATTATTTCAAAATAAAAGTAATGGATCAAATCATGTATCAAGCAAACGTCAAAAAATATCTAAAAAAACTAAAACTTTACTCAGATGTGGCTGTAAATATAACTTTTTAGAACCGTAGTGCCTCGCAAAGAGGAGGAAGTGTGAAGACGAGAGAACGAAACACAATTTTGCAGGATTTGTAATTCGTATTTTGCTACAGAATTGTTAAAAAGATTTTTCTGCAATAGGTATGCGCTAAGTTTTGAAGCAGTAAGCAAGTTGCAACGACATACTTTACAAAGAATTGTTGGCATTTTCCGCACGTTGCAGCGGTATAAAAGTTTTGTAAAAGATTTTTGAATTTGAATAAATACCAACACTATCGGTAGATATATTTTACCATGGTACAGCGAGGTACCAAACGAACGCGTTTTCAGAAAACTCTAAGCTCGACGGGTTTAACTGAAGAAATTTCCCTAAGGAACAAAAACTTTGGATCTCCCACACCAAAAAATCTGTCCAAGTTATTTTGTATGAGACAATCTTTTTTCGTTTTGTTCTTTGGAAAAAATTGTTCACTGTGACCTGGAGAGCTTAGCTTTATCGGAAAAATAGGATATTCAATATGAATAGGTAGGTTCTACAAACAAAGTAAAATCATTTTTTCTTATATTTCTTGAACGGTCCACTGGTTATATTGAAGCTACCTAGCTGAAAAATATATTTTAAAATGATACGTAGGTGTACTCACGCTGCCTTTTGCAAGTAAAAAGTTACTGCTGCGAAAAAAAACGTCTATTCCTTTGATCACCCGGTTCAGTGGATAGAAAATAAATTATGAAGGAACGGAAAGGCGTCACTTGCAGCGTCACATAGAGGAGAAACTAAATTATGTTACAGTTTTGCTTTTGCTTAGATGGTACTATGTAATCAATAAATATTAATCAACTTTGCGTTCAGAAAATTGTAACCAACAGAAAATATTGTCTTAAAAACTTCCAATCTGTCGTACAATTAAAATGATTTTGTATTTTACTTTGCTTTGCAGAGTCAAGTTTAGATTAGATACATTATTATTTTTTTACGTAACACAGGCCCGCATTTGTCTACTATTTCACCTGATGGTAAGTGACAATGCAGACGACGATGGAACATGCTTTTCTAGATAATGCCTATTCTTTCTTGCCTTAAAAAAGCCCAAGTTGTAATGTTCCTGAAACATATTCGACTTTCAGAGTTGGTGCCTACTTTTTTAAACCGTAAGGGTTCAATAAGAATCGGAAATGGTTTTTCTAGTGTTTCATGGAGCATCACTTGCCTGTAGGTACAAAAAAAAGGTATCAACATGTAGGTAATCATATTTTTTGCGTAATGCGGAAATTCATAGTGATTTATCGTAAGGGCAAACAGAATACTGCAATAATAATAATGCTAAACAGTTCAGCTATCTATCGCCAATTCGCACGTTTATTTGCCTGAGGGAGCAATTACTGCTGATATATGGCCCTAAGTAGTGAACTATTTACCTAAGGACTCCCTAACTACGAAGTACTTAGTAGTTTTATTACACGCCGTAAGTACTCAATGGAATATAAACGCAAGTGTGGTGGACTACCTCACCACACGTGTGTCGCAGGACCGATAAATGGAAGAATAAACGTGTTTTGCAGTGGGCAACCCCGTAGCGTTGAATGCCCTCCGGCAGATAGAGGAATTATTTCAAGAGAACAACTATACTGATAGTGATACAACTATATAGATAGAACTATATAATTATTATGTCTTTTAATTTGTTATTTGTTTTGCCTTTTCATTCTACTATTGTAGAACTTTGACATTGTTGTACACTTTTATTTTTATTTTTTGATGATCGCATTATCCTCTGACATTTTTATTTAGTTTTAGCACTGTAACTATGAATTTGATAATGTGAAATAAATGAATCTATCTATCTATCTAGTGTTTGGATGGTGAAAATGGCAGGATAAGTTTGGAGGGGGAGGCACACTTTCAGCAGTGGACTGCTTTAGGCTGATATGTGATGCGTGAAGAGATTGTAGGTAAATACGTATTGGCATTATATTTTTCATAGTGAGCATAATATGTTGTGTTTGTAATATTAATAATGGTGGATATCGTTACCTTGTTGTGAGTAACGTAAAGAAAAGTTTTTTTTTTTAATATTTGATGCATGAAATCTTGTGAGACAACTTACAGCTGGGTATTCCACTCAATATGGTAGTAGCTTCGCCCGTTTATATAAATTACCAATTTAGCGATGAAATTCATTGAATTAGAGACCGCTATTGCCCATTTCCTGGTATACATTTCCTGTTTTTTTATTGAGTTTAACCCTTGTTTAACCTTTTATCATATCACAAATCTATTTATGAATAAACTTTGATATGGTAGGCTTGAGAGGCCTCTAGGCAAATGTACAAAAATGGGAAGTTTAAAAGGCTTAGGTATGGAAAAGTACTTATTTACGAAACCTTACCTCCCAACAAAAAAAAAGATGCGGTGAAAATCTTAACAGTGCTTGTATATTCTATTCAATATATTCTATCGAATCTTTCCACAGGCATTTGCATCAGAACAATAATATAAATCCCATAGTCTCGATACAACGGTGAGCGTGACTTCAATTTCGTGATGCGTCAAACAGTATTACTAAATTGTATTGGGAGCTTTGGCCGCAAAAACCCGAAGTCATGATGGTAAGCCACCAGCGGATCCACCTTTCCCTTTGATTTATTTGTCTATACATGCCATTCGGCAACAAAGATAGATTCAACGTTTACATATAGATAGTTTTATACTGCATATTTCGGCATTCGAAAAGAATAAATACCGCAATGGATAGGATAATTATCTTAATAAGGATAGGATAGGATAGGATAATTTCACTAAAATTGAAATGAATTTTACCTTGAGGATGTTGGTTATTGTTGGAGATTGTATGGTGAACGTCAACCATTTGATAGATCATATACCATAGTTTTTTAGTATCTAGGCAATATTTATGTAGTGCGGTAAAATTTCTAATCTTAAAAATCCAGTAGCTAAGTCTCGTTTTATTTTCCACAGTTATAGATAGATAGAAGTTAGTTTAGTCAATTGTGAATTTATTACACTTACTACAGTTTTGCTTTTAAAACTGAACAGTTTTGCTTTCAAATAATGTTTGGCGGCATTTTGTACGGCACATATTGAATTAAATGGTGTCAAAGGCGTGAAATAATTGAAACTTTGCGTCCGCCCTCCGCTGTGAAAAGACACGTTTTTCTACGGCAAACAGTGAAATAATGTGAAAATAAAAAATATCTACGTATTTTGTTCAGCTTTCAACAACTGTTTAAACCAATAATTTAATACGTTTTCCGCATCAGTTTTGAGTTGATTTCTACTTTTTTTTTACTTGAGGACCTAATTACTACGACATTTCATCATGTGCCGTGTGATGCCGGCTTAGGGTAGCATCACACCACATCCTTCCCGCGGGTGTCGTAAGAGACGAGTAAGGGCCTCGAGAGTATTGGTGTATTACAATTTTTAGGCGACAGGCTGACAACCTGTCACTATAGTGATATACATATTTTCTGAAACAACCTTAGAAAACAATCCTCAAAAATGTCAGACGTGGCGATAGTGGCCGTATTCTTACGGCCGCTAACGCTCTGCCTGCACCGCAAGGGATAAAGGCGTGATATATTTATTTATTTATTTCATCATTTTGATTTACTGAATCTCTTTGAGGAAATGAACTGCCCTAATTATCTTCGCTTAGCAGAACTACAGATGCCTGGAAATTACTCAATGAATACTTGACGATCCTATCCTTTCTAATCAGTACTTCGAGGTAGAAGTCATAACGAGAAACAGATGACCCTTGTCAAGTCGGACCGCACTTGGACCTTGCTTGGACCCTTTTGAACAGGAATATAGTTGTTGAACTTTGATAGTCATAGTCCGTACTTACAGTATTCAGATAGATGTCCAATATCAGGCCTTTCTCACACTTAACACACAATGCGGCGCTAAAATAAAGCATCCATAACGCAGAGGTCTGTCAGATCCATACAAGAAAAGTCAATCCTCATTCTAAAACCGCTCAAACGCTGTCAATGCAACTGCATTATTTAATCGCTGCGTTACAGATGTGTTATTTTACCGCTGCGTTGTGCGTTATGTGTGAGAAAGGCATTAAATAAAAACTAATTTGTACCAAGAAAATCAAACAGTTCAACTTCAAACGTAATGAATATAAGTACGTGACAGGGAACTTTATTCGTTGAGCGTATGCGTGTATTATTACGAAGTCTATACGCGTAGGCTGCGTGTGTGACTTTGTACTGACACGCGCACAACCCGCATTGAGTAGGCGTCGAGCCCGTTCGCGTCTGACACCACACTTTTGGTTTTCACACTTAACACACAGCGGATCGCTGTTTTTACTATACCGTTACGCACGCGTCTGTCAGATGCGACGTGATGATTTCAATTTTCCCATACTAAAAACCAATGTTGACATCTCCAACGCATGAGCGAATGCGTCAGTCAAACAACGCAAGTTCATCCGTTTGTGCTGCGTAAGCGTCTGTTTTTAGTATGGAGAACTTGAAATTTACCTGTACCTGTACACCTTTGTACCTGTTTTTTATTTACCTGTCACTATAGTAATACACATGTTTTCTGAAACAACCTTGGAAAACAATCCTCAAAAGTGTCAGACGTGGCGATAGCGACCGTATTCTTACGGCCGTTAACGCTCTGCCTACCCCGCAAGGGATAAAGGCGTGATATATGTATGTATGTATGTATGTAACTTGAAATTTCCTTACATATGAAAGACACGCGTGTGAATGCACTGCAACGTGCGTGAGGAATGTGGGAATGTGATTCACCCAACAGTAGACTTCTCACGTTTTTTAAACTCTGTACAAGCGGCGTCTTGTATCCCAACTTTTAAAGATATTCTGTTCATACGGTTGTTTTGCCACGCACACGTAAGGCATGTCGAGGTTTCTTTGTAATTTTACTTTTAAATGGGTAAATCTTATGCAAACATACCTACTTTTTTACAATTCTTATTTGTGTCAAATACATTATACCTAGTCTAAAAACCATATGGATCCTGGTAACCATGTTTTAAAATTCAGATTCCTAAACTTCACATCTATATACTGCTATGGAAAGGATAGGAAAAACCTGATATGCGAATAGAAAATATTCTTATTTTAGATCTACGCCTAGATAAAAGAGGATCTGATTTTTGATCTTGTCAGGCTCCACATTATATTAAACCCTCGAGTCCCTTAGTCGCCTCGTACGAAAACTGCGGGAAAGAATTGAGGTGAGGTGAATTCTAAGCCGAAATCACACGGGATTTATTTACACTAGGAATATAAGGTTTAAAATATTAGCTGCAAATATTTTAAGAGGAGAATCAGCCCATGAAACTGAACAACTTTCCCCAAGGAAGATAGGTCGAAATATGAAAAAAGAATTTGGCCCTCCAGTACAAATTGACTTGGTCGGCCGGTACATTTTGTAGGGGAGCTCCAAGTTTTTTTTTCATATTTCGACCTATGTTCCTTGGGGAAAGTTGTTCAGTTTCATGGGCTGATTATCCCTCAAACTATTTGCAGTAAATTTTTTTACACCCTGTATAATTATCATGTTGGTTACAGACCAGTTGATCCCAAAGCCGAATACGAGGTATTGTCTGCGATTTGGGCAGCTTATTTTACCAACCTGGGCTTTGTCGATAGCTTTGTGAGCTTTCCAATAAATACTACACTCAAAATGGCCGTGTATTTGTTCTGGTGTCCATTTTGAATTAGGAAATGCCTACATATTTCAATACAATGTGTTTGTTTAAAGGGTCAAAACAATACGTATACTAGTGTATCATCACAAGTAAATGCATACATAAATAAATCACGCCTCTTACACATAAAGAATCTAAACACATATCGATATTAAATTGATAACAACAGCTTTAACACCAAAGCATTACTAATACAATCAAATAATACGCTGTTTATAAAGAAACTAAGATTGCAAGTACTTTAAAAATGTAACAATTTGTCACAATTATAATAATTATTCTGGTTGCGGTCGTTGCCCAACTATGTCAGAGGGCTTTAGTAGGAATGAATGGACATAGAAGCAGCTTCAAATTTTGACTTCAGTGTCTATCGGATCGGTGCCGACTCGGCACCTGCCGAGTGATGCCGGCTTAGAATAGCATCACCCCTTTTCCTACCCGTGGGTGTCGTAAGAGGCGACTGAGGGATTTGAAGGTTTCAGGTGTATTATAACTTTTAGGCGACAGGCTGACAACCTGTCACTATAGTGATACACAAAATTATCTCAAACGGCCCTCTAAATTTGTCAGACGTGGCGACATCAACCGTATTTTTGCGGCCGTTAGCGCTCTGCCTACCCCGTAAGGGATAAAGGCGTGATATAAATGTATGTATGTATGTATCTATTGGATCGTTAGTTGTAACTATTGGTCAAGGAAGTACTTACATTTAAGTTGTAACAAGCGTTTAATAATTTTTTCACAGCTGTCAGGTGGACTTCTTTTTCTATATGGCATCTGGCTCTCAAAAAATATATAAATACTTTAAAAGACATATAGTATAATATAATAGAACTTGGATGTTACGGTATTTGGTAGGTACCATTTTCGATCCATTGCCCATCACGCAGACATATTGATTAGGCACCTGTCACAAGAAGATAAGAACATGACTAATTAAATAGAGGGTCTGTCCACCACTCACCTACTGATTGAAACCAGCGACGCGATAAAGGCGGCCGAGGAATATTAGAATTAAGATTGGTTGTTCTCACACTTGACGCACAACGGAGCGCTAATCCGTTATGCATGCGTCTGTCAGATGCAAGGAAATTTTAAATTTCCCCGAAGTTGACGCATGCCCAACGCATGAAACTGCGTCAACGGATGCGTCTGTCAAAGCATCCGTTGGTTCTGCGTCGACGTCAATTTTTAGTATGAGGAATTTGTAATTTCCATACGTTACGGATGCACTAAAGTAGTAAAAATGCGCAGCGTCGTGCGTTAGATGTGGGATTAAGGAGAACTGACGAAAAGCTCGAATTCTTCTTCAATCGTGCGTGTGGGACCCGGTGATGCCTTGCTTTTTCAACCGCCTCCTACTAGTAGTAGGCTTCTGATGTTGTGTGACGACCACCATCTAGGTTATTATACATCGCAGCTGGGATCGCCGGCTCAGCGTGCCCTCTGAAGGAACCATCTTTCTAATCGGACAGTCAGGTGACTTGTAATGTTTTCCACATAGAAACCTCTATTATTTGTTACACTGCTTCTACTACTTCTACAGCCACAACAGTCCACTACAGTGGACATGGGCCTCCTCCAATGTTTCTTACACAGGATTATTACGCACCTGTCGCAACATGATAAGAACATGACTAATTAAATAGTCCACTCACCTAGATGATTGCGATCGACGGCGATAAGGTTGGAAGAGGATTATTAGGATTGTTGAGGTGACCACAGGACAGGGCGAATTTGAAAGATCATCATGACCATGGTAAATTATACAGATATTCTAAACGTTAAAAATATTGTAATTAAAACATACTACAGTTCTTTTTTTTCTTACACTAGGTATGTTATATGATTTGACTAAAATTTAAAGAAGCTGTTTTGTTTTCGTGTGGGACACCGAGTCGTGGCCCGACTCTATGAACCCTAGTGTCAGAATTTTTCAACCGCCTTCTACAAGTAGCAGAAGAAACTTAAACTGAAGCATTTTATTTTTTTACATGCAATATCTTCTGTTGCTCTTAACATGAAAATGTTCGCGAAATACAGCTGAACAATGAAGTATTTTATCCTCGTACAAAAGGCAGTATCAAATTAGCGAATCACGAGTATTGCCGTAACGTCCCTTATTCTTAGAGATGTGAACAAAGGACAGATTATTAAAATAATCGATGTTTTTTTGTAATAATCGATTTTTAATAATCAGTTATACAATTTGAGGCATTAATTGATTTAAAATTATTTCAGTAGGTTCTTCGATTAGATTTTTTTGCATTACGTATTTAGCACCAATAAATATTTCGGGTCTTGCATACCTACCATTAATTAAAATACCTACATGACCACTAATTCATGTTATTTAGGTCCTTTGTGACATTTTGTTCTGGGTGATATGATGTTTATTTTGTATTTTTCGATAACTAGATGCCTTATTATGTACTTTTCGTCAAAACCAGTTAAGTATTACTTGACTTTATACTAAAAAAACTATGTTTTAAAGGGTCATGTAGCTTTGATTTTATCCGTTTTTTACTGAATAAGTAGTACCTGTTGTGATTTTTTATTTCTAAATGTGACTGTCCTGTGTTTTATCTTGTGTGCAATAAACAGTTAAATAAATAAATAAATAGAAATAATGGATTATTAAAAGATCAATTTTTTGTTAGTAAAGTCACGCCTCTGCTCATTCCTCCCCCAGGCAGCCATAAAGCAGCAATTGGCAGCAGGGATGGCGAGTTAGGGCTATTTATTCGGCACCCGGACCATACATCGGGCCCCCGCGAATTATTGAAGAGGTAACTGATGCAGCCGACCCGAATTCGTCACGAAGAGTTATTTTCAGTTTTTTTGTAACGGCCATTATTAGGAGGATATACATGGAGTATCCTATACATAAAAGCCCCTTCTTTGGGTATAAAAAAAACGGGAAACTTAATAATTTGTCCCCAGGAACGCAAGTTGAAAATGTAGATAGCTACAAACATAGACTGTGATAAGTATCGTAAGCATACATAATATGACGGGCTGATGATAAGGAACAACTTTCCCCAAAGAAAAAAAAGAGGTAAAAGCAAATACTTGTATGATAACATAATTGGGCCTCCCATACAAAGTTAGGTACCTACCAGCCGACCTAAGTCAATTTTATTTATTGCCATGTCCAATTTTTTTGTATTTTGATTCTTAGGAAAAGGCGTCCCCTATCCTGTTCCTTAGCCCTTAGTTTTCAGTATCATTGGTCAATAGTAAAATTTCACCCTAATGTAGGAAATTTCTCTCATATTTTGATCTATATTTCATGGCCTTTGTTCAGTTTCATAAGCTGCTTCACCCTTTAAAAATATTTTCATAATTATATCCTCTTTCCAATGAATTAAAATACACCCAACAAATCACGTCTGTATCCCTGGAGGAGTAGGCAGTAACGACCTTAAAATTACTGCCGATGAAAATAACAAATTATTTTTAATGCTCTACTTCTCAAACAGAGTTAATAAGTAAATTACCCAGTTTATATAAAGTTGTTTATCAACGAATTAGCGGAGGAGCCTGCAAATTAAACTGACCCTACTCAGCAAATGAGATCACCGTAATTAATTTAGGCGAAGAATTTCGTTTCTGGTATTTTTAGCAAAATAATCAATGGAGATAAAAACGTCTAAAATATATCTATCACTCGAATGTTTCGTATCGTATCGTAAGGTCTATGTCACAGCTGACGTCAGTTGATGCAAAAAAATTGCGTCTACCATAATAAATGTAACAGAGGCCTATATCAACGCAAGTTATTAGGTTTCTCCTGCGTCCAGAACGTTTTTTAGTAAGTATTCTGAATTTAAAATCTTGTATCTGACAGGATGAACTTAGAATGAGCAGTAACGGACGTTATGCTATAATAGCGCTGCGTAATGCATGTGTCTGTCAGATCCATACTAGAAACGTCAATCCTATGACTAAAACCGCTGCTGATGTTGGACCGAAGCACAACCGCTATTCACGCTGCGCTATTTATTTTAGCGCTGCGTCGTGCATTAAATTAACGGCCGTTTTTGGATAGATAAAAATAGTATGTGCACTTAAATGGTATCAAACAAATGAATGAGTAGATTACATTTTATTACAAAAACCACTACACTGAACGATACGTACCTATGCGTGCTTTCATTCATATTTTCAATGGATACAATTTCCGGACCATAATTATATTAAATTGTTTCATGTTTTGGGGCGATTACACTTTGTAAATTTCATTTGTGAATAACAATTTTGGAAGTGGTGTTTGAATTTCATATTTTTTTAGAAGGAATCACAAACTACTTACCTACCTACTTATTTTTATTTTGTGACAGTTGCTTTTACGTTTCGTCCGTTTACGATGGTTTTATTGCATAGCTATACAGTTTACTTATGCCTAAAGACTAACTTTAAAAACCAGATCCTACCTATTTATTTCAGGTTTATATATCATTACCACTCCATTAGTTGCCCAGATACATGTGATTTAAAAGTTCTATTATCACTGAAATTATTGTTTAAATTAACAGGGTTTTATTAAACGTTCGTTTTATTTGAATTCGGCAACTATACCTACAGAGGAGAAAAGTGTGTCTTGCAAATTGTCTCTTTTTACAATGGTGTTTTGTGAATTATTGACTACATATTTGTGAGTTAATAATTTATTTGTAAATTTTAGACTATCAATAAGTAAAATGTAAACTTACTACGTCAATTAAATATTTAGAATCTTGATTCAGAATTCTATTACTGACACTGTTACTGCTTTATTCTATTGAACTCATTTTGTTTTATTTTTCTTTATTAGGGATGGGGATGTTGTTACAGCAATATTTCTTAAGATATTTGAATATTTCATGTACATATTTAGCCAATTAAAAATTTCCAAACTTCTTCATAAAATGAATACTTTCATACACACATTTATAATTTTCGTTTGCTTGTGCGCAGGATGCTGGGGGGCGTGGGAGGGCGGCATGCGTCGGTGCGCCGGCGCGGCAGCTCGCCGGCCGTGCGGCGCGGCGGCCTCGGCCTGGCGGCGGCAGCGGAGTCCCCGCCGGCGTCGCCGTGCCCGCCGCGCCGCCGCCGCGCCGCGCTCGCCGCCTCCGACCACAAGACCTGCGCGCTCATACACACCAGGCTCAAGCTGGGGGACATCATGTAAGTGCAAGTGACTTATCACCTCTACCTACTAAAGGATAGAAGTCTTTATAAGCAAACAAACTATAATAATGTTGCGTATGCGCAGTTCTTTAGTTGGGTTGGGTTCAGGTTACGAAATCCTTTGCCAAGTAACTAACATTTGCAGCGACTTGCAAATAAAGAGGATCCAGGATCAGACATCGCTTATTTTGGAATATTTAGGCGCATCGCACACGACGGACCGCTAAAACTAATCTCAGCGGTCTGTAACACCCATAGGTACTAGACACTCCCCATAACTAAAACCGCACTCGACGGACGATGCTGCGATAGCGCTGCATCGACAGCGGTTGAGCGGTTTTAGTATGCGGATTGACATTTCTAGTGTGGAACTGAAAGTTAAGTGTGTGATCCACCTTAGATATTGGCTTCTAGAAAACAGCTACCAGAAGCAGTTTTATCCGAAACTTAAAAGTATAAAAGATGTTGGTTTCATAGATTATGGTAGAGTTTTTGAGACAAAAAGGGAATTTTAGAAGCAGAATGCATCAATATCATTTTACAACTGCATTCGAATTTGTAATTAAAGATATTATAAACCAAATGTAGATAAATAATATTAATGGTGGCACATGGTAGTCGGAACTCACCTAGTAAGTCGCAAAATTTTGGATTGCATGAAATAAATATGACAACTCACGCTAAATGTGATCATTTCAATATGTCATATTTATTGTTGCATGCACTAATAAATGAGTGTAGATACCTACTTTGGTCCATCATTCAAAAATATGTGACGTCCTTTATTCAAATTCACCATAATAACCAGAAATAGACAGGTTAATGGAAAAGATGAAAATATTGTAGATATTTGACACAATTTGAGTAGTAGTAATTGTCATATCCCTTTTCTGATATCTATCCAAAACTAAATAAGATTCGATGGGTAGTGCAGACATTTTCGAAACTATTTTATTGAGATTAGGCTTAGATAAAATTGCTCCTCAAAATGTGTTTTCTTAATCTAGACGGAGCACACGGAGCACTCCAGAAAACTGAAACTTTATAAATTGTAGTACGACTACTCTAACTCACTCTATCTGAAAAACTTTGAACTAAAGTAACAACCAGTTCCCAAATACAGCGCCAACGGTTCAGTGCGGTGAAAAATTTAACTAACATGGATGTTGTAGTATCAGCACAGAACCCCCTTCAACTTTAGTAGGGAAAAGCAGGTCTGCCAGATGGCGCTCCTAGTACAGTTAGTTTTGTGTTACTTGTATTTAACTTTAAGCCAAATACTTCTAGATGTCGCTACTAGTTCTGATTTCTAGCTCCGTCGACTTTGTTTGCGAAGCCAATTATTAGATTTCATTTTTTCAATATGGTTTCTTGAGCTCGCTGGCTATTAAATAGGTTGACGATAAAACTTAACTGACGGACTGTCATTTTACTTTTTGTGGGAAAGAAAATCAAAAAATAAAACAGCGACTAAGAAATAGCTACCGTCTTTTCAATAAAGCCCGCCTGAAAGTAACCCGAAACCATCTTAGAGTAAAAAAAGCCTCGCAGATTGAAAGAATCATTCGATTCGATCATCGCGACCGGAGCGGAATCCAATCTCGGCTCCCCATTCAACATCTAGGACCCTGAAACATAGAGCAAAACGTTCACATTCAATTCCCACATAATAGCCTGTTGTCAGCCTTCGATGGCTCCGCGACGTTCGAGCCTCGGAATACTTGGAATGTTCGGCCAGTGTAAATGGAACGGCTCGTCGTTTATTACAGTACCAAGTTTATTTCGTCCAATTTTATGTACATCACTGACTATCTTGCACATTTTTAATGATGTACTCAATATAACCAGCAATGTATGCTGAATTTTGTTTTAAAGACAAAGTAGTGTAATAGGACTTTCAGCCACGAGTCGTGTTCCCTTCCTGCCTCCACCGCTTCCACGTGTTGAGATGCCATTATTGATTTCCGGCGCCAGAAAGGGACGGCGCTCTACCACAATTTGTTGCACTATTTTCTGTCTCCCTCATTCGCCAATATATGACCTATTTTTATGCCGCTTCCCTATATTAATACAGCCTAAGTAATTAGGTGAAAAGTTTGGTAGGCGGTGTAATCTAGGTGGTAGTTTATTTGTTGTTTTTTTCTGCTGATAAAAATGTGTTGTGTGCTATAGTAACATGATAATGATATTATAGATAGTATCGCAGCGTACTGAAACAATTTTTGTTGCTATTGTAAATGTCTGGTAGATATATTGCAAAGATAGTAGGTATTGCTTGATCTGTTACTTTTTGGCCGACTTAAAAAAGAAGGTTTTCAATTCATCGAGGATTTATACTTTTTAGTTAAAAAAAGAAAACATCGTACTGGATAGATTTGTAAGACAATATTTACAACATTATTCAAGGCAACTGCCCTGTCGAATTGTTCGCAGAATATATTTTCCTGTTTATATTAAGGATAACTTGTTTTTGATCCCTTTCTATCGTGACAATGATTGGGCTTGGATATTAAATTATAATACGTAATTAAAGAGCTACTGACAGTATGTTCGCAATTTTTTTTATCAAACTGCAACGTGCGTATTTATTCAGCTTGATTAATACTCAGTCCAGTTTATTATAACGTTCTTTTATTCAATCTGTAAGCTGTCAATCCCATCTGTATCTGTACTATCAACTAATCATATATTTTCAGGATATTATCTCCTCTTTCTCTCGCTTTTCCGCCGCATTAACACACACAACCCAAACTAATAGAGGAATATATCACTGGTTTAAAACCACTGGAACACAGTGCGAAAACATCTGCACCACTTTACAATACAGGGTGATTTATCAAGGGTTATTTTTATAGTTTTTATTAGCGGCCTGCCCGCTGTGACCGCTGTATCTTATTCAATTTCCCGTGAGAATAAGATGTTTTCTCGGCAAGTATTGTACTAATATTATAAATGCGAAAGTTTGTATGCTTGTTTGTTTGTCACTCCTTCAAGCAAAAACTGCTGAACAGATTTTTATGAAATTTGGCACACACAGAGGATAGTTTTTATCCCTAAAATATGTTAAAACCGACTTGCACGCGGGCATTATACATATTATGAACGTTTCTCTTAAATTACGCTATCTATAAAAAAACTGCATCAATGCAAAAAAGTGGCAGTTTTAAAAGGCGGCAATAACATCCGCCAGACGTTCAAAATCTAATAAAATGTCGACTGCCAATTAACGCTACTAAATGTCATTCGCGATTCTGAAGATTGCCAAGAGTTAATTAAAATATCAATTACTAGTTTCTTAATTAATACAGCTAGGGAAGGTAAGTAATAATAATCTCCTGAAAACAATTTAGAAGGGCAAAAAAGGTAAACAAGATCTTAAGGAAAACCTTGAAATCACACCCCATTAAAATGGAACACTTAATTTATAAATGGTTGTTTACACAATTAAAAAAAGGAAATGTCTAATCGCTTATAGAGAGTTTTTACGCTGCTACGATCGTTTAAAATATGTAGTGTACAGTATGTATTTGTAGAAACAGACTAACAATGTGTCTTGACGCAATAACAATGACGCAATGAAAATCTGATGGAAAAACAATACGAGCTTCCAAGCAAGAAGGGGTATAATCCTTTCTTCTTCTTCTTTGCCTTATCTTCGTGGCTGAGGGACGTGACTTTTCTGGCCTGTATTCGTCACCAGTTTCCTCCAAACTTCACGGTCTTGAGCCACGTGTGTGGCCGCCTTTAAGGTAGTATGTGTGGCTGACGACTGTACTGTGTTATTCCAACGTTAAAGTGCCCTTTTAATCCTTTACAGGTATTAAATACCGCAAAAATAATATATTAAATATTAAATAATTATATATTTACTGAGAAAAAAAGTTGTTTAAATATGTTAAATACGACCTGAAAAAAATTACTTTCTCAGTGACAATATTATACACTTTATATGAGTAAAATGGATATGTTTGTTATCAGCCTGTAGTAGCTGAACAATCGGATTAGCGCACTGCTAATTAGTACCATTGAATTCTGCATGTAATTTATTGCTTGTGTTTGATTGTTAATGAACTATTGTGTTATAAAAAATTAAAAGTGTTCAAAAAACTAAGTTCCGTAAAACCATACAACTATGGTTCAAGTCTTGCAACCCATGGTCCAATAAATCTTGTATTTTTTTTGTTTACTGCTTTGATACAGTGCTGGACGGTGAATTTAATTTAGGTTCAAGTGAAATTATACCTGACAGAGCATTATTCTTTTTTTTACGTAGCCTGTTCGATGTCGAGAGTATTGGTAGAGGGATTCGAGAGTATTGGTGTATTACAATTTTTAGGCGACAGGCTGACAACCTGTCACTATAGTAATACACATGTTTTCTGGAACAACCTTTGAAAACAATCCTCAAAAATGTCGGACGTGGCAATAGCGACCGTATTCTAACGGTCGTTAACGCTCTGCCTACCCCGAAAGGGATAAAGGCGTGATATATGTATGTATGTATGTATGTATGTTCGATGTCCCACTGCAGGGCAAAGGCCTCTTTCGCACCACCCGTCTCGGTCTTAGGTCTCTTAAAATGCCAGTTCTGGTTCTTTATCGTTTTAATACATAAAAATCTTACATATGTTTATGGACAATAATTAAAAAATAGGACTATAATTGCATGATTTAACGGTTTTTTCTTGTACGTGATTCTGCTGATGAAGCTGTTCGTTCAAAATTGCTCATGAATATGATATTAAAACTTAACGCTGCAGTTCATCAGTATAAACTATCATTATTGTTTGTTATAACAAGCCATTAATATTTATTTTTTAATTTCACAACCAAGTGAGGTTTACTGGTTCAAATTTAACCAGTAAAAGTAATAACCATGAAAAATGTAGGTACTACGTACTTACCTATGTGGACGATTTTTGAAATTGATCGTATTTAAAAAGAAAATATTATTTTAACACCGATTTTATGATATTTGATATAAAAACGTTAATAAAATATGGTCTAATTAGAAAGTATGCACGAACGCACAATTGTATATATACTAATTGTACCTATGGGTTGTCTACACAGCTCTGGTAAATCCAGAAAGATACATCATCACACAATGTTTTCTTAAACTTAGACAACTATTACTCGTCACATCGTGGTCACAAGCACTAAAGCATTAAAAACCTTAAATCCAACAATAAACGAATTTAATCGAAAGAAAAACTTCATGTAAAGATAAAAATAGTAACAAACAAAACAGAAAAAATAGTTTTATTCAGATCATCGTTTTCAAGCATGTCCAAAAATAGGAAAAAACGCAAGAGTCAAACCATAATCACAAAATACGTCCAGCAGTAACATGGCAGTAACATGTGAAGCGAAACGCAGCGATAATTAAAAACGAAACAATGCGCCAGTCGTTTGTAGGGCATCAAGTCGTCGCTTTGTAGCGCCACTTCTTATGTGGCGCGACACCACTGCTAATGCGCACACTAGTAGGGTAAACTGGGAAATACTTGAGTCCAAAAAGTTTGACAATCAATTTAAAAACAAAACTATGCACGAGTCGTTTGTAGGGCATCAAGTCGACGATTTGTAGCGCCACTTCTTACGTGGCGCGACTTTGAAGGGGCGCTACATTGCTAATGCGTGCTAATGTGGGAAAAACTGGGGAATATTTCAGTCCAAAACCGTTATATTCAATGAATTTAAAAACAAAACTATGCGTGAGTCTTTTGTAGAGCATCAGGCACTCAAGTTCTGAAACGTTCGTTTTCGCTTCATGCGAAAATCTGCAACTTATTACGCTTGTATCACACGTTCTACTTTACTTATCAATTCTTTTGACTATAAAAACATCAAGTAAAAGAAATTTAAAAGCGTGTGGTTAAAATAATCGTTGCGGACATCCGTGCACGGAATTCAATTACGACGTTTCAGAAATTGACTTCCAAGTTGTCATTTTGAAGTCAAAATCTTACGTGGCACACACGTAAGTGACGAGTTAAAGAGAGCAGCTGCTTGCTAGCGACTAGATGATGAAAACGGGAGATCGTGCCTTGTGGCGTATACTAAAGGAGGCTTACGTCCAGCAGTGGACTGCTATAATTTGAAGTAAATTGCTGATGCGACTTGAAAGTGAAAGTTTAGTTTTTATTTTATTTTTTGCCCGAACTGAGCTAGCACTACATACTACAAAAAAGCGAATTGATTCATTTTTATAATTATGTACCCACTAGCGGGTGCTCGCGGCTCCGCCCACATGGAAGTCGGTTTTTATCCCGTAACATCCCACAGGAACATTTTCTCGGGGTAAAAACTATGTGGTTCCAAGTTATCCTCTATCTGTGTGCCAATAAAATAATAGCGTGAAGGAGTGACAAACAAACAAACATAAAAACTTCCGCATTTATAATATTGGTAGGATTATTTAACTTCGATTTTTGTGATGCGATGCTGAATTTTCCGGATTGCCATGAAAAGCTCTATGATTAACTTAGCGCCCTGCATTAATGTTTGCAGCAATGATCATGAATATTTTGTAATTACCTCCATAAATTATGTGCTAGCATAAAACTATCACAACCACATGTTGAAAATGTAGGTAATTATGTACGCTTAGGTAGGTACGGTATTGTGTTTGGTGATGTAGTAGGTTGCCTACCTACATAGAATGTTTTGGCTCTATTTTTGTACAGTATTTTATTAATTATTTGGATTTTGATGGATTCTAATTGATTTATGTTTAGCATAATTTTTTATAATGCTACGGCCATGCTACGGTAAAAAAAACGTAGCAAAGTACTACGACGTAGAGAGCTGTCTATAAGTAGCAGTGTACCAAGTTATAGCTCAAAAGACAACAAATCAGCAACAGATACAACTTTTAAGTAAATATCTATGCAAATATCTTTTATTTTTAAAATAAGTATATTTGTTACCCATATTAACATTTTTTAAATATTTCGTACACTTTTGTTGTCACTCCATTATAATGAGACAAAGCACAGGTTTTAGGAATGTTTAAGGCACTAGGATATCAGAGCAGGTAAATAGTATGTGTGTAGGTAGGTAGCAACCTGTCTAAGGCGAAATTACTTTCTTCTAGCTTTCGGTAAGTGAAATATTTCACCATTTACGATATAAAGCACAGGTTGTTATTAGTTTTTGAGGTTGGTACTAGGATAATAGTGTAGGTAGGTAGTGTATATAGGCAGCCTGGTGCAGACTATTTTTATCTTAAGTTTTGAAATTATCGAAACATTACGACACAAAGAACAGTTTCTTAGTAGTTCTTAGTACTAGGATAGCAGAGCAGGTGTGTATGTAAGTAAGTAGCGGCGGCTTGATCGACGGTACCTTCGTAATTCCTATTTCCTCTAGTTACAGACCTCTTTTGTGTTTCTACAATGCATAGGTCTAGTGATTTTCGAGGTACTAGGATAGCAGAGCAGGTAGGCAATGTGTATGTAAGTAGCGGTGGCTGGATAGACGGCAATTCCCTTTTCCTCTCTTTTGTGTTTTTACAATGCACAGGTCTAGTGATTTTTGAGGTGCTAGGATAGCAGAACAGGTAAACAGTGCGTATGTAAGTAGCGGTGGCTTGATCAACGGTAATTCGCTTTTTTTCTCTTTTATATTTTTAGAATGCACAGGTCTAGTGATTTTCGAGGTACCAGGATAGCAGAGCAGGTAGGTAGTATGTATATAGGTGGCGGCCTGGCCGAGGCGCATCGGCCGTTGAGCTCGGTCAGTAGGTCGCCGCCGCGCAGCGCGCTGCACCAAGCTTACACGCCCTACTATGCAAGCACACTTGAACTCCGGCTCAATTGTAGAGAAAAAAAGCCTTTTAAGTTGTTAATACTCTCTTTCGATGAAGAAGAACACATATGAAGATTTTTTTAACGTATCGGAATGAATGAAAAAAAGATTTAAAATTGCATCGTACTTTGATTAGCGGTCAAACCATCAGTAGGTGTTTTCCATACATACTTTCATTTCTTTACAACAAGATTACACATCCTAGTATGAGAGTATACACGTGAACTCTGGCTCAATTCTAAGGAAAACAAGCCTTTTAATTTGTTAATACTCTCTTTAGATGTATGATAGAGTGTTTTTTAAACAATTAGATAGTTCCTGAATGTATGAAAAAACAAAGATGTTGATAAACAAAACTGATTTCCTAAAGATACATCATCCCAGGTTAAATTATGACTATATCAATACATACTTTGATTATACCAATCTTACATGCCCTACTATGAGAGCTGCATACTCCTCCGCACAGAACTCCGGCACAGTTCAAGAAAAAAAATATTTTGAAAGAAAGATGTTGATGAACAAAATTGCTATCCCAGAAATTCATATATTGGTATATCTCGCCTATATTTTTCATTGCGGGGCAGGCAGAAAGTTGAAGACCGTAAAAATACGGTCATTAACGTCTGACATATATTGCAAGCCGTTTCAGATACATAAGTATTTGAATTACTAGTCAAACTGTGTATGTGTATTATTGATGCCTACGTAAACTTTCATTGGTATCACTAACAGATGAGATTCTCTGAACATTTAATGACCATGTGCAAGATTTTGGTCGTGTGTAACCTACAAAGAGCGATATTATTTACTACAATGTCTAAGTATACTGATATGAAGTTCATATTACGGACACAACATGTGCTGCCTGCGCTCTAGGATTCTCATCATATTAATTTCGTTGAAGCGTAAAATGTTCACGGCGTCCTCGACATGTTAAAATAAAATGTGTTTTTTCATGCATGTTGCAGCCGCGCCCGGCGTAAGAGAAAACTAATTTCGTTAAAAACATTTTAATATGCACTTTGCTGCGAAAATTCACCCCGTTAAAATAAAATACTGCGTTCTGAACATGTTGATGAAAATTTTGTATGGCTTCAATCTATAGGTATGTGTAAACAATAATTATTCAAAGTACCTGTCTTTTTCACTCTAATTTACAAATTAAGCAAGGATAAAAATATATTAATAACTGTTTGTTTTTAATTAGATGACAATCCAAGCAATTTAAAATTCTAAGAATCAATTGTCTTCACTCACGGACCCCTATTTTATTACATCCTACCACCCTTTTCTCGCAAGTATAGCTCTCAAAAGTTCATAAAATCCAATACCTCGTATAAAACAGGTTAATAAAAAACAAAACTAGTACTACCTACTTCGACCAACGCTGCTCTTACATTCAAATACTTTACGTGAAGACAGCCTGGAAGATAAAAGAAACAAAAAACAAAGCAGGCCGATAGTAGGCAAATGCATGAAGCTATGGCAAGCCTAGTTTTGCAATAGATAATAAATGGAAGCTAATAACAGTGTATAGAAAAGATACAATAGATTTAGAATTTGGTAGGTAAGGGTTGATTCAATTTATTTTCCTGGCTTTGTTTTTTTAGATATTGATGATTAATAATTTGGCACAATGTAGTAAATCAGAGAAAGTTGCTGAACATGCACAAAAAAAAGTCAGTTAGTAGGTACAGGTGCATTAAAAAAAAATTGATTGCCAGTATTCAAAACTTACTCTATTCATAGATTGGATAAAGATTTAGGACTTTACCTCAAAAAGGTAGACGCGCGTTTGCTGAATTTCTCTATAGACATCGCTAGACACACATTCAATGCCAATGTCATTTTGTGGTAAGGCCCTTTTGACTACATATTCATGCATCTTTATAAAATGACCTTTCTACTATTGTATATTTTGTAGGCTGGCCGTAGTTATGTACTTTGATAGCGGGCCTCCACGTACAAAGAGTTTGTTGTGAAGTGCAATATTCGCTGAAACCCGGCCACGCCGCCGCCGGCCTGTATCACTGGATGAGACTCATGATCATGAACCAAGAACTTTATGCAACCAAGTTGTAATCGAGGCTGTTTTAAAAAAAGTATTGGTTTATGGAATGTTCACTATTCACAAAAAGAACCTCAATTGAGCTTATTTGTACTTAGTTTGTACGCAAATTAGCTGCTTAAAGTTCCGTTGTTCAACTTTACGTAGGTAGCTGACAACCCGAGCAGAAAATTCTCATTATACTCGCACAACCTGAAATTCTGCAAGTGTGTTAAACACTTATACCATAGAAGTCATCATGCTGCCACCCCCTGCTACATATAACATGTGATATTGGTACGTTTTCTATACTAAGACACAAAGACAATCTCAACAGGCATTGAAATATTATTTTTTCATAAAAGTATTCTGCAGTGGGACATCGAACCGGCTACGTAAAAAAAAAGTATTCAGTACCTATTGGTTTGAAAAGCAGCCTTTTTAAGCAAGCAAGATGTTCCCGATGAAACGCCGCATACTGTGACCCGCTTTGCTCGCTACACGGAAAGCAATGGCTTTTTCTGTGTCAAACTTTGTCGGTGTTTTAGAGCACATCAAACTATTCATTTAAGACATTAGCTTGTTAATTTTTATGAGAAACTAGTATAAAAAGATTCGTTAAATGGATAGAATAGGTGATGTGCTGATGATAGTTCAAGCAAATACCTAAAGTCCCTCTGCGTAAAAACTTGGTTCCACGTCAAATCCCGTCAGGTAGCCGACCCTGACAGAGAACTGGATAAGGCAAAAATAAGAATGTGTCATTCACAAACGCCTAGGCGAATCGCACACTTGACGCACGACGGAGTGCAAAAATATTGCAGCGTCTGTCAGATCCATACTAAAAAATGAAAATCCCCATACTAGAACCGTACTCGACGGACGACACTGCGATAACGCTGCGATGACAGCGGTTGAGCGGCTTGACATATCTTGTATGGATCTGACAGACCGTTGCGATATTTTTGCGCTCCATCGTGCGACAAATGTGCGATCCGCCTACAAGTCAGCTTTACCTCTGCAAGCCCATACAGGCGGAATGTGGGAAAGTGCAGTCGGAAATGCCTGTAAAGCATTTGTTAACATCCATTACGGACGTATGTGCCGAGAAACAGGAATTTTAACGACTTTTTCAACGCTTCCCGCTGCATATTCTGTTGTTATGGAGAGTAGTTTTTATCGGATATAAGCAAATACAATTTTTTTTGTTGCTCGTACAAAGGAGGTACTCGTATGTGTTGAAAAATATGAGTAACACTGGATGTACAACATAATGGCATCTTTCGAATATGACCTCAAAGATTTTTTACAAATGCTGTCATTATGTCATGCAACCTTGATACACACAACACAAAACACAGTTTATTTAAAAAATATATAAAACGTAAGTTGCTCGTACGTGTTGAAAAATATGAGTTTCACTGGGTGTACAACATAATGACGTCTTTCTAATATGACATCAAAGATTTTTTGCATAAGCTGTCATACAAGCTTGATACACACAATTCAAAAGTCAGAAAGTTTTTTTTTTAAATATGAACCCTATGACTACAATGTATGAATTTTTCATGACAACACTAATTAATTACCAAACTAATCAATTCCATTTGCGTAATCGAATCATGACAAGTAGGCTTAATTTAGCAGCTTGCCAATAAAACATGAAGCTACATCTAAACGAATTAATCATGTGGATTTTCAACAATCTACATGATTAGTTTTATTTAAATTGACTTTGTGTTTTATTTTTTTAAATCAACTGTTATTCCATACCGTTGTTTCGTACGTTTATAGCTACTATCTAGTGTCACGTGGCAGTGTTTCTAGGGCAGTCTACTCTACCAACGCTAATGCGATCAGCAAGACGCCGCCTTATCAACTATAGGTTGTATTTTACACTTTTATTGCGATAGTATCGGAAATTTCTTGAAAGGGCGTCACGCGTCTTTAAAATTCTGTGTTGGCCAACATTTATTAGAGGCGCTTTAATTTCTATTATCTTTTTCGTCCTAGGACCTTTTCCTTGAAATATTTTGGGTCTCCCAAGCAAAGTTTGACAGTCCAGATGGCGTGGCGGATAATATCCCTGCCTTCTACGCCGAGGGTTCGATCCCCACTAGACACAAATATTTGTTAAGTCAATTTTCAAATATTTGTGTTGAGTCTGAGTGTTTTCTCTATATAGCATGTATTTATTTACAAAAAAAGGATATAAGTATTAGTATACAAGCTTTGCTTAGTTTAAGCCTGGGTGGCGCTGTGTGAATTGTCAAGGATATTTATCTATTTAGGTAGTATTTTTGTACAAAAATTATTAAAATACATTATTTTTGTTTTGATCTTTGTTGCATAACTTTGTAGTATCACAGCAGTTCCATGAGCTAATTCAATTCTACCTAGAAAATTTTAGACCCACATTTTTATATCCTGGTTATAAAAACAAATATACATTCATAAATCATGCCTTTATCTCTTACGGGGTAGGCAGAGTGTTAACGACAGTAAAATTACGATCGCTATCGCCACGTCTGAAAAATATAGAGGGCCGTTTGAGATAATTTGTTTATCACTATAGTGACAGGTTGTCAGCCTGTCACCTAAAAGTTGTAATACACCTGAAACCCTCAAGTCCCTTAGTCGCCTCTTACGACACCCACGGGTAGGAAATGGTGTGATGCAATTCTAAGCCAGCATCACACGGCAATACAAACAACGGTTAGAAAAACAGTTAGAAGAAAAGGCTTATAACTCATTTAAATATATAAATAAATAATTTGGACAATTCACACAGCGCCGTCTAGCCCCAAACTAAGCAAAGCTTGTACTATGGGAACTAGATAGCTGATACTAAGACATATAATATACTTCTTTTTGTAAATAAATACATATCATGCATAGAAAACACCCAGATTCAACACAAATATTTGAAAATTTTACTTAACAAATATTTGTGTCCGGTGGGGATCGAACCCACGGCCTCGGCCACGACCCTCAGCGTAGAAGGCAGGCGTAAATGGCTCTCCAGTCCATGTGCACAATAAGCCGCCAACACCTTGCGCTAACTGCAAGCTCCAACGCCAACTTTATGTTATTAGCGACTAGACTGCGCTCGTGTAAGGCGCTTAAATGACGCCGTCTTTTGTGCTCTAATAACTTGGAATAAGTGCTTTCGAATAGAATAGAAATAGGCCTTATAAAAACGGATAATGTTCCAACTTTTCTAGCAGACTTTCTTTTACGCTTTGTAAAGATATTGGCCGTGTTATTTATTAAAACGATATTATTTGTTTGCTTTGAGAATTATGATACGTTTATTTAGTTCCTAGTTTTGTGGTGCAAACTAAAGTTTTTTCAAAAGCTCAGCAGCGATCTCCCATAATAAAAGTCACTGAACCTGACACATAATCCCTTAATCTGCAAAAATGTCAACAGCGTCACCTAGTTCAGACAACTCTTGCTAACAGCCCTAAAAATCCTCATTAATTATAAAACCTATGTATCCCTATGCAAGTGGAATTAAAGCGTAATCTTCGTAGTTCTATGCAGTTGGTCTCGATTGAACGATAATACAATTGAGCAGACTTTTTGTTAACTTGAAATAAATTGTAGCAAAAATTGTATTGTTGAACAATACATTCTGATACTTTATGAATTCAATATGAGGAGTACAATCACGTTAAAAAGTGCATAAAAGAGGGCCACTTGAAATCTTATTAGTTTTATTAATAGAGTTTTACTAGCTGCTTAAACGACAGTAGAAATATTGTATTAAAGTAATGTAGTTATATGATATTTTGAACCATATGAGGTGGCACTCTATATGCACTTTTTAACGTTACTGTACACTCAGTACATTTTTATAAACCTAAAACTCTGTACTTACGAGTGAATCTCCAGTTTTGTTCCAGCAGTGCTCTAGAGTTTCACACCACAGATCTTTTATATAATATTTTCGCGCGTACAAACGACGACAGCGGCGGAAGAGTTGTAGCTCGCCAAGTCGCTAACGTTGCTTGGCGCTTCCTTGAGTGGGAATGCTGTTGAATTTAGGAACAATAGTTTTGGGTAGATACTTAGTTTGGAGATCAAGGATTTGGGCTAAACTCGCGAGTAAACACAGAGTGGCGAAACACACCGGTCGGTAAAAGGAGCAAGTTAGCTTACATCGCTTATTCCTTTATAATAAAACAATGCATTATATAGCATAACATTTTTTTTCGTAGCACTTCGTAGCAGTCTGCTACGGTGTAGCTAATTCGGTAGTTATTTAATTGTAAATGTAAATTGCGTATAGCGTAACAGAAAACTTTATTTATATTATCATTTTTTTAAGAAAATGTTACCTAGTTACGATAACTCAATGATTTGTTTGTATCATTGGCTGCTGCAAAAAAGAAGAACTAGGGTTTTGTTAATTTTTTATTTATTACAAGAACGTTTAGGGCTTTTAAAAACATTTTAATAAAAATGCGAGATATACGAATTAAAAATTATGACAATCAAAAAATCCACAACGTTTTCCGCATTACATGTTTATTTGCTTATTCATCCGTACCGAGGGTAAACCGATTTGGTAAACTTCAGTTGGTCTTTACGATACAGGCTTGCATAGTGTAAAGATGACCGATGTGGCGCAGTGGTAGTGCGACTGCCTTTGACGCAGACGGTCCCGGGTTCGATTCTCGGTGGGTCACTCACAAAGTTGATATTTATCACTTTGTGAATTTGTTCTGAACCACCCGATTGTCCGTAAGTAAGATGGTTCCGTGTTTCGGATGGCACGTTAAGTCGTAGGTCCCGGTTGCTGTCTATGATTACTTAGACGGCAGTCGTTACACAACCATGTCAGAAGCCTGCTACTTGTAGAAGGCGGTTGAGGAATTCTGACACTAGGGTTCATCGGGTCGTTGAACGACTCGGTGTCCCACACGAAAAAGAAAGAATAGTGTAAAGATCACCGAAACTAGTGTGACCGGGAATAGACTCTCAGCAATGTTCAAATTTACATTGTTGTAAGTTTTTTTTAATTTTGCTGAAATAAATCATTTTTCATTTTCATTTTCATCTAAACCCGTGAAAACTCTACATTTTCAATGCATCGCGACCGTCTAAGTTTCCTGTGTTACAAGTATAACAGGGTGATGTTAGTTCACAAACCCCACATATTTGACTGTGCCTACTACAGGAGTCGTCAATTGTTGGGCAAACGCCAAACTGTCTAGCAGGTGACTGGATTGATACAAGCGACCTCACGGATTTACTAAATAAAGTTATGGAGACATTCCATTTTCAGTTTTTGTAGAGAAAAAACAACAATGTAACGTTTATGTAACAAAAAAGCCGTTTGCACACAACACAATACGCCGCTGCGTAACGCATTCGTCTGTCAGAACCATACTAGAAACGTCAATCCCTTACTAAAACCACTGTTGACGCCGGACCAACGCACAACTGCTGTTGACGCAGCGCTAGCTATGGGGAATGACGTTTCTAGTATATAGAGCTGACAGACGCAATCCTCACGCATCGTTATTTACGCGCTGCGTTGTGCGTTAAGTGTTAAAACGGCAATAGTCAATTAGCCTAATTTAGTGTGTCTGGTATCTTGCTGTGTATTGCTGGCCTAGAATGACATTCTATTTCTGGATTTCGTAAGAGGGGACTAACAGGTAAATGAACATATATCACGCCTTTATCCCTTGCGGGGTAGGCAGAGCGTTAACGTTTGCCACGACTGACATTTTTGAGGATTGTTTTCCAAGGTTGTTTCAGAAAACATGTGTATCACTTTAGTGACAGGTTGTCAGCCTGTCGCCTAAAAATTGTAATCCTCCAATACTCTCGAGTTCCTTAGTCGCCTCTTACGACACCCGCGGGAAGGATATGGGGTGATGCTATTCTAAGTCGGCATCGCATGGCAGATAAATGAACTAGACGGTATTGTGCTCTTTGACTATATTTTCAGAGGAATGGCAGTCAAATACTGCTTCTAGCGATATGCAGTTTTCTTATATCGAACTGCAGACAATGTGTTTCATAGAAGTTCAAAGTTTTGATATGAATGTCATTCATTCAATACATATCACGCCTTTATCCCTTGTGGGGTAGGCAGAGCGGTAAAAATACGACCGCTATCGAAACCTACGACGTCTGACAAATATTGAGGGCCCTTTTGGATGATTTGTGTGTCATTGTAGTGACAGGTTGTCAGCCTGTCGCCTCAATATTCATTCAATACGTTTTTGAGTGGAAGACACGCGTTAGCAAGCGTAGCATTGGACACCCTCTACCAGATGGACCAGCGCGACTGGTAGCAACTAGCGGATAAATAAACGCTAGATTGTGCGTTGTGGCGTGCTATCGAGGAAGCCTAAGGTTCAGCAGTGGACTGCCATACGCTGATGTGATGTACTTATTGTGTTTTCTTTTTACACAATATTAATGACTTTTTACACATTGTCTCTTTTTAAAACCATTGCAGCTAACGCGAATGTATGGTATGATGATTCTTAATTTACAATAAAAAACATTCATTTTTATTTTCGACCTTATACTTGCCTTTGACTCATATCTCATGTAAAAACCAAAAACCAAACGTTTTGTCTGTCTGCATTAGCAATGACGTCTTCAATGGAGTTTTGTATTTGTGCGATACAAAAGATTGTGACCTATCGATTGATGAAATCAATCGTGCGTTGTGTTGTGGTGTGTGGGCGTCGAACTGGTTGGTGCGGAGCAATGTCGGTGGGACGAGCGGTTCGGCGGTGGCGGTGCACGCGGCTGCAGACCGCGGCCGGTGTCGCGGCGGCGCGCGGCGCGGCGAGCGTGCGCGCGCACCCGCGGGCGCGGGCGGTGCGCGGGTCAGTGGCGTGCGACGCGCGCCGCGGACGCCCGCACCGCAGTGTCGAGCAGGAGCCCGCCATGCCCGGCCCGCGCTTATTCCGCGCCGCCTGACAGCATGGCCTACCTTACCGCCACCACCACACGCAGCCACGCTCTGACGACGGTACGCATCAGTGAATGTTTGTTTATCGCTAATCGTGCGGCTCGTGCCACCGCAACCTAAGGCCGCTCAGCCTTCAGTCGCGGTGATCTCGTCTATCAGTGATAGTGCTCCTCTGGTCCACCCCATCAGTGAGGGTCGGTCAGCGCAGAAGTTTTCGTCTCGATTCGATCGTCCGCAGCCGACGGGAGTAGGCTCGAGCGGGCGCCGCGCGGCCCGCTAGATGGCGCCGCGGGTCGCTCCTGCGGCGAGCGCTCTCCGCCCGCACCCCGCCATCGCCGCCTTTTGTTTCACGCCGCTCGTGTACATAAAATAATAATTGGCCGGCGACGGTGGTTCGCGGGGCCGCGCGGCGCCGAGCCGTCGCTGACGTCAGTGGAGCCCGGGCTCGCTCCCGGCTTCCCCGACCTTCCGCCGCCGCTGTCTGCCCGCCGCGCGCCGCCCGCACCCGACACACGCTCCGACACGTCAGGCTTACACTAACCCTCCGCCCCTCTCGCGCCGACCCCCTAACTGCTGTGCCAAATCTATTACAAAAACCACCAAGTGTTAATCCATTTAACTGAGTTATTTCGGCTATCTATCGGGAATCTGGAGTCGTGTCGCGGCGTCACTGACGAAAGACTCTGCATGAGTCGACGGTGACATGACGACAATGTGCAGGTTTCATTCATGTAACCTACAAAGGTTGGCGATTGATCTGCACCTAGCAACAGAACAGACGGTGGCGGTGGAGGCGACCATCTTTGTAGCCTCGTTGTATCTAAACGTTGGTGGATTTATTAAGGAAATGGAGAAAGTAGAGCGTTGTTAGTCGTGGATCCATTTAGCTAAGGAGTGCGCCCGCGGAACCCGCGCCGCGCCCATGCCCCTCAGCCTGGTGAGTGCTAGCTTGTAAGGCTTCGTTAAGCATGCCATTTTCACGGAATCTTGCGTAGGAGGTGAGAATCAATTCATAGCCACACGATTGTCGTTTGCCGCAGTAGTCTTTCACGATGTGTCGGTCCAAAGGTGGTTATGACACCATATTTGTTTGACTAGCTCTTCTCTCGTGTATAAAGCTAATTTGTAGTCAGCTTTCTGCTAGATATTGGCGACTGTTTTAAGTCGATAATAAACCACATTGATGGTAAACAAACAATCATCGTCATGTCAACTATCAACATAACAACCATCTAGTGACTTCGAAGATGAAGGCAGTCTTATATTTAAATGCAATATTTTATTTCATCCCTAGGAGCAACAATTATGTTAACAAGCTCCCTTGGGCTGGTCATATGACGTTGACTGGGACCTCGTTAAAATAAATGAGATCTGAGCGAAGGCGAACCGTGGTTAAATTATTTGAAAGGGCCTATTTATTGGTTTCACTGTTTTTATATAGATGACCATGCTGTAAAAACTCGTCGAGGGACAATCCATACCACATACTATTATAAATAACAACGAAGTTATGTATCAGACTTTAAATCATCATTCTTCTTGCCTTATCCCGTTCTCTATCGGGGACGGCTACCTAACCTAGGGGATTTGATGTGTAACCAAGTTTTTACACAGAGCGACTGCCATCTGACCTCAGAGTTTAAATAAATTTTATAAATTCCGAGTTCTGCATCTTAGTTAGCATCGACTGCTATCTCATGCATCGAGTTTTAATTACTATAGCATATTAAAAATTACTTTGTTTTGCCTGAATTTCAACTAGATCCAATGGTCTCCTTTAGTATTAGACTTGCTAAAACTTCTTACTCTTCGAACGTTATTCTTATTATATTCTTTGAGCTTTTGTTCACTATCAAACCCCGTTAGATAAATTGGAATACCACACGAAATGGAGAAGAAACAGAAGACCCAGAAACCGAAATTCTCAATCCTCTAACACGGTTGTCCTGTCCTATTGCGATGCGCATACGCATTCAAAATTACAACTATCTAGAAATTTAAACTTTTTTTTACAAAGTCACTGAAATAATGTACGGCTAATGAACGTTTATTGAATACTGTTTGTTATTGAAATAAGAAATTGAACAGAGAAAGAAATAAAAAAGTTGGTGCTAGTACACTTATCATTACAACTCTAGAATGTCTACTGCTTAGAAATGAACACTGAAATTTTGGAATTACCTAATGTTTCCCATTAGGTAAAAAGTTATATAAAGACACTTGTACATCGTGACTTATATAATAGCATGTCTATTTTATAGAAATCTCATTTGTCTAGATGCAGCTCGGCTGCATGAGATCAACTTTTACAGGACTTTCATACTTATTGTCACTATATTATTGTCACTTTCATACTTATGGTTTACTGTCCAGGGGGTCCGGCTAACCATACGCATGTAACACAACATTTTCTCTTGGCATGAACTCGATGTTATTTTATTTACCACCTAACGTTACATGTTGTTTGGTTAGCTTGGCCAGCCCCGAGGCAGTGCTTTAGGGGCTAGTTTTAAGTTTTTAGTCCATCTGAGCCGCGTTTACACTAGGTTCATAAAATTGTTATTGTTAAAATTGTTAATTCTTGACCATCAAAAAGCGAAATGTAAAATTTACTACTTTGAATAAATAATTTGATTTGATTGATTTGATATACTTACTAGTCTTATAAGAAAGTCAACTTTAGTTTAAATACGCAGTCGAGTTTCTCAATTGAAAATAGAAAATCTACAATTCCATTAACCGCATTTCATCAACGCATTACCCTGAGCAAGAGTCAAGTCACACCACCGTGAGCCTTGAATCTGTCGGCTATATTGTTTCAATTCCAATGCACATAAACCAAACACTCTCTAACAAAAACTTTGCAGGTGTAGCCCGACACAACCCAGACAGTTACACCAAATTGAAATCCCTTCTAATCACCTCGAATCGTCGTCCCAAAGTTCCCCTCTTTCCGGGACCCATAAAACGTGGGGCTATTCGTATAAATTATTTATATCAATCTATCTCTGTAATCCAGTCAGCTATGTTAACGATCGCATAGCCAAAGTGAGATTTTAGCCGTGGAATGAGGACAAGTTGCAACCTTTCAAAATTGGGTCAGCTAAGCGTTATTGTCTGCAGGGCTTGACCGATTATCAATGACTCTGTAAATTGTAGCTATATTTATATGTGAGGAGTAGAGTATATGAACACATTTGTGTATAGTTTAGTTATGTATGTATTGCTTGAACATGGCATTAAAGCTATTTCACGAAAAATCCATACTAATATTATAAATTCGAAAGTAACTCTGTCTGTCTGCTACGCTTTCACGGCCAAACCACTAAACCGATCATCATGAAATTTCACACAGAGATTAGTAAGATATCGAGAACGGACATAGGCTACTTTTTTTCACCACTCGAGGGTCTGAAGTACCTTCAGTAGACCACCAGGTACACCACCAGGAGCCCGCCTAAACTATAGGAGATACAGACATGGCACCAAGCAAAAAATGTTTAACTTGATGGGTAGCTTCTGGTGGCATATAGACTTTGAAGGTTTGGAGTACCTGATGTAGACCACCAGGTGCACAACCAGGAGCCCACCTAAACTATACGAGATAAAGATATGGCACGAAAGCAAAAGTTGTTCTGCTTGATGGGTAGTTTCTGCTGGCATATAGACTTCGAAGGTTTGGTGTTCCTGACGTAGTCCACAAGGAGCACTAATAGGGGCCCAGATTAGCATGTATAATTTAGGACGTTAGTGAAGGAAACAAGGTTATTTTATCATCCAAAATACTAAGTCAGCGAAACGAAGTCGCGGGTACCAGCTAGTATTTCATAATAACGTGCCACCTCTTGTGAGCTTACCATGAAACTGAGCAGTTGTTGCTGTATCGCTTTTGGAAAAACGCTACACACTTACTTGGTCACATTATACTTGCGCTTGTTGTATTCAATGGCCTCATACGTCCGTGCCAGACGATTTAAACAGTGTCTGAGGAGAGAGCACAGACAGACACTGCGTTGCCTGGGACGCAAATATGGAGAGTTGCCCAGGACCTGCGCCTCCCTCTCGGCCTCACTGGCTGACTCCATAGGAACGACAAGTCAATACGTGCCAGAGCCAGGTCAGTTGCAGGAGTCTACCGCACGATAGATCTCAGTCACACACACCTGATGGAGACCCCGTTCAATGTAGAGTTTCGTAGTTTATCGTAGAGTTTAATGTAGAGTTGTCCTTTTCCAGGACCGGTTTTGGGTTTGGTTAATCCCTCGGTCGCCTCTTACGACCCCCACGGGAAAAGAGGTAGAGTAGAATAGCAATGCTACTCTGCCGATACACGGCTTGTATACATTATGTGCAGAAATATCACTGTGACTAGCAGAAAAGGTCATTCTCACGCAATCACACATGATCGAGCCATGAATTGACCTAAAATTGAATCACGGGTCAACAGGATGCTCTCAATAAGTGATTGATTCACACCAACTAAATACAAAATGGACGCCAATTGGCGGCTCTTATGATCTACCCACAGCTTGACACCCACCGAGTCCATGTACTGTGTGAAAAATACTGGTGAAGGATATTCTATACATTGATTGATGACAACTATCTAGAACATGTTATTTAAACAAACTACTTTACTGAATTGACAAAAAGTATAGTTGAACTGTCTCTTTAAATTCTGGTTTGCCTGTGTATGGCTAACTGGTAATTACGTGAAGATCAGTATACTTAAATGCGAATTTTTACAGTTCACGTACTACTCACCTAAAAGGGTTGTTGGTCAACTCGGTGTCCCACACGAAAAGGGAGAAAGGACTTGTAGATATGTTTTAACAAATTAAATATCTTTATTTTTAGATACTTAGAATAGATAGATGTAAAGCATAGCCATAATCAATGTGTTATGCCAACTAAGTTATGCTGACCAAAATTACCGACAACACAATAAAAACGAATATAATTTATATTTAACAAATAGTACGGAACACATCAAAACGCTGGTAGTTGAAATGGACATAATATATGGAACAAGTTACCTAGGTATCTATCTAGTGACCAAAATTGTATTTAGTTCAAAACAACAAATCTAATCTAAACAACGAAGTAAGCATTATTGAAGCATAAATACGATAAGTAAATTAGGTCGCATGCACCGCGGGCCTCAGCGGCCCCTTTTACTTGCCCCTTTCACGAGCAACGTCGCTTCCAGAATTATTTTACGACCTTTTTTGTTTGACGAGCGGCTCGCCTAGAGAGCTCAATTGCTGTTTTTTGTTTGGTTTTTTAATGTAAAAAGCAGCTTTAGTTACTCAGTTTTGGATTTTAAAACCTAAATACAAGAAAACATATACTACTGTCATACTTAGAACCTCGTGATGCCTATGAAATTCATTTTCAGTAGATAAAAGAAGCATTGCCAATGACAGACGGCGTACATATTCTAAAATGATGTAATCATCTGAGAATGAGAGGAAAAACTGCTAGAGCTGCCCTTGATTTTTTTCTTACTTTATAACTACCACAAACACAACAAAGTACAAAGTAAATACATAAAACAAAGTAATTTTTGCTCTGTGATAACTACAAAATGTCCTCTCACAAGGATACAAATTCTGTTAACGTATAGCTCTATTATGTAAATAATTAAAAAATGAAAACTTTTACAGAATATATTTGGTGCATATTCAAACAATCACCATTCCGAAACTGATAAAAATGTCTTTCATAAAAGTTATAATAAAAAAACAAGTTTTAAAACGAGGTAAAACCACAGCCAAAAATAGTATTTTTTATGAAGTTAGACTTCCGCTGTAGAAGCGAGAAAATAAAATAGCATTTATAGCCTTATCACAGTGATCTTGAATTAAACTAGTTCCCTGCCGTCAGTACCAACAAACAAAAGCACGCTTTCGTATAATCGAGTTCCTAAACGCCTCAACCAACCCCTTTTAAGGATCAATTTACACTGGTTTTCCTCATAAACAGTATGAAGAACCAGCGTATGTTTGCTGCTGGCTGATGTACGTCAGGTCCGGTCGAACCGCCAATGTAAGTCTTACGCGCGTGGCTTATCAAGAGTCCAAATTCAAAACTATCTATGAGCTTGACCGTACGATTCAAAACAAATTTTATTGCTCTGGATATAAAAGTCAATATGCAGAGAAGTAATGGGAAGGTCCTAAAAAGTAGCGGTTTTGTGTTGTGCTAGTTTCTTATTTTAAGTTGGCAGGTTTAGTTTTAATTGCCTATGACGTGAGGGCAGTTGGGTGATGGATGTTATTTAAGGTCGTTTGCCTACTTTTAACACTTTAATGAACTAATTGTGGCAGGACTTTTTGTGTACTACTGAAAAAATGGTTTCCGCATTTTAAATAAGTTTGCTCTACCTATAATAATCAACGCAGTTTGATGTTAAGAAACTACAGAATATATAAATTATTTCGATTTTTTTTTCGATATTTGATGGTAGAGCATTGATTCTGAATTAATATTTAAAATACGACAGAAATAATGGTTTCTCTTCCAGATATAAATCCTGTATTTTTTCTTTTTATTGTGTTTTTGTAATTGACTGTCCCGATGGCGTAGCGGATAGTACACCTGCCTTCTACGCCGAGGGTCGTGGGTTCGATCCCGACCGGACACAAATATTTGTTAAGTCAATTTTCAAATATTTGTGTCGAGTCTGGGTGTTTTCTATGTTTAATATGTATTTGTTTACAAAAAAGTATATAAGTGTTAGTATCAGCTATCTAGTTCCCATAGTACAAGGTTTGCTTAGTTTGGGACTAGGTGGCGCTGTGTGAATTGTCCAGGATATTTATTTATTTTATTATTATTTAATTGTATCTATATAATATGAGTAGGTTACCTACTAGTAGTGAAATGGAACAAAAACATGAACTACAAACAAAAAACGCACCAACTGTTTCCGAATCAGCATCAAATCTCCATTTCTCCTCATCAAATAGTGAAATAGTACTAATTGCACATGCACACGCTTCCAGAATACAAAAAGCTGCATCCACGGATTGGTTACAGCGTTTACCCGGTTAACCAAACAAGTCACGAAGTAGGACGACAGGTAGAATTTAGATCACTACACCTACCACGTAAATTGGCTGGTTGTGACACATAGAAATAGGGTGAATAAGCACAGAACAACGTTGGGACTTGCGCAGACAAATGCATTCAGAAATTGGTAACCGATGTGTGCTCGGTTAACCTAACAATGTTCGATGTCGGACGGGAGATCGAGTTTGCATTGAAGTTGCCTACTCCGTGAATTGGTTGGTTACGACATCGTGACATACAGATGGCTTGATCTGAACGAATAGATAATGTCTCAAACATCTCAGGGTACAATGTAGGTAGTATACACCGTGTTATGGAGAAAATGCATGAAATTGGAGACGTTGTTTAGGGCATTGTATTGAACTTTTTTCCTATGGGAAAAGAGCTGGAAATCAGAAAAAATATTTGACATCTCATGCAAAATTAATGATCACCTATCTAACTTTGTTCTCGTTTCTTCTTGTTTTCCAGCACTGGTCCCATAGCAAAAGTTGTTCAGTACGATGCCCTAAATGACGTTTTCAATTTAATGCATTTTGTCTAAAACACGAAATATAGATTGGAACTATTACCTTATTGGAAATACATATTGCCTTTCATGCTTACTAAATATAATCCATTAACAATCAAGGAAAACTAAAAGAGTGTTAAAAGAAAAGTGTCAGTCACTTTACAAAAACACGTCAATTTTCCTGTTCAAAAAGTGCCATCAATTTATTTGTATAAACAAACATTGTTGTTTCCATAAATAGTCCTCATTCCAGGAAACCCTTTCAAAGCCTCCCACTTACTTATAAAGTCACCGTTCAACTTGAATGTAAACATTCTACTTTCTTGCTTTATTTTTTGTTCATTATAGCGTAAACAAACGAGTGCATTCGTAGAAATTTCCCTTTTATTCCTGTTATTTCCTTGTGTCGAGCTTTGTATAGTCTTCCGATTGGCTTAGAGTTTGTCTCGTCTAGTGTAGTGAGATAGTTTATTGGCATTGACAATGAGACGATGTATTGTAGGTGAAATAAACGCATGTTTAAGTGCTTCGTTTATTCAATCTTATTAAAAATAGAGCAAATAAACAAATAATCCCGAAATAGCTCGAATTAGCAACATACTGTTGGTTGACATCCTACTCATGTTATGTCTTAAAAAATGATTCATATCACTGTAGCTATACAAGATGGCTTATATTATTATGTCATTTTTGATGTTAGAGACATACAAAAATGTTGCCATTAGCGTTAGTATATGTAATAGTTCTTCCTTGAGGTGCAATGCCTGCGGTGTTCAAACGGGTGGTGTTAGTGTTATGAGTCGTAACAAATATGCAAAGACATAGGTAGGCCTAGTTGCTCCAATATTGCACTACGCAGGTAACTTTTTTACTTATTGCAGGTGCAATCAATTTGCTTCTGCATTATGACACTGATTTACTACATCCATTGCTGCATGAAAAATTTGATAGAAAAATTATTATTGGTCAAAGTTGTGGAGTAACTATATGTCTATAGCTACTAACGTGTTCATTGTTTGATCATAAATCAGTATAAATGACACCTGTCAAGAGCTACGTTCACCTGGATAAAGTAAACAGCACACAGTTGCGCTCCTTCATTTCAAGGAGTGGTTGCCACATTTCCTTCGATACGACGCAATTCAAGGTAAATGCATTTGCATAGCGTTTGTGCCCGACCTATAAAGTTTAGTACCTACATGAATGAACACCGAGTACGCAATTATTTACTCTCTACAGTGATCCATTTGCTCGCGTAAACAAACCAGACAGTCCTTGCGATACTATGAAAAATTCTGACTGTGTGCAATCATTAATGACATTAATACAACGTAAACAACTTGGTTCCACGTTGACTCCTCATTCATCGAATCATGGTTAGGGAGCCGTCCCCGACAAAGAAATGGGATGAGGCAAGGAGAATGATGATGACAACAGAAAAAATGAACGCTATACAGTTCTTTTACATTGAAATCTCCTTCTATAACGTTTTAATGTGCTAGAAATGTTATGTCAATATAAGATTTATACTTAGACTGAGGCATCTAGTTCTTATTAATTAATGTTGTATTTTATTTTACTGTTAATAGCCTTTTTATTATAGTACTCATTTAAAGAGTTTATAAAGTGACATACAAAATAAACAAAAAGTCTAAAAAAAACTTTGTAGATGCTAAGCTTTTGTTGCTAAAATGGTAGGTATTCGTATCTGTTATCTTGCGTACTATTTCGGAAATACCAAACAATGATAATTCGTAATGGTTATTTCAAAGCTCTCAGAAAAAGTAGCACATAATGTGTGGGTAGTGAATTTAGTTCTCAGTGCGCCTAAGGTGCGATGCATCGTATATCGTAAATTTATGAAGCTTTTAGGGGTCTAGCGGGAGCTTAGGTACACGATCCTGTTTGGACCTCCCAGATGTTCACCTGAGTTAGACCTGTAGCATGCATAGTCTCATGAGGGTATTTCGTAAATGACGTCTATGTATGGTATAACTTATTGTGTTATAAGTTGTCTATTTATGTGATAACGAGCGTTCGATTTTAACTATTTCGTAATATAAAAATCTTGAAAAGACTTGAACTTTCAGTTCGATTTATGTTTAAATGGGCCAGCTGAAGTGATTTCTATGGTTTAACTCAATGAAAGTATTGAAAGAAACTTAAATCAATATTGTTAAACCTCGCAGACACAACCTACTTCTATGCATAGATCCTAGATTATGCAGTATGTATGTATTTTTTAATATTAATTCCAGTCAGTCAACTTGGTGGTCCTATAAACAAAGTTTTCAAAGTAAATTTCATAGATGCCGTATCTTATACGTGGTAGGTAATTCCATTTTCAAATACATATGAAATTGGAAAAGGAACGTAACCCAATTCGTATCGAATGAAACATTAACTGCAGTCGCTGCTGACACAACTGTGCGATCAGCTGATCGCGAGCACCGGGATCAGCTGATCATTATCCGGATCACCGTTCCGAACAGTTTAATCGTTTTACCGATGAATGTCGTGAAATACATCGGTCGTTCATCATATGGCCAGCAGTTACATCACTGCCTCAGTTCTCAGGCAGAACGTAACTCTACTTCTGTTTCTTTTCGTCAATTTGATAGTAGTATAGTCAGTTTATTAATTAGACGCCTGTTCTCATACAATAATACATAATACAGCCACATAATGGGGTCTTACATACATCAGACGCCAGTAAAACTGCGAGATGCGATGCCAGTGACAATAAAATAATTTTCCTGCCATCCTAGTCAAGTACATCATATCGATTACTCAACAAAGGCCTTTCTCACACTTCAACGCCAAAATAAAGCTGCGCTAACGTACGCTCCTGTTACATCCGTACTAGAAACGTCAATCCCCATACCGCTCTCCAGCTAGCGCAGCGTCATACGTTGGACCTGCGTTTAGAGCGGTTTTAGTATGGGCATTGACGTTTCTAGTATATATGTGACAGGCGCATACGTTACGCAGCGTTATTTTTGCGTCGAAGTGTGATAGAGGCCTAAGCTCATCTCGAAACACAAATGGTATGCGTCGTTGTGTTCGAATCAGCAACTGCCGGCTCTGTATAGGATCAATCCTGACCAATGCTACCAGAGCACTAGAATTGTTCGCAGGCCTGACAATTGTACATGTCCCACTTTATCCATTGACAATAAACATTGAGTGGTACTAACTTTCCCACAATAACCATTACGTTTAATCGGCGATTCTTAATATTTCTGGTGAGTAAAGCGCGCCGAAAATTATGTGAATATTAGGTAAGGTTTGATAGTTATCAGTAGATTTTTACAGCAAATGTCGAAATATGTGCCTATCAAATATCACTAATACAAGAAAGAATTATGTTTTTACTTACAGTATTTTTTGACAGAATTATAAATTGCCTTTTACGCCTACTGTGGCAATCAGTGGGCGACGCTGCAATGGTTACTCTGGGACATGATCTTTAGAAAAAATATTTTCACTCTTGCTAACGGAAAATATTAATGTTTAAGGAAAAATGTCCAAACATTATCACTGCATTTGATAATGGGAAAAGTGGGACCTAGCGTATTTGACACTTCAATCACTTTGGGATCACCAGTAGTCTATTAGGCACAAAGATGAGATAAACATATCACGCCTTTATCCCTTGCGGAGTAGGCAGAGCAACAATGGCCGCCAAAATACAGTTGCTATCGCCACGTTTGACTAAATATTATGGGCACTTCAGATGATTCGTGTATCGCTGTAGTGACAAACATAAAATACTATCGAAACATATATAAATTGCTTCAGACTATAGTTACGATGTAGATATGTTGGTGCACCTACTGCACTTTCGCACTACGTGTTAGTAACTTTTGGTAGCATGGTCGTAGGATAATATTCTGCTAGCATCATTAGTTTAACGTAAGATGTATTTCCAAAATGCATGAATTCCCTTACAACGTCTTTTTATTATGAACTAGCAAAATTCACGCTGAATTCAGGGAGTATTTGATGTTTTCGCTATTCAATACTGCTTCTCTTTCTATCTATATATATCATTTTTCCCATTGCTTATCGCGGTGATTTGCTTTTGGTATTAATATTTTTTGACATTGCTTGTATTATTCTTCATTCAAACGAATGAAGGCAAATTGTGTACGGTTGTGGAGGTCAGTTACGATTACGAGGTACTCTCCTGACTATAAACCCCTTTACAACCAGTGAGGCAATAAACTTCCGGTCAATTTTACCTGCAAAATGCATGGACATCATTATCGTACTTAATGTACATTTTCCTGAATGGATTATGTTGTTGTTATGATTTGTTTAATTTAGTTGGTAAATATTTCAAAATAATTATTTATATTGACAAAATAATGTCCGTCAGAATGACTGCCCAAAGTTGTGATTACAAGTTTAGATATTATCATAATTTAGTACCTATTTGGTACTATTTGGTACCTATGCTTAAATATTTAGTACCTACGTAATTAAAAAGATATTGAAATAATAAAGTGGCCAGTCATTCTGACGTCAGAATGACTGCCCACATTTTATATTTTCATTATTAAGGCTGTATTTTATGTTTTTACCTGTGCATTATTTAGTACCTATTTAGTACCTGCACGTATATTATTTTCAGATTTTTCAAGCAAACCAAACAGATTTTACAAGCGTTTTTTTTTTGCATGAGTTATTATAGGCATATTCATGACGGTCTGGCAATCGTTCCTTCGTCGCTCTTTTGTCCTAACGGCACGTCTAAATTAAGTTGTTGTTCGTTCAAGAATCGTTCTTTTGTACAACTTTAGTTCGATTACACTTCGTGAAACCACATTCTTGTTCTTGCACACCCGCCATACTTTCGTCGCTGTCATAGGACAACAGAGCGACGAAGGAACGATTGCCAGACCGTCATGAACGTGCCCATAATCACTCATGCAAAAAAAAGAAACGCTTATAAAATCTGTTTGGTTTGATTGAAAAATCTGAAAATAATATATGTGCAGGTACTAAATAGGTACTAAATAATGCACAGGTAAAAACATAAAATACAGCCTTAATAATGAAAATATCAAATGTGGGCAGTCATTCTGACGTCAGAATGACTGGCCACTTTATTATTTCAATATCTTTTTAATTACGTAGGTACTAAATATTTAAGCATAGGTACCAAATAGTACCAAATAGGTACTAAATTGTGATAATATCTAAACTTGTAATCACAACTTTGGGCAGTCATTCTGACGGACATGACAAAATATGGTTGTAGAATAGAACTTGGCTACGCCCACTACGGAACATTTTTTGGTGTAATCGTCTTAGGTGTTTTTGTCACTTCTTCGGTATCCAGTTTTTATCAATCCGGTAATTTGCCAAACCGGAATTTGTGATTGGTACTTTATTGGTGCAAAGTGATATACGTACAAAAAGTATGCATGTTTTTGGTTAACCTGTTTCCGATGCGGCTATTCAACAATAGGTGAACTCTACGACGTCCACTATCTCATTTTACGGGTGTTTTTAACCGAATAGGCGGAAAAGCTACAACCAGTCTTTCGAAATATTTTGGAAGGCTACTTCCGGCATCCGGTAACGGACCTGAGTAGTGAAAAAACAGCCTTATGTATTGGTATTGCTATGAAATAAAAGTAAAAATTCTAAGGATGAGCAACGCATTGGAAATTTCAGGATTCCATCTGTAAGATTGGGGCACCGACTTGACGAAAGACTTTTTACAATAAAAATCAATTTAATGATTTACTAATCCATAGATTTGCCATCAATAATCCATAGATGATGCAATTCAGCCTCATGGCCTATTAATTAGCTGGATACACACAACAATACAATACTGAGTGGGCTATTTCATTACAGTCTCCTCCACCTGCGTTTCTCATTTTGCTGCTACAATACAATCGTGTTTATTTCAAACTAGGTCTCTGAAAGTTTTCTGAACATTGAATTCTCACATTGGAAAGTGTTTTATATTACATTAGGTTAGTAGTTAGTGTTTTATATTTTATATTACATTATTTTAACGTACATTCAAAACAGACTGACCCAATTCCGCTGCGCCACAATATATTATCAGATTCCATTGAAGCATTACCTTCAGCCGTGTGATACCGGTTTAGAATAGCATCATCCCATTTTCTACCTGTGGGTGCTGTAAAACGCGACCGAGGGACTTGAAGGGTTCAGGTGTATTACAACTTCTAGGCGACAGGCTGACAACCTATCACTATAGTGATACACAAATGATCTTAAACGGCCCTCTATATTTGTCAGACGTGGCGATAGCGATCGTATTTTTACGGCCGTGAACGCTCTGCTTACCCCGTAAGGAAAAAAGGCGTGATATATTTATGTATGTATTACCTTCACTAACACAATTATATTCAACTACATTTACTACTATTATTACTGCGTATACTCTTCTATATTCTACCTATTATTCTATTACATGCTTTTATAGAGGCCTGCATTTGTCCGGCGGTAGACTATGGGGGCTGTTTTTAAACCTCACGACTCATTTAAACTACAAACCCAATGAAAGAACATAACAGGGTCAATATTATGTAATGTAGCTATCAAGTGCTTCAATTCACTAATCGAGTCTGTGGCGGAGGCGTGGCAAATCGTAATTGCACAAATAATAGCGAGCTATGGTATTCACCCCCATACGCGTTTAAAATAAGTGGATGCAGTGACAGGATGCTCTATATTTTTACATGACCGCCATTCTTTTACGTGCATTTTTTTTGGTTCAATGTATTAATATGTGCCTCTTTGTTTTATAAGAACATTTCTGGTTCCGAACCTTTTATTTTTAAAGTATATTTTTGAAAATTATTGGTGCATGTCATAATATGTAATAATAACAAGTTAAAATAATATGAAATGTATAATTTTGTATTACTTTCACCTTAGCTTGAGAGCTACAACAGTCCACTAAGAGACACAGGCCTTCCCCTTTGGGGAGTATTACCATACTCACCACGCTTGAAGTTGGATTAGTGAGCGCAGTTCAAGATTTTGTATTCGCAGGGATCGCTGCTGCCCTGCCCATTCCCTTGATGATTATGCCTTAGACGGTTACGACACCTATGGGTAGAATTGCGATGATGCTATTCTAAGTGGACAGTACACGGCAACACATACATTTTGAGCTCAGAACAGTTCGCCGAAAAACCTTTCAACGATGTCACTGTCTTACGAAAGCTTAATTCGTCGATATCATGGTTTGCCGATAGCATTGTTTGCCGTATCATAGTTTGCCGACTGCACGGTTCACCGAAACAATTATTCACCGTTAACACTATTGGCCTTTCTCCGATTTGCCGAGTGTATAGTTTGCCGATGAAATGACTTGCCGACGGCTCGATTCCATACATGCATACTTATATTATAAATGCGAAGGTTTTTTGTCACCACTCAAGGTCTGGAGTAGGTACCTGAAGTAGACCACCAGGAGTGCTACCAGGAGCCCACCTAAAATATACGAAATACTAATACGGCACCAAAGCAAAAGTAGTTCAGCTTGATGGGTAGCTTCTGCTGGCATATACATTTCGAAGGTTTGGAGTACCTGATGTAGACCACCAGGTACACCACCAGGAGCCCACCTAGACTATTGGAGGTACAGATATGGCACCAAAGCAAAAGTTGTTCGGCTTGATGAGTAGTTCCTGCTGGCATATACACTTCAAAGGTTTGCAGTACCTGATGTACACCATCAGGAGCTAACCTAGTCTAGTGGAGATACAGATATAGCACCAAAGCAAAAGTTGTTCAGCTTGATGGGTAGCTGGGTCACATAAAACATTTCGAAGGTTTGGAGTACCTGATGTAGAACAGTAGGCGCACCACCAGAAGACACCTAAACTAATGGAGAAGCTACCCATCAAGCTGAACAATTTTTGCTTTGGTGCTATGTCTGTTTCTCCAATAGTTTAGGTGGGCATCTAGTGGTGCACCTGATGATCTACATTAGGTACTCCAAACCTTCGAAGTGTATATGCCAGCAGAAACTACCTATCAAGCTGAACAACTTTTGCTTTGGTGCCATATCTGTAATTTCAATAGTCTAGGTGGGCTTCTGTTTTAGTGCACCAGCACCTGGCGGTCTACATCAGGTACTCCAAACCTTCGAAATGTATATGCCAGCAGAAGCTACCCATCAAGCTGAACAACTTCGGCTTTGGTGATATATCTGTATCTCCAATAGTTTAGGTGGGCGCCTGGTGGCACTCCTGGTGGTCTACTTAAGGTACCTACTCCAGACCCTCAAGTGGTGACAAAAACCTTCGCAATTATAATATTAGTATACATGTATGGAATGGAGCCGTCGGCAAATCATGTCTTCGGTAAACTATACACTCGGCAAATCGGAGAAAGGCCAATAGTGTTAACGGTGAATAATTGTTTCGGTGAACCGTGCAGTCGGCAAACTATGATACGGCAAACAATGCTATCGGCAAACCATGATATCGACGAATTATGCTTTCGTAAGACAGTGACATCGTTGAAAGGTTTTTCGGCGAACCGTTCCGAGCTCATACATTTTGTATCACATACATACATACACAAATCACGCCTGTATCCCTGGCGGGGTAGGCAGACCGTCAACAACCGTAAAATCGCAGTCGTTATCGCCACGTCTGACAATTGTTTGAGGGTCGTTTCAGATAAGTCGTGTATCACTATAGTGACCGGTTGTCAGCCTGTCGCTCGAATGTTGTTAGTCTGTCTGTTTTGTATCACACTTTTAGTAAATGGACAGAGCCTCAACTGCAGTCTATAATGCAGTTAGTGCTCGTTCTAGAAAGTATTGTTATGGTTCAATTTGCTAATAGACGCTACACGTAGGGGGCGTGGCGCTCGCTTAATGTTCCGATGCTCGCATGCTTATAGCTTTACTCTGTCTATATAGCGTCTACTTTGTGGGAAAAGGTTGTAGAAATGTGAAATACTACTACTTTCTTTTTTTTTTTTTTGCGGGTAGGCAAAGCAAGTAACATCAAAGATTTTGCTCTTATGTTTAATAAATATAAATAAATAGTAATTACTGAAATAAATGTGCTAAAAGCTTACCAAGTGCATTAGTTGACCATCAACTTTCATTTTAAATAATTTTCACCACAAATATCACCACATCATGGAGAACACTGCTGCACTCATACAGGGGATGAAGGACTTGGCTGATTTTGTCGACTCCAGGCTCAGCGAGTTTGAGCAGAGCCGGCTACAACCACCACCTCCCGGAAAAGACACCATCAAGACTTTGTCTGCGGAGTACACAGCCTTCAAAGCTCTAGTGTGGAAGACTCTCGGGATGCTGAAGGCACAGCTGCAGTTGATTGTCGACGGTCAGGACCGCTTGGAGACACACTCAAGAAGGAAAGTTCTGCTGTTTCATGGTATTCCGGAAGTTAAAGATGAGAACCTGCCACAAAAAATTCTCAGCCTGGCTCAAGAGCAGATGAAGTTGACATCTGTTAATGCACAATCACTTGAGGCTTGTCACCGACTGGGAGGAGTGAAGGCGGATAAACATAGGCCAGTATTGGTGCGTTTTTCGAGCATGCTCAGCAGATCGGCAGTGTGGAATGGGAAGACAACGCTCAGGGGCACTAAAGTATCTGTTTCGGAGTTCCTGACTAAGCCGCGGCAAGAAGTGTTTGCGGCCGCCAGGAAGCACTTTGGCATGAAGCAATGCTGGTCATCTGAAGGTACCGTTGTCATTCTGCTGCCTGATAAAACCCGCAAGAAGGTGCTGACTGTGTCTGAGCTCCAGCCACTGTTGAAGCGGTACCCAAAACAGTGAATCTCAGCGGTTTTGTTTGCGTGACAATGTCTCATCCGTGCGTTTTTGTTTACTGCTGCTGGTATCCTGTGATCGCGTTTTTGGGCCATTCTTTCATTTTATTTCGTTTCGTTGTAGACCAGGGTACTAGCAAAACACTTAGTATTTAATTTGAATTAACGTTTTCTCGTAGATATTATTAATTTTGTAAAAATGAAGTCAGTTTAGGTTATGTTTTTTTTTAAACGTCAGTTTATCTGTCAGTCGTTCTTGATTACAAACTTCAAACATGTATTTCGTTCAGAAATTTATCGTACGTTCCGTTCTACGCACGGATACGGAGTGTGATTTTCTTTTTTGATGTATGTTGTGTGTGAACTTCGTTTATTTTTTGTTAGATTTAAGTTCCTTTTCTAGTCAACTCATGCTGGTGTTGGAGAAAGCATAAATTTGTTGCTTTTTATATAAGTATTTATTGATATTTTATATTATTTATATATATTATATTTTATGATTGACGATTACGTTTCCTGTTCATCTTCCGATGAATATGAAAGTGCTCATAGTCTTAGCAGCTCTTCTCTTTCCGATTCTGAGCCACTTGAAGACAAACTTAGGTCTGTTTTTCAAAGTGGCTCATCTTACCTGTCCCTAGTGCACATCAACGCTCAGAGCATTTTAGCTCACTATTCAGATCTTCTCGCATCCATCAGCAGCAGGGTAGTCGACGCTGTCCTTGTATCTGAAACTTGGCTTAAGCCTTCTCTTTCCTCCACTTCATGTTCTATACCTGGCTATAATCTTTTCCGTAACGATCGTGTTGGTGTGGTTGGTGGAGGAGTTGGTATATATCTCCGTAGTACTATTCCTGCCACTGTTCTCAGTACTTCCCCCTCTCCGTATACTGGGTCAATTGAGTACCTTTTCCTGGAGATTGTTCTTAATCACAAGAAGGTATTTTTGGGTGTTGTTTACAGCCATAATGATAGGGTTGATTATTTTAGTACACTTTCATCTCAACTTGAAACTTACAGCACACTATATGATCACCTCATTGTCATGGGTGATTTAAATACCTGCCTTGAAAAGAACGATCCAATCTCCAAGTCCAGAGCATTTAAACTTACTTCTCTTGTCTCTTCTCTTAGCTTGCACATTCTTCCACTATCTCCAACTCATCATTTTCCCAATTGTAGACCATCTCTTATTGATATCATAATTACTTCCAAACCTAATTCTGTTTTGTCTCATGGGCAAATGACTGCTCCATTTTCTTATCATGATCTTATATTTCTGGCCTATAAAGTGCGTCCTCCCAAAGTTAAAAAGCAAGTTACTCTTCAACGTAACTTTCGCAACATCAGTCTGGATCGCTTAAGGGAGGATGTTAGAAAAATTGACTGGTCTCCAGTACTATCAGCTGATAGTGCTGACGCCAAGGTTTCCGCATTTAATTTTATTCTCAATAATTTATACGATACTCATGCGCCTGTTCGCCCCGTGCGGGTTAGGCATGCACCAGCTCCTTGGCTGACTGATGCAATTAGGCGAGTTATGTCTAAACGGGATAGGGCTAAGAGTAGGCTTAAGAAGGATCCAACTGATTCAAATTTAGCTGCCTATAAAAAACTACGCAACATTTGCAACAGGATGTGTAGGGATGCTAAACGCCGCTATATTCATTCCTCACTAGATTCTTTGTCCCAAGCTCAAACTTGGAAATTTCTTACGTCCCTAGGTGTGGGCAAGACGACGAACACTGCCATAGGTGCCGTGGACTTAAACTCTCTTAACAATCATTTTTCAACTCCACCAGTTATACTTGATGACGCTACTAGGTCTACTGCTCTTTCTTACCTATCAAATCTTGCCCTACCAGACTGCCTTCCGTTTAATTTCCGGTCGGTCGCTGAGGAGGATGTTAAAAAGAGCATCCTATCCATCTCTACAAAGGCTGTAGGTGAGGATAGCATTAGTCTTAATATGCTCACTCCTGTGTTGAGTGACATTGTACCAATCATCACACATATTATAAACTTTTCTCTGATGGTCAATGTCTTTCCTACAGCATGGAAAAAGGCTTTTGTTATTCCTCTACCGAAAACCTCAAACCCTACCTCTCTTTCCCAGTTTCGTCCTATCTCTATCCTTCCTGTTCTTTCCAAGGTCCTCGAGAGTGTTGCTCATAAGCAGCTCTACTCCTTTCTGGTCAACAACAACCTCCTTTGTCCTTTCCAATCCGGATTCCGTCCCTCACACAGTACAGTTAGTGCCCTGCTAAATGTCACAGAGGATATTCGCATGGCGATGGACAATACGAAGCTCACAATTGTCACACTACTGGACTTCAGCAGTGCATTTAACTCTGTGGACTTCGACATCCTTTTAGCTTCCCTCCGCTCTAATAACATTTCCTCTTCTGCGATCGACTGGTTTCATTCTTACCTTCATGGTCGTCAGCAGTATGTGAAGAACAATGATGGTTCATCTGATTGGTCTAACCTAACTGCTGGTGTACCACAAGGCGGTGTGCTATCTCCTTTACTTTTTTCAGTTTTTATTAATAACATCTCACGAGTCATCTCTTCTCCCTACCACCTGTATGCAGATGATCTACAAATTTATAGACACTTCTCTCTTCTCGAAGTATCCCAAGCTATTGACGCTATAAATAAAGACTTGGCGTCGGTTCAAACTTGGGCTAAAACCTTTGGGCTTCTCGTGAATCCGAGCAAATCGCAAGCTTTAATCATTGGTAGCAGTAGGTTAAGGTGTAGGCTTGATCCTCTTAGCACTCCACTTGTCTATTATGACAGCATATGTATCCCGTATACTGACAAGGCTAAGAATTTGGGTGTCATATTTGACTGTAATCTTTCTTGGGTATCCCACATTAACGACGTGAGCAGGCGCATGCACTATTCCTTTCACTCTCTTAAGCGACTCCAGAACTTTCTTCCATTCAAAACTAAAATCATGCTTGCACAAGCACTTCTTCTTCCTATTCTTGACTATGCTGATGTCTGTTATCTGGATGCGACGGAAGAATTACTCAATAAGCTTGAGCGACTACAAAACCTCGCTATTAGATTTATTTTTGGACTTCGTAAGTTCGATCATGTCTCGGAATTTCGTGCTCAGCTTAAGTGGCTTCCAATTCGTCTTCGCCGCGATATGCACATCCTATCCACTCTCTACAACATCCTTCACAATCCTGCCACTCCCGACTATCTCCGCAATCGTTTCCATTCCCTTCCTCCACATCCTCACCCTAGGCGCGCCCGCATCAATAAGATGTTGGTGTGTCCTAGAGCGAACACTAAATTCCTTTTTAACTCTTTTTCTGTAAGAGCTGTACAGCTATGGAATAATCTTCCTATGTTTATACAGGACAGTCCCTCCATTTCTACATTCAAAAATCGTGTAAAAGAGCACTTTATTTCCCAACAACCTTGATATGTTTATGTATTTGTTTGATATGTATTTAAGTATTGGTATTCTATTTATGTGGATTAAATAAGTATATTTATTTAAGTAGGTATGTACGTTATATTATTTTATAGCATTAGTTATTTATTTAGTTTTCATGTAGATTCTTTTATTGCCTAATTGCCCCAAAATTTTAGATTCTCTCACAACACATGGGTTGGCTGGAAGAGATCTCTCATTTAGAGATAAGCCCGCCTTTGCAACAATTTTTCTTGTAATTATTTTCCATACTGTTTATGCAATAAAGAATATATATATACACCTGCGTGTTGTTTATGCATATAATTTTGACCTCTTTTTATATGATATCCAAAATCTACTGCACTAGTTGTCAAATTTCCGTTATTTAATATCATTATGATGCATAGATTAAAAAATTGTGACGACCATTGTGAGATGCTTTTACGTAGATTGAGCACCAGCAAAAAATTTTGCATTAATAAGCCGTTTTCACACTTAACAAGCACTAAAATAGTCGCAGCGTTGTGCGTTGGACCTGTGTCAACAGCGGTTTTAGTTTGGAGAATGACGTTTCGCAGTAGCATGTATGCAGTGTTATTTCAGCGCAGCATTTTGCGTTTTTTTTTACATATTCATACATATTATTTTTGGGGAAAGTTGTTCAGCTGAAAGTTTGGAGTAAGCGGAAGTTAGTTGTCACACTGTATCTCAATACATAAAGTAACAAGAACACCAATATAATAATTATATGTACATCAAATCTCACTAGTTTAGATAAAATCTACAAATCGTTTATACTTGGCATGATTTTCGGCGCTTAGTGAAACTATGTATATTGTTATTATTTTGATGACATATTAACAGTTTGGTTTCATCGAAACACATTCCCAACGAGACAAATTCCTATATCGACACAGTTTGAAATGGACACAGCATTGATGACATGTAACTAGTGTTTAGATTAAAAAATCTACAAGTACTTGTAGCACTTATTACATAATAATACTACTAAATTCTGACTGGGACACCATTTGCAATTTCACTTTTGACGTAACATTCTCGTCCACCTGTTATTCCTCCAGTACCAACATGTTATTACAAAATGATAATCCTGTTAGTACGCGGAATTACCAAATGAGTAGTTTAAGCCAATTAGGTTTGAGTTATGCACCAGTCAGTAGTAATTTCGAACCTACATTTGAATAATAAATATTTATTTACTATGCCGTGTGATGCCGGCTTAGAATAGCATCACCCCACATCATTCCTGCGGGTGTCGTAAGAGGCGACTAAGGGACTCGAGGGTATTGGTGTATTACAATTTTTAGGCGACAGGCTGACCACCTGTCTATATAGTGATACACATGTTTTCTGAAACAACCTTGAAAAACAATCCTCAGAAATGTCAGACGTGGCGATAGTGGCCGTATTTTTTACGGCCGTTAACGCTCTGCCTACCCCGCAAGGGATAAAGGCGTGATATATGTATGTATGTATTTACTAATGTCCCGCTATGCGTCTTACCGCGGGATAAAGACGTTTTCCCGGTATTTAAGTCAGACAAATAGACAGAAAAATGCAAAAAGCGACATGATTGTCATCGTGATGTATTTTTTGATGTAGTAATACTATACGGGTATATAGGCATAACTTTAACCTTGAATTTAAAAATAATAATATGGTAAAATTGTTGAAAATGTAATGAATATAAAAATGTTTACCTTTAAGATTCTTTTATGAACTCTTAGCTGAATTTTAATAATAGATTTAATTGGTGCTTTCATTGACCATTTGAAATTTTGGACTTTGACTAAGGTGTTCCGCACGACGAGAAGAACAACAAACATTTTAACGTTATTTGAGGTTTACACCTTGACCTATCATAAAGATGCTGTAACTGTTATACTTAAACCTTCAATAGCATTTACTAGAACCGTCCTCTGCTGGACTTGGATATTTACCATATTCATCACGCTTGGCAATAGATAGGCGAATACAGCTAGCCTGGGCAGCGTTCGGTAAACTAGCGGATGTATTCCGCTCTAAGCTGCCACAAACATTGAAATCCCAAGTTTTTAACCAATGTGTACTTCCGGTGATGACATATGCTTGCGAAACATGGACGCTTACTGCCGGTATGATCCGTCGCCTCAAAGTAACACAGAGAGCAATGGAGCGCTCTGTGCTCGGTATCACCTTACTCGACAAAGTACGGAACGAACTCATTCGCCAACGCACTAAAGTGACCGACGTCGGAAAAAGAGTTGCGCAACTAAAATGGCAATGGGCGGGACATGTGTGCCGTAGAAAAGATAACAGGTGGAGCCACAGAGTGCTACATTGGAGGCCCCGAGCAGGAAGTCGAAGTGTGGGCAGACCACCAGCAAGATGGTCGGACGACATAAAAAAGACGGCAGGGCCGACCTGGACCAGAATCGCCGTGAATAGATCAGAATGGAGAAAACTTCAAGAGGCATTCGTTCAGCAGTGGACGTTATTATGCTGAAAAGAATCACGCTTGGCAGACGGATTGTAAAGCGATATATGGTATATATGATATTTCAATGCGAGAGAACGTTGCTACCCAATTCCTTTGTGAAGTTATCCTATCCTTTTTGCGACACCCACGCGTAAAATTGGGGTGATGCTATATTTACTCTAGGAACGAATGAAAATATTCTTAAAACAAATACTGAAAACTCTACAAAGCATGTTTCGTAACAATCAAATGCGCTAACATTACATTAAATGGCCCGCGATTGTTATCGTAAAACTTTTTAAACCCTCTCTAATTCCTGCTTTCTTTAAAGCTGACAAATCCTACTAATATTATAAATGCGAAAGTTTGTATGTTTGTTTGTTACTCCTTCACGCAATAACAGCTGTTGAACAGTTTTTTTTTTCAAATTTGGCACACAAATAGAGTATAAACTGGATTACACTTAGAATAGTTGTTGTTGTAGTACATACGTACATACATACATACATATATCACGTCTTTATCCCTGACGGGGTAGGCAGAGCGTTAACAAAAATATAGAGGGCCGTTTGAGATAATTTGTGTATCATTATAGTGCCAGGTTGTCAGCCTGTCGCCTAAAAGTTGTAATACACCTGTAACCCTCAAGTCCTTCAGTCACCTCTTACGACACCCACGGGTAGGAAATGGGGCGATGCTTTTCTTAGCCGGCATCACACGGTTGTTGTAGTAGTCGTTGTTATCCCGAAAAAATGTTCCTGTACGAATCTACGGGATCAAAACCGACTTCCACGCGGGCGGAGCCGCGACCGTCCACTAGTTTTTCATATTTTGAAACATATTTTGGAGTAATATCCGAGTAAGTCGCTATACAACATGCGATTGCGTGTACACTAGGCCGCATAAGAAGATACCAACTATACCAAGGAAGTTCGTTATGCTTTACAAAGTAGGTCGCTTTTTGTTTAACTGTGTGCAAGTAAGTTATATTTCGGAATAGTTGTTTTCTTAGTTTTAGACTTCAAATAACAAGGCTGTTTTATTTAAAGTAATAAATGATTTTCTGCTGGTTTCAGCAGAGAAAGCAGTCTTTACACAGCCATTTTAAGACATAGGCGGAGACAGAGGGAGAATGAAATAATAAAAAATCTATAGTTTAGGCTACTTACTGCGAAAGCAGTTTATTCAGCTTGAAAGGCGTTCATGTTTTTGGTTACCTAAGGTAATGGTTTTAATCAACATTCGTTTTTAATACACACAGATATAAGGTTTCAAATTTTCGGTGGAAGAACATACAGGTTCGTCTGACCAGTTTAGTTGTTTTTTTTTTGTTCTGTTCGTGGACATGTAAAAGACGAATCTAAACAGTTTTCATCTATAGCAAATATGCGGAAACTTAAACTATTAAAAAATATATTAATACTGCAGATTTTTTCACAAACATCCATTTTCAATAGATTTCCGAGTTAATTTTCTCTTTATTGGAACTCGTTTTATATCGAATAACTAGAACATAACTAGACTAGAGTTAATTTTCTAATAATAATGCTATAGGTAAACAAAAACTACACTGTTTATCACTAAATAAACTACTATCAAATATCAATGAAACATAACAACCAATATTTTTTGTAAGTAATTGAACAATAGTAAGACTAGATACAACATTTTAAAGTGCACCCAACTTTTTTTTCTACCCTGCAGAGTAATAACTTCGTATTTAATCCTACATATGCGTTAAATGTGTAATAGCGACCTCTTTAGGCGCCGGTTGGCAGTAAGCGTTTAAAAATTCAACCCAACGGCGTATTATCCGGAGGAAGAGTGTATTGTATGGGGTTTCAAACTGTGTTTGCTACAGAGTGGATATGTACTTTAGTATCTTCTTTTCGTGTGGGACGAGTCGTCCAACGACCTGACGAATCTAGTGTCGGAGTTTTCAACAGCCTACTATCAGTAGCTCGTCGAAAGGTCTCTGACATGGTTGCGTAACGGCCGCCGTCTAAGTAATCATAGACAGCAACTGGAACCTACAGCTTAACGTACCGTGTAGTTTAGTATGACTGAAAGAAAGTATCCCGAAATGGCACCATTATTGTTTGCCTCTCTTTCATGCTGATGCCATATGAATGGGATGTCAACAACATTGCCATTTCAGGATCTTTGCTTTATCTACGCGAGTTATAAACGCTGATAAAAACTTGTCTACGTCAACGTCTCCATTGTCGTAGCAATTTGCTACGCCGTAGTAATCAAGCCGATAGTTTTCAAGTACTAAGTAACTAATTAATTAGTTGCCTATTTACCGAATGGTAATTTTTATTTGCATATAAACCACTTTGTTCAGAAATATAACGATTCAAACTAATTGCTTACTTTGCACATTGTTACGATTCTTTCAAATAAACTACAATTTTAACTTGACCGTTCTGAATGCAAACCTACATTAAAGTATACTAATGCTTTCGACAGGGTCAATAGCTTCACTTTATAAACGGTTCCAGTATAACCATGTTACAAAAAACAAGTGAACCTAACACCGAAAACGCCGAATATCGACTATATCGCCGCGATGTTACCGAAACCTAATTATTGTCTGCTCCACCATTCACTTCCGTCCATTGAGTTTACGGACTTGTACAGTCTACCTATATACAGTCTATGCCAACAGGAACTCTCTCTTGCCATTTTACATCGTACATTTAAGTCTTGAGTGTATGAAGCGAACCAATAGAGCGAATAAGGCTTCATACGACTCAGCACCTAAATGTAGTGACAATATCTTCAGAGTCAAAGATGACGAGACGGTCGCATGACGTCACGCGGCGGTATTCTGCGGCTGCGGCTATCGATCGGGAAAAGTATAGCCATCCTTCTCGCACCTGTGATGAACGCTGTAGTTGTCCCGCTCCCGCCAGTAGCTGAGTGAAAAGCTGCGTTCTGAAATACGCTACTAATATTTATTTTAACGCAGCTCGGGCCCGAACACGTGGCGCTAGGGGTTTCGGGTTTTCAGCGTTTGATGGGTTTCACGATTTCATGTGATGTTGTTGTGTATTCCATGACGGGTTTTATTAACCTGGCAGTAGTTTTTACTACTATATATAAAAAAAAATATTTATAATAATTGTCACAGCATAAATAGAAAACATTACAAGAAATGCAGTCAAAAATACAAAAACAATAAAATTTAACAAAAGTAAACTTATCTAAAAATACCACCCCAGGACGCCCCCGGCCCAAAGGTGCCCATTACACTACTAGCATTACCACGTTGTATTGCAATGGACAACCTTTGCACCAGGAACGAGCCAGAGCGATGGTCCAGGCCCTTATCCCTCATCCGACGCCCTATCTGCCTAACAAAGGCTATAGCCTCCGTGCACCAACTCCCAGCTGTTTCCACCGCCAGAGGAACAAACTCATAGCCTTGCTTTTACTACTTAGTCTACTGAATACTGAAACATTAACTTCAGCAAATAGGTATTCGATTTTTGAAACTAACGTTAGCTACATATTCTTTGATATTATATTGTTTTTCTTAATTATAAAAAAGCATTTTAGATATTATTGATTGTTTTGAACGATGGGACAGATAATATTTTTATTTTATTGGACGCAATTGAATAATATAGAACTATCATAGATAGGTTTTCAAGACTCCGTCGGCCGTTTTCCTATAGTTCCAATTATTTTATAGACATATTTACATTTGGTCGATTAACGACTCGAATAGGTATGATAAATTTGATTTTAACTGCCGAGGTATCTAACGAAGATGGCCGTTGTAAAAAAATATACACCCGTATAATTAATTATATACGAGAAGACTATAAATTTCAGAATAAATACATATTGAAGTGGTAGACAATTTCGCCGCTTGGGACAGAACCAATTATGGTGTAGTGGTCTACGTTTGACCCGGTTTGTCAAAAGACGTGGGTTCAAATCCCATCGGTGGCGCGAATATTTTCCACTTTTTCGTTTGTAATAACTTTGTATCAAAAAATTTAATTTTAAACGCATTCGGAATGCTGATGTTGCCGTTGTATTACACGTAGAAGTGTACGTTCTAGGAAATAGCTGCTAAAAACTGCTTGACATTTAGAGCGATAATATCATGCCTAGCGTTCTTCACCCAGCCACCTAGCAAAAATGCATTCGTCAGCCTGCTCACATTTTTCACTTATCAATCACAAGTATGTTATATAGGCTTACATTTAATGAAGTACAAATATTTTAGGGGTGTGTTCTAGACATAAAACTGAACTATATTTGCCCGATTTTTTCTTTGATATATGAAAAGTAGAGGGAGGTTTTTGCCCTGCAGTGGAACGTGTCTGATTGATAATAATAATGAAAATTATTTTTGGATTTCCCATACAAAGTGTACCCGACCGAGTCACTTAGTATGGGAGTTCCAAATTTTTGTTCCATATTTCGAAAAAAAGTTTCAGAGATAAGTTGCTCAGTTTTATGGCTAGAACACACCCTTAAAATATTTGTACTGAATTAAAGTTAACCTTATATACATATGTACCTATTTTAAGTATGTTATTTTGCATTGCGAACCTCATTAACACCCTTCCTTGTTTTTATTCCGGGTCGCAAGTAATTTATGCATTTCCGTTTACATTTATATCATGTAAAACACTGCAAAATGTATGCAAAAGTCAGTAAGTGTCGTATTTTCTAACGCAGTAAATGTGTGTCAACGCAATAATTATGCGTTTTTACTCTACTGCCTCAGAAGGTACGTTATGTTTTTCGAGAATATGGTACAGGTTAATTCTCTTTCTAGTCTTCAGGCCTAACTTGAGTTACTTTCCATAAATTTCACGAACTGATGGTAGTTTTATTATTGGTACTGTCGTCGGTACAACTTCACGTTGCCGATGTGAGGAAAGCAATTTTTTATATTCCAACCTACTTTACTTGGGGAAAGTTGTTCAGTTTCTTACACTGGTTCACCCCTTAAATTAGATCCAGCAATTTTTTACTCCCCGTGTATGTTTGTCCCTTTAGTCCCAAGGTTTGAAGTTCTGCAAAAAAAGTGGAAACCCTCTCTCTGTCTCTCTCTCTCTTTCTCTCTCTCTCTCTCTCTCTCTCTCTCTCTCTTTCTCTTTCTCACTAAATCTGTCTGGGCACTCCTAAATTATTTATTATCAATCTTAAAGAACAAAGTAGTTGTTGGTTGACACAGTATAATTGGGTCATTGTTGATATACTTCTTAACAGCTTGCCCCGAACGGGTGTTAGCGGTGTTAATACTTCACATCTTTACGATCCTTTAACAAGAGCGTATTACCACCGGAGTTACTGCGCTGTAAAACTGTTGCTCAGAAGTTACTTTCACTGGCTCTTGTACGTGAAATAAAGTCTACTAGGCGGATCGCACACTTGACGCACGACTGAGCGCAAAAATATCACTACACACAGCATAGGCCTACTATGTGTGTTCAAACAGCTCTCGTAGATGACGCTGACGTAACACATTAAAATCACTGACCTCAATAATCTCTCTATGGATACTTAAAAATACTAAAAGTGTATGGCATATTTGCCATAACTTAGACTTGATGCAGCGACGTAAAAGGTGCTATTCCGAGGGCCCATGCCGCGGCAATCGGCCAGCAGTCGGCCGTCGTGGCACTACCTACTAGTTTATACAGATTGCTATGAAATACAATTGCGGCTCTATGAAAACCTATCCGAATGAAATACTATCCAACTGCACAGTCTATACAACAGTCAGTTGTCGCCGTAGGACGCTTGGTTTGGAATAGCACCTTATTCGTTCACAATATTTCCAAATATCAATTAGCTCATATTAGCTACACATCACACAGTGGCACATATCTAAATATAGCTTAGTCAGCTGCGCGGGAAGTGAGCTAATGCGGTATAATCACGTATAGGTTCTCACTTGCGACCCGCTTATTATTCTATGAGTCAACTGCAGGAATGCTTGCATTCATTACCCACATACATACACACAATTTGTAACATTATGCCCTTGCCAGTCTAATTTCCTGTGAATGATTCGAATCAAGCATAAATGAGGCTTTCTATTGAAAAATTTGAATCTAAAGTGTGATTAGAGATTGTGTTTCTAATTCTACAGCCACAACAGTCTATTTTTGGACATGTGCCTCCCCCAAATTGGGGGGTATTGTCATCTTTTTCGTGTGGGACACACCGAGTCGTCCTACGACCCGATGAACCCTAGTGTCAGAATTTTTCAACCGCCTTCTACAAGTAGTAGGCTTCTGACATGGTTGTGTAACGACCGCCGTCTAAGTGATCATAGACAGCAACCGGGACCTACGGCTTAACGTGCCATCCGAAACACGGAACCATCTTACTTACGGACAATCGGGTGGTTCAGCCCGCAATGTCCTAACCAGACTGGGAACAAATTCACAAAGTGATAGATATCAGCTTTGTGAGTGACCCACCGAGAATCGAACCCGGGACCTTCTGCGTCAAATGCAGTCGCACTACCACTGCGCCACATCGGTCGTCGTATTATCATGCTCACCATGCTTGGCAGGCGCATTGGCGAGCGCAGTGCAAAATATTGTAGATATTCACAGGGAACGCTGCTGCTCGTTCCATGGGTACATCACTTAGTCGCCTTTTATAACACCCACGGGTAGAAATGGGGTGATGCTATTCTAGGCCGGCACCACGCGGCATGTTAGTAGATTGCGTTTACGTGTGCCGTGTGATGCCGGCTTAGAATAACATGACCCCACATCCTTCCCGCGGGTGTCGTAAGAGGCGACTAAGGGACTCGAGGGTATTGGTGTATTACAATTTTTAGGCGGCAGGCTCACAACCTGTCACTATAGTGATACACATGTTTACTGAAATAACCTTGGAAATCAATCCTCAAAAATGTCAGACGTGGCGATGGCGACCGTATTCTTGCGGCCGTTGGCGCTCTGCCTACCCCGCAAGGGATAAAGGCGTGATATATGTATGTATGCGTTTACGTATGTAATATTTTAATAATCTACTAGCGTGGACTATGCATTCATTCATCGCAATGTCATCGAGATATATTCATAACATGCATTTAGCTCACGGACTATTAGCGAGGCAGTGAAGCACTGGGTAGGTAGCTGACCTTGACGCTGGCATTCAAGTCTGACTGACGTCAAATTAGCTCATCAATTTTATGATAAAGGAAAGTTTTGTCGGCCTAGGAACTGTAGCTCATAAAACAAAAATTGGTTGTTATTAGCTTGAAATCTACGTGACATAAATTAATCATACACAAACTTAATACTTCAGTTCGTATATTGAAGATTACTTTAGGTAGGTAATTTTTTAAATAATTTCTTTATATTTCTTTACATCTTTTACATAAATATATTACAGGTTAGCCTTCCGGTTGCAGAGGTCAGATGGCAGTCGCTTTATCTAAAAACTTGGTTCTACGTGAAATCCCCTAGGTTAGGCGGCCGACCCCGACAGAGAACGGGATAAGGCGAGGCGAGGAGAATGATAATGACTTAAAAATATTACTCTAAACTAAATCTAAAAACAAGATTTAATACTGCTGTAAAAAATCAAATCAATAAGTTTGGCGTTAATCCTCTAAAGATCGTGTATACTTACAATGTACTAAGCATAATTCTAGCGCTTAACTCGCTCGGCTATGCAGCCATCTAAACGCTCGCTATCGCTAGCGGCTCTATGACGGTCATTTTTAGCGGGAAATGGGCCCATATCCGATCGCGAGTCGATACCTCGAGCGATTCGTTTTGTCCGTCACCGTGTCGAGTACTCGCATATAGATTTCGACGAACTATGTTACTTGGTTGGTTTTTACCTGACTGAATACGAGAATATGGTGATCTCTCTCTGGGTGATTCCTGGAGAGGGTAAAAATTGCGGTCACAGGTTAATTTCTTCAAAAGTATAACACTTACAGGTTTTTACTAACTTTCACACGAAATAATGTTAAATTGACTATTTAGAAACTAAAGCTCCATCCACAAATTATGAAATATGTTTAACTAAAACTTAATCTGAAACCTAAAATCGGGGGCAAATTACGCGTTCTTCGCGTGTCACACTCAGCTGTTGCGAAATTCAAACATATGTAAAATTTTATCTAACTGGACATGATATAACTTTTCACCCATCAAAATAATCCTTGTATCATGTAGATTTATAGTAAACTATAATATTGACAATATTTTACTGAGCACACCTATAAAAATTACACTTTGTGTTGGTCACACGTTTTTGTGTTTTCTGAATGTGTGGTCTAAAACGACTGAATCGCTGGAACTAATAGAACTGTGAGCTGAGTCTTGTTTCTGCCTTCTGCCAGGATTGCTTCTTCATCCCTGGAGAGAGGGCATATAAGTCCTTGGCACATCTATAATGAAATAGGAGGTGTTAAATTTTTATGGCCTATTTTTGCACCTGCGCCAGGTCCCTTTCCTGTGCATGTTTTCTTGGTGAAAGAGTTATTACAGAGGATTTGTTTTAAACAAATAATGTCGCATAATAAAGCGAGATTTAAGGTTCGTTTACAAATTTTGATTACATTCAAGCATTTACCAATAAATCACTAAAAACATAGAAAGTTGTCCCTTGACTGGCTTCATTTGACTGGCATTTTTCCCAGTCAAGGGACATTTTATGCCAGTCAAGTGACTAATGTTATTTTAATGATTGTTTTTGCATTTTTTTTTGTGTAAAGGTGTGCCTGCAGAGTAGAATAGCACCACCCCATGTCTCCTCATGGGTACTGTAAGTTAGATTGTAAGTTAGATAAGTGAACAGCATTGTTTTTCGTGCAGATAACATAGTTTAAAAACACTAGCTTTATGTCTCTAGGTGTGGCTGCGTTGTATCAAAGGCAGGCTGCGTTAAGTCTCAGGTTAATTTTGACGTATCTTAAGCTGACTACGGTGTATTTCAGGGTGGTTGTGTTTTATCTTAGGCTGACTGCGATGTCTCTTAAGCTGAGTGCGTTGTATCTCAGGTTGGCTGCAATACGTCTCACTCAGGCACATTGCGACGTATCTTAAGATGACTGCGTTGTATCTCAGGACCTCTGAGGTTGATTGCGACGTCCCTTCAGCTGATTGTATTGTATCTCGGATGGCTGCGTTATGTTTTGAGTCAGTTGCAACGTCTCTTTAGCTGAGTCTGTTGTATCTCAAGGTAGCTGCGTTATGTCAGGCTGATTTCGACGTCTCTTAAGCTGACTGCGTTGTATCTCAGGATTACTGCGTTATGTCTCAGATTGCTGGCGAAGTGTCTAAAACTGTCTGCATTGTATCTCATCATGGCTGCGTTATGTCTCAGATTGGTTGCGACGTCTCTAAGGTGACTGCGTCGTGTCTCAGGTTTTAGTTACGTTATGTCTCAGTCTGATTGCAATGTCTCTTAAGCTGATTGCGTTGTGTCTCATGTATACAGCGTCGTGTGTCAGATTGCTTGCCTAGTGATGACTAAGGCTATCTGAGCCATGCATGTCTTAGGCTGATTGCGTTAACTTTAAGGTTATCTTCGTCTGTACAGTAGCAGAATGTACAATTCGCAAAATGTCTTAAGTGGCACAACACAGTTAATTCTCAGGTCATAATGTTTGCGGTGGTTTTTTCTTGTCTCATGCTAGCTGTTTCATTATGGCCTATGTTTAAACGACTTACGTTACTATTGCTTTGGTGGAGAATTGGGTCTACGTTTCAGCTGTTTACGAACAGCCTTCTTCCGGAGGTCCACAGATCACATACGTCCGCCTGTCAACTGTGATTGTCGAACACTGTGGCTATTTCATTTCGTATGTCGGGCTGGCTGTGTCGCGTTTCAAGCACGAGCAAATTGTCTGTGACTAGGTGCGTCGTGTCTTAACCAGACTGAGGCTTCAGGGCGTCAGTCTGGTAGGCAGCGGCAACTTTTACTTCTATTCTACTTAGTTAAAAGCAAAAGATGAACAGCTTTTATTCATATATTTTGCTAAAATAATTACTTTGTCCCTTGACTGGCGCAAAATGTCCCGTTGACTGGCACCTCAAATTTCAAAATTGAATTTTGACGAAACCTGTGGTTCGATTTAAGTGTTTTTTTGTAAATAACCTTTTCAATAGGCCTTTATTATTATGCAATGATAAAATAACCATAAAACTAAAATTTCAAATTTGCCAGGAAAGGGACCTGAAGAACCGTTTTCAAATTTTCACCCCTCTTATCGTGTGGGGCACCGAGTCGTTCAGCCACCTAATGAACCGCCTTCTTCCTAATATGGTGATGAGGTAGTGTGATCCGTATGATGGAAGTTTTTGTGAAACTTAAGATAAGTTTGAAAGTTTTGTATGTAACATATGAAAGCTTTGCTAATGCTATAAAAACGTAACATCATACAACAAGCTTTACTTAGGCTACCTTTTAGTAAAAAATGTGGCTTCCTGTATCTCTAAACCGTGTTTTTTGGGGGGTATTTGCTGTACTTATCACCCTCGGTAACTTGTATTGGTGAGAGCAGTGCAAATTGTAGTATTCATAGTACACGTTACCGCTCATTTCTTTGATACACCCCTTATCTTTTATGTTATGACATCCAATACGGATAGAAAATGAGCTACCGGCATCACACGATAAATAATAAGCTAAATAGAAAACTGGAGAACCTATCATGAATAGTAAATAAATTCGAAAAAAAACATGTGTTAAAAACTTAACAGTAGGTACTATTATATATTCTGTGACATCACATGGATAATGACGGTTCAAAATAGCATCACCCTACTTAGACACGTGCGTGGGTGTCCACAAAAGCAACTAAGGGATAAATCCAGGGAATGGGCAGCAAGAATCCTGTTGGAGTTTGTATGGACGCCAACCTTATTGATATTCCATAGTCTTTTTTCTTATGTGTCAAGTCATGTTTATGTCGTGCGGGTGCAAAATTCTTAATCACAAAATATATAAATAATCCTAAAGCCAAGTCCTATTTTATTTTCAACAAATCCCCGTGAATATCTAGAAGACCCTGCCATGCGCTCGCCTATCCGCCTGCCAAGGGTGGTGAGTATGGCAATACCCTCTGATTGGGGGAAGCCCATGTCCAATAGAGGAGCGATGTGGCGCAGTGGTAGTGCGACTGCCTTTGACGCAGAAGGTCCCGGGTTTGATTCTCGGTGGGTCACTCACAAAGTTGATATCTATCACTTTGTGAATTTGTTCCCAGTCTGGTTAGGACATTGCGGGCTGAACCACCCGATTGTCCGTAAGTAAGATGGTTCCGTGTTTCGGATGGCACGTTAAGCCGTAGGTCCCGGTTGCTGTCTATGATTACTTAGACGGCGGTCGTTACACAACCATGTCAGAAGCCTGCTACATGTAGAAGGCGGTTGAAAAATTCTGACACTAGGGTTCATCGGGTCGTTGGACGACTCGGTGTCTCACACGAAAAGAAGAAGACGAAGAGGGGGAAGCCCATGTCCAATAGTGGACCGTTGTGACTATAGTAGTAGTACTCAATATGTGTTTTGGTAGGACCACAAATAATAGCACTTGTTCAAGTTTAGAGGTACGCAGTGAAAAATGACTCCCCTCATTCCGTGTCCGTCAGCCATAAGTCTCGGCGTTCATTCAGTAACGCCACGGTGAACAGCGATTAGGAATTTTCACCAAACGCTCATTCTATACCATGCTATTTAATTATTTGTGATACTTATAATGTACTTTAAGCGGTTTATATTCAAGGTAAAATATGCGCTTTCAGTAAATATATTTAAAATGAATAGTACTTATTGTAGTGAATTTACCATGCTTCAAATTTTAATGATTTGTGAAATAAATCAGATAAACTTTATTTGATTCATATTTTCCGTAAATATTAGTTGGATTGGCGATTGAATCCATAGATAATTAAATTAATTATCGGGTCTGTGATTGATGGAATACATATTAAGAGCACTTACAAATTATGTGCTTTTCATTTAAGCAAACATAAGAACTGCGTAAAATGGTTTGTATATTAATAATAGTCAGAATTACTTATCACTTATGTGCTTTATAGGTATGTAAATAAACAAAATCACTTATTTTTCTTCTATCGTGTTCGACTCAAGAAACTGGGTAAGATATAATGAATATTGATTAGACCAACAAATGTACTAGAGAGATAGCGTGATCAGGTCTTTTTCACACGTAACGCACAAAACAGCGGTAAAATATCGCATCCGTAACGCAGCGGTCTGTCAGATCCATACTAGAATGTTAATCCCCATACTAAAAACTGGTCAACTGCGTCAAAATAACGCATATGTGTCAAAATAACGCAGCTGCGTCGACGGTTGTGTTATTTTAGCGCTGCGTTGTGCGGTAAGTGTGAAAAAGGCGTAATAGTCATAATTATTTATGTGTTTTTTCATTTAAATAAACACAAAAAACTGAGTAATCACTATGAAAACATGATTTGAATTAGCAGCAATCTTATCTACCATTCTGATAAGGGATTCAAATAGAACTTTCATATCACTCATATCACTAGATAACAGCTTGTTTGTAAACAAGTTCTTTGATTACTTGAAGTAGATAATAAGCTACATAAGCTGCACTACTGGGAAAAACACATTATTGAAATGGGAACTTTTATACAGATCTCGAGTTAGTTTATGATGTCATACCAGATGGCATTGCGTTAATTTAAAACTTTGACATATGAGTTATATTGATACCCAACTAAAATAAATTTCCTTGTAAATAATTTTTTCAGTTTAGATGAGCGCCATCTATGTACACTTGAAAACGGACTGAAAAACCTATTACAACAACGATTGTCACGCACACCGCGTGATTTTTCCATGTTTTTTTTTTGGATTGTCGCGCACACCGCGGGATTTGGATTTTCTGAGGATACAAGTTTACGCAAATTCATATGCAAACCGGCTATTATAAGAAACGTCACCGCTTAAAGTTGCGCTTATCATTTGAAGTAAACAGAAATCTAATAGCCTTGAACGAGCAAAAATTGTATATGTGTATGATTGGGATCTCAGAAACAGCTTCAACGATTTTCATGAAAACTCTTATATGGGGGATTTGGGGGCGATAAATCGATCTAGCTAGGTTTTATTTTCCAAGATATCAGTCTGAACGGCAGAATAAGAAACCAAACAATGCTCGGTCAACCAGGCGGTGACTTATTAAGACCTGACAGACATTGCATAAGTAATAAGCATTGATTTTTGTAAACGTAATTAATTTTTCATATCGGTAGTAACGAAAAGAAAGATAATCATTTTTTTTTATTAATAACTTTCAGGTTACCTTGAAAACAGTTGTATAAATACCTGCTTCCTAATAATCCATTACTAGACAGTTGCTTAAACTATTACAATAGTGTCATCAGAAAATACAAAACAGATACATGCTACTTAAAGTTAACGACATGTTGAACTATTTAAGATTAAACGTTAGACTAGTGGCGCCCCCAAACAGAAACATGATCCCTGGCAGAACACATTGGTCTTCTGGTAACCAAGGTATCAAATCAAAATAATAACCAATTGCAAAGATTACCTAAAACTAAAAAAGGAACAGTAATTTATATCCACGAGTTATGTAAGCCGATATTGCTAAAAGTGGTAACTTTTATCATTTTTGGGATACATAACTAAAGCACAAACTTTACCAAGTTTTTATTGATAAAAAAAAACTTTATGGCTAGCGATTTTATTTTACTTTATTTATTTTAGGGAATCTTGCAGCTATATTATTAAAAAATGGGCTTGTAAACAATAGCACAGTGCTAAGCCGTTAACAAGGTTCCGCTTATAGAACGACAATAGCACGAATTGGTGAATTCATAATTTGATTTTCCAATCTATTGTGTATTTTTATTCTCTGAGCAGCGATGTGATACTACGCGTCTACGCCACCACGTCTTTTCATAGTGATTTTGCACTTTGTCTAAAGTAGATAGTGTCTGCAACACGAAAAAATTTTATAATTTATATGGGGTAGGTATTCTTCTTATTTTATTTTTATTTTTTTATTTATTAAACTTTATGCACTAAATGTGTACATGGGCGGACTTAATGCTAATGGCATTATCTACCAGTCTACCTTAGGGCATGTGGAAATGTACAAAAATCAAAATTACTAGGCAGGGGAAAAAATCCAAATTACTTGAATACTAATTCATGAAAGAATAATATATCAATCCTATAAACACTTAAATAATACATAAATATTCCTTATTTGCGCACCCAGTTCTCATCCTTAGACTTGAAGCGCTAGTGTCGCTGGCGTTGCCTCTTAACCTGTTAACTACCATTATCTCGCTCACACACGCAAAAGGTGCGCTCGAGCTTCCTTAAGTGCGGAATTTGCACTCGCTTTTCTGGGAAATTAAATAAATACAACGACGCTAATGGTTAAGGAGCTATAGCGTAGAGTAAGGGATATAATTCTACTTTTATTTTTAACGGAATTTTGTACATTCATACTTTTTACGTAATTTTGAGTATAGTTTAAAAGTAGATATCTCTGGAAACGCTAAGCCTACCCCGCAAGGGGTTTAGGCGTGATATGTATGTATGTACTTACTTTAAAAAAAGACTCTAGTTGATTCAAATACTGACTACTGAGGCCGCCTTTGCTTACTTTTAGTTATAGTTTGTTGTAAGCAATTAATATATATCTATCTGACTACCTACTGATTAACCTAATAACTATAATGAAATTCACTTTACAAAATATTCACATACCCTCACTTTCTTATGTACAGCCGATGCTAGGGTGGATTTTCAAGATTTCAATCAATTATTTCCAAGTAGATTCACAACAAATACTTTTAGGATTCTATAAGTTACAAATACTAGCACTGGATTAATGGATTAGTCAGTGTAAAAAAGAGAAAATTGTCAGACACAACTTTTTTTATTACAATTTTTTATTTGTGAAACACAGTCCTCTATTCTATTTGAAAAAAATAGTTCACATTATTTGAATTTAAAAGAACATTACCGAGGTTACAATTTCTTGTCGCACAAACTTAAAACTTAGTATAAAATGCTACAGAAACGAACAGCGCTGACCTAAATCTAGTGCCAACATTCATTTACAAGTTTAAATATTTAAAATTTACTGTCAGACTATTAAACAGTTTACTTACACCTTTTTCGGTGTAAAAATTGCATTTTTACTTTGCACTCGACGTCCGTTTTTATAATTTATGTACAATTAAGAGTGGCAACTGTTTTAATTTTAAGTTATGATTCTACAAAACTGGTTTTATTTTTTATTTATAAACTGTTACTTCTATAAAAAAAATGTTTGCTTTGCTTGCACAAAGTTCTTCAATAAATCGAAATCCGAATGGTTATTAGCAGTAGCTCAGAAAGCTACAAGTCTGCTACGCACGCTACGCCGTAGCACATGTCTACGATTATCTTCTGTGTAAAACAACACACCAAACGATTACATTTATTTCAAAATTTTATCGAAACAAATCCAATCAACAAATAAATTCTCGAAATAAGTTGGTAGGGGTTTAAATGGGCATAATAAGGATTATACCAAAATTCATAAAGAACGAATACAAATATACTTTTTTATCCTTGATCGGATAACTTGTCAGCAACTCGTTAATACACACACACACACACACACAAATCATGCCTTTATCCCTGGCGGGGTAGGCAGAGCGTTAACGACCGTAATATTACGGTAGTGATCGCCACGTCTGTCAAATGTTTGAGGGTCGTGTCGTGTCAGATAACTGTGAAAGAAATGGGGTGATGATATTTTACTCGTTAATATCTGATAAGTGAATTGATTTGCCTTTTACTAATACATCGTTAAATAAACATTGTCTTCTAACCTTACATACCCTAAGTTCTTGTCACTAGATGGAACTTCTAAAATACTCAGACTATTTAAATTGTTTACTTTCATAGTTATTAAATATCTGCCAACAAAATTATTTTTGAACTTCAATAACCTCTATACAACAGCGACCTTATTGACCCCATAAACTAATTCCAGTGTCGCGAGTGTAAACTTTAGTTTCATACATAAACACCAGACGTATTGTATGGATGTAATCTACTACAGTATATGCGGTAGAAATATAAAGTGAAAAAAATACTGCAAAAATTTCATCAGGTGACCTAGTGGATATAACTGAACGACTTTACCAAGAAACATAGGTCGAAATATGAAAGAAAAATTTTGGTCCTCCCATACTACAAAGTGAGTCGGTCGGCTGGTACACTTCGTACGGGAGGTCCTTTTTTCTATTTCGACCTAAGTTCCTTGGGGAATGTTAATTGGGGAATGTAATGTAATTTTTTTGTTTGCAGTTAACTTTTTTTCATCCTTAATATGTCCGACTTGGTAATGTTTATTCCATCTATTCCAATACATTTGATTAATCTCTGTTTGTCTGAACTCAACTTTACATTAACTGCAATCTAACTTCAAAAAGTAACTTTGGCACTAACTACATCATACATACCTACAATTGAGTATTGTATCACACAATGCATTGAACTGCAATAACCCGTATCTACTCGGTCACCCCATAATCTAATTCTATAAGACAATTGTTGTGACAGTTGGCGCCTCGCCGTCGCGCGCTATCTTGCAGAAAGGATGCGAGTTTCTACTTGTTGTGGCAAGGGGTATGATGACTTTGTATTGGAACGATCATTACATATTTTGAGTGACAAAGTTGTCACCCTCAGGATATGTTACAGTTACATTGCGGTTATGGTGTTTGTTTATATTTCCATTTATATAATAAGCGTCTCAATGAAATGACTTAGCACGTTTAGTATGAAGAGCTTTGTAGTTCTTGGATATAAATTTCATTTTATCAAGTGGCCTGATTTTGATTACTTTAGTGACTTTATCTACACATCAAGCTACTCAAAAATACTTGTTAAGTATTTATTGCATTTCTGGACATAGTTTTTCTGATATTAAATTGTACTTAAGCCATATAAAAGGCAAATCGCCTTTTGATATCAATATCCAATATTTTCCCACGAAACAATTGAAAGATTTTAACCAAAAGTCAAGTCATTAAAACAAACTCCATTCGACAAAAAGGTCGTTTAAATAGTTTTATTACTTTCTCTCACAGTCGGTCCCAGCTCCACAAATCTTAAGGACATGGCCCTGGCTGGTGTCCAACAAACTTGCAGCAGATTACGTAACGGACACGCGGACTCATTAACAAGTTCGCCTGCGTCTGACTGTACCGAGTTTTGTGCGATTGCTTCCGTAGAGGAAGCGTTGTACAGTCCGCTGCAGCCATTAGAGGTGCTATTATCACTTTTGAGTATAAACTGTACGTAATAGGACTTTGTTCTACTTGTAACACGCGCAAAACTCGCGTATGTCTGAATACGCTCCGATATGTTGGTAGCACAGCTAGGTCACAAAAAGTTTCCCAAATTAAGGCGCAATAAATCACGGTAGACCTCAGAAGTATAACAAAATAAGTTGCATAGTTAGTGTACCTAGTCGTTGTTTGCGCTAAATTAAGAAGCTCCTACAGTATCATGTAAAAAATAAAAACTTAAATCAAAAATCTGCCGGTAGAGCTTCCTACAGATACTGCAGCTACTTTAAGTCCTCAGTAACCAAGGTACTCATTTTAGTAAAAACTTTTGACTATGTATGTATGTATGTGGTCATAGGAGAGCGATTTTGTACAGGCGCCGACCGGGGCTATTAAGGTCAAAGGTTATCTATTTATCAGGGGTGAAAGTTGTCTTACATAACTATCAGATCTCCGATTTCACAAAGAAAGCGATATTTTTGCGTATTATGTGTAAGCTTCGAGAACTAGAAAGCCCTTTCACGTAACATTGGATCAGTTTTCAATGGTGGCGTAAACAACTGTGAATAATTTGACCTTTACACCTAACCTTTCTGGATAAACCTTATTGTCAAAAATATAAAAATAGACCATTCACTAAGCTAGACTTGGTTTAAACATAAAAAATATAAGGATCCTCTGTAAGCAAAAAAATTAAGCTCGTGCAATGACTAATTGTAAAAGCAAGTTATTCATTCACAAAAGTATAAAATCGTGCGATATTGTAAAATCCCTATTATTCACCACAATGACATTGCATTCCAACAAAACGGAAAATTGCCTCACCCTATGACGCATAATATGATTGAGTTGTATTTTCAAAAGAAAGCTACAGAAAAAAAGTTTCAAACCTATTGTATTGGAGAGTACTGTAAAATGTTGTCTTTTTGCTATTTCCTGTATTGATATCTCATAATTAGTATTTTTGTTACTTTTTTATTGTTCAACTATTACAAATACAAGTCAAGTCACTTCATTATGTGAAAGAAAATAGTAAACGTAGTGAAATGACAACGATATTAATATCTACAATGCTCCTTCATACACGGGGTGTAAGGGTCATCCCTCCGAATACTGGCAGGGTACATTTAGACTATGAAACTGAACCACTTTCCCCGGGCAACATGTCAAAAAACATTTTTTTTATCTCACACACAAAATATCGATCAAGTGGCCGAGATTTATAGGACGTAAAAAAATTTACGCTCTTTTGAAATATTATCTCCTGGGTAGATCATTATAATATCAGTATTTGGAGAACTATCCTGTTATATTTAACTCATACATCGCCCAAGCTCAAACATATCTAGACATTTTGTTGTATGTACTATAATATGTATGTATATGACCACGGAGTTATGAAATCATAACTATTTTATTTTATTTTTATTTTATTTGGGCAACAGACAGTCATATAAATATCTATTACATACAATAGAACATGTTTAAGTATGGACCTTGAGTGCCTACTCTATTTATATTATACTTAGTATTAAACATATACGGCGCATCAGCGCCGATCTGATTAGGAGTCAAAGTGGTCGCCATGGCCGAAATCGGTCGGAGAGATCATCATCATCATCAGTATTAAACATATCGGAACACTGAGAAAAAAAAAACAGACGGTACTATACACTCTATACAAACTATACACTCTCTAGAAGGCCGCAGCACCCGCAGTGTCTCAACCTACTCCAGACATAGGTTGTGCTGATAAATATCCCATACTGAAGGTCACCTACTTTCAGACAAACGAATCTCGAGCCCAGCCAGATTGTAGCCAAAACACCACTCGTAGGCGTAGGCGAACTGTGTTGCCAAATCCGCTGGACAAAAAATTACAAAAACAACTCTAAGCAAAGATGCTGTCTGAAACAGTTTTATTGAGTAGAAAAATAATAGACAAGATGACTGACAGGCAAATGAGCTACTTTTTTAAACGATATTTTGTATGAAAATACTGATTGATGACGTAATACTAAACACTTACTTTGATTATTGTCTATTTAATAATTCAAACTTTGAATATTGCGAAATCTATAAATGGGGTCTGTAGTATTTTTGGACAATAGTTTTAAGCGTTTATCAATGACCCAGTCAACTAGCGAGTTGAATAGTTATTTACGCAAACATCAATTAAAATAAGCACATTTGAATAAAAGCCGGTTCGGATACAATTGGTTGTTTTTTACCAATAAAAGCAACTAAAATATTGAAATTTCTTACAAATTATCCAAAGAAATAGGCCGGAAAACTAGTGTTGGCATCACTGGAAGCAAATAAGTGAATCCCATTCTGGCGGCGCCACTCCGCAGCGGCGCCGTCGCGTCTCCCGGCTCCACAGTTCCAGGCCTCTTGGAACCCGCCCAGGGCATATTTTTTGCTTACTGATGTAGGCCTCGAGGCCACCCCGGCTGTTATGTTAATGGGCGAACCCTATGGTGCTCGCTTGCAATTTGTCAACGTCGCCAACTGATAGACACTTAAATACTAAATTTTTTGTTCGCGACGTTTTGTGACGAAGTTTTTGGGGGTAAAAAGTTTTTTCTATACATACTTTTATGTAGATTTAGGTAACTGCAACGTTTTTCACTAAAAATAGTTTTTCGGCGATAATATTAATCACGTAAACTGCCTTGTTTGTATATTTTTATAGCATCAGTTTTTTTTCCACTTTTGACCTCCGTTACTTGACATTTCTAGTATACTTATAGTAGTATATAGTACCTAGTAGTATATTTCTAGTATATAGTAGTATATACTAGAAATGTCAAGTAACGGAGGTCAAGAGCGGAAAAAAAAACTGATGCTATAAAAATATACAAACTCTAGGGAACGCATCCGTAGGTAACGCATGCGTCTGTCAGATGCAAGTAAATTTCCAAAACATGTTAAAAAAAGAAAACCACCTTTTATTTCACAAGAAATAGGCATAAAGTCTGTGACTTGTCCGGTGTGTATAACTTTACACTTACTACACTCGTGATTCATTTCATACATTTTTTATATTTATGTCGGGTTCCAGGTAAATCGTTTAAATTTAGCTTGAAAACTATCACATCGCAAGTGACCAGGTTAAATTATCAAATTTGTATATGGCAGTTTAAAAACTCTGACAACAAGGCTCAATAGGTCGAATATCGACGCAGTTTCCCACACGAAAAAATAAAAATAAAATAAATTAAGTTAGGTACGGAACCTCTGATAATTTGACCATAATCTGACTGAAATGCAGACCTTTTCCCACGCCCCTGCCCACTCGGCACAAGACTCGGTTGGACTGACAATAGGTACAAAGCACAAGCTTACATTCTAATACATCTCATGAATGTTGAATCGTTTTCCACCTACAGCTTACACCTACAATATTCCATGAAAATACTTTTAATTTTATTACAGCAAAATAGGTGGTTGTTTATAAAGAACAAAGGTAAAGGTTAATTGCTTTTCATAGAAAGACGTGATGCAAAGTTTCAGCTGTTTATTCTCTTTAAGGATGTACAGGAATACACAATTCAAGTAGGCGTTTTACAATTATACCTATCACATCAGCCTATGACTATACAACAGGACGTAGGAGTAGGCCTCCTCTAGGGTGTATACATTATATGGCTGAATCTTCTGTTTTCTTCAACCAGCCGCTACCAGTATAACAAGTTCGTAGCTACCTTAGATAAATATCAAATAATCATCAAAGATACGAATCGGTTTATCTCAATATTTATATTTAGTAGGCTTGTTTCCATTCATTTAGATAGTACATAACATATCAGTAAATAACAGCCTTTTTCTGACCCATACTTGTTAGTATGTCCAATACCACTATTATTACTTTCTACGATACCTTTCGTGTGAATATGGGTATCATGGGATTTGACGTGGAAGGATTCGGCACGGATAAATTCAATTCTAAAGGAAAAATTTCCTTCTTGTGTTGATGTGGCTGTATTTTTAACCTTAATTCCCATGTTAGTCCCAGAAGGTATTAAAAAGAACCTATACAGTGTTATTAACCTTGCGGTGCGGAAAATCTGTTCTTCGGAATGTCCACTCGGTGCAAATGGACTTTCAAGGAATAGACGTTAAGGGAAATAGACTTAACGGACTCAGTAGACATTTCGGTAAATGAACTTTCCGCGAGAGTAGGTATATCTTTGACAGAATGACAGCAACTATAAGTGTTATTTTCTGTCGTAGGGCATAATTGTGTCCATCTCGTTTGTTTCCCTTCCTTTAATATTTACTTGTATACAGTATAAGTAGTTATAAACATAATAATCTAAGCTATATGGTTGTGTATGTATGTATAGGAGCGTATAGGGGTGCCATGCCGCTTCAACCGCAGGTATACTACGGTTGAACGAACATTGCCATGTGTTTCAGTTCAATGAACCCATCGTCAATTTGTTCAGAGATTGATTGTTCTGCGTTCCAGACATTAGATTTATTGGGTTGAATCAAACGTATCAGGGTGTAAAAGCCTGGCTGTATAGTACAAAAATAAAATACAAGTATAACAGATTCAACCATGGAAATACACTTAATAGCCTTTTAAAGTAATACAAAAATGAGGAAGAAATTTTTTGCAAATCCTAATCTAAATAATTTTTAAGCCAATGAAAAAGAATTCACGACATACAATTAATTGTTTTTGAGATGTGAAATGACAAATATTTACAACTTAGTTGATGTATTATTATTTTTTTCGTGTGGGACACCGAGTTTTCCAACGACCCGATGAACCCTAGTGTCAGAATTGTTCAACCGCCTTCTACAAGTAGCAGGCTTCTGACATGGTTGTGTAACGACCGCCGCCTAAGTAATCATAGACAGCAACCGGGACCTACGGCTTAACGTGCCATCCGAAACACGGAACCATGTTTCTTACGGACAATCGGGTGGTTCAGCCCGCAATGTCCTAACCAGACTGGGAACAAATTCACAAAGTGATAAATGTCAACTTTGTGAGTGACCCACCGAGAAACGAACCCGGAACCTTCTGCGTCAAAGGCAGTCGCACTACCACTGCGCCACATCGGTCGTCGAATTTAAAGTTGATGTATTAATAATGGGACACCCTGTATGTAAGCTAAGAGATCAATATATCGATCGATAGTATTTAGGTAAGTACATCAAATTTGATGTATGCCTTCAAGTAAGTTAACCTTTAGGCGAGGAACACACTTGACGCACTACGGAGCGCAAACATATCGCAGCGGTCTGTCAGATCCATACTAGAAATATCAATTCTCATACTAAAACCGCTCCACCTTCGAGTACGGTTTTAGTATGAGGAGCGACGCTTCTAGTATGGATCTGACAGACCGCTGCGCTATTTTGCGCTCCGTCGTGCGTCAAGTGTATTCCTCGCCTAACTTACGGTGTAACTTGGCTTGCTTATCTAACTCAGTAGGAAGTTACTCAGGTAGCAGGTCCTGTACACGCTACGCACACATGGCTACGCATAAGTGCTGCTGTCAAAACTAAATAGACAGATACATAGATCGTCCCTTTACTTCAATTATTGTTATGCGTCATATAAACTGCATTTCCTTTCAAAAAACTTTATCACATCAGTTCACAGCTGTATGTAGGCCTCCCCCAGGAACCTCTTCCCTTCCCATAAAACATGGCTTCCTGTTTTCGCCAACCATTCCATACCAGCAGCCTCCTTCAAGACCTCGTTTATCTCGGCATTCAACGCTCTGTTCGTGTAGCTTAGTGGCCTCAATTCGAGAACTTGCTTATCTATCACAGCACAAGAACACGTTGATATAACTATGAATGTTCATTTAATTTTCTGGGAGTAGGTCGGACTGGTCTGACAGCAAAATGAGGATGTGTTTTACCCGTGTTGGTATAACGGGTGAACCAATGAACCCAGGTTACCCACGTGAACGAAGTCCCGATATTGTTCACTGCAATAAATTTTCGTTACTCCTAGACTTTGTTAAAGCAACGCAGCGTCTGATGAGAGGAAACTTCACCCGCGCCATGCGGATAGTCTTGCCTCAGACACTGATTAATTCATCTTTCAAGGTCTCTTCTACTTAGATGAACTACAAACGCACTTCTTAGCGATATGAAATAGACTATACAGACATTTTACATTCATAATCATAACATAACATCCCATTTCATGCAGTTACTGTGAACAAAAGACGACCAACGCTATCGCTAAACCAAAGCTGAACATGGATAATAAAAGTTTCAACCACTTTTGTAATAAATAACTGATTAACAAGATTACTGCGGAACCATCTAGTTATCCGAAGATTATTAAAATTAATTACCTTTGGAATTATAATTACTTAATTAAAGTCGAGGTGGTGAGTAAAAGCGGGTTTTATTAACTGGCTTATCAAGAAATGAATTGTTGATGCAAGTTGCCTTGATCAGTCGGTTGTTAATATGGAACACTTCGTATAGGGTGCATGTTTCATGATCGGACCATAAAACTGAACAACCTCCAATAAAAGTTTTTCAAAAATCGTGCTTTTACGTACTTCCCTTTCTGATTGTGTTTTTGTATGGAAGGTTGAATTTTTTTCTAGTCCTGACAATGGTATGTTGCTGGGAGAAAGTTGTTCAGGTTCATGTTCTGCATGCATGCACGCTATACTGGACCCGCGGATAGAAATGGAGTGATGCTATTCTAAATCAGCATCACACGGCATACTTTACCTTAACCTAAGTATAATACATACATATATCACACCTTTATCCCTTGCGGGGTAGGCAGAGCGTTAACGGCCGTAAGAATACGGTCGCTATCGCCACGTCTGACATTTTTGAGGATCGTTTTCTAAGGTTGTTTCAGAAAACATGTGCATTTATATAGTGACAGGTTGTCAGCTTGTCGCCCATAAATTCTAGTACACCAATAATCTCACGTCCCTTAGTCGCCTCTTACGACACCCACGGGAAGGATGTGGGGTGATGCTATACTAAGCCGGCATCACACGCCAATGTATCTTTATCTATTATTTTTCTTTATTTATTATAATATCCAAGTATAATATCTTTGAATAAAACATCAACGATCCGTAGATATACACATAGTTTATCACTGCTGATGAGCTAAACATTTGTTATTCATTATTATCATTCTCAGATAAACAGATTAATATTTATTTGATACATTCCTTCGTAGCCAGATGCGTATCTTACATAGGTATACCAAACATATAGGTACGCAAACTCAAAGTGAAGAAAAGAAGAATGGGTACATCTGAATGATGGGCACTTCTACCTGGAAAATGGAGATGTACCGAGTAAGTACCACTACTGGTCAGCGAAGTCAACAAACGAGCGAGTAACATCTTTGCTCTGTGTATGGAATCTGGAAAAATTACCAATTGAAGTGATTAGTTTAGGTTTGGTAATACAAGTGTAGATTTAAACCCAAAGCCAACAGCCAAATAACTATTTTAGCCACGATTTTCTTTTACAAGTTTTTCCTGCGCATATTATAGTTTGAACGATATTTGTTGCGCATTGTGTGCACAAACGGCACATAAACGCACCCCTATCTTTGCACTCTGGACTACAGACAAAGTTATCAGCTGTTAGCTTAAGCCTAATCAACAATGTTTATCGTAGTATAAGTTTAAAAGACAATAAATAGTATTTTTATTTTTTTTATTTATTTTTTATAAGCGCAACTTGGTCACTTTACATTCGGCCATCATAACTACATAGTACTACTCAATCCTGTGCTTTGAATCTGTTCCCTTACTTGGCAACTTTTGTAACTAAACCTGTTTTACGATTTATTGGCTCAAGGAGTTTACTCAAATGTCTAGTCTCCAAATCGGTAAAATTACAAAAAAAACATTTAAATCATTAAAAAGAGGGTAGGATTCTTAGAGTAGGAGTTGGTTTTCTTACTGTTTATAGGCAAGTATCGGTTTTTACGTTAGATAGTTAAGTCGCCACTGTTTACCTAATAGTGATAGATTGTGCTTAGTTTACTTATATTTCAAAAAATGTTATTCGATACAAAATAATGGGACTAAACTTGTTTTAAAGGTTAATAGTGAACACCAACTCATGAGTTTCATATCATGGATTTTACCCAAGTGTAAGTTATGTTACTGTGTCTTAATCTTGTTCTGTTTATTTTTCTTTATAACAGAAATCGTGGAGTTATGATATGAGCCAGATAAAATTAAGAGCGAGAGTTATTATTCGTTGTTACAAGTAGGTTACTAAAAAAGACACATTGGACATCCTATACCAAAATAATAAGTCAGTGAAAGAGGACTCCTCAAATTTTATAAAAAATGAGGAAACCTACCCAGGATCAATTTATTTGGACCAAGAAAATTTTGATAATAGACTAATACAATAGGTAGGTAGTTTAACCACAAAAAATATAGTTTATACGGGAAATTTTTCAGTGTCCGCGATTTTCTTGGCAAGCTTGACCTAATTACGGCACAGCGAACAAAACACGGCATTTCCCAAACCCCCGTCTTCATATTCAGCCTATAACTAGAGTGCTGTAGCTAATGAGCCGGTGAAGGGCAAGATGCGCCGTCCTTCGGCACGGCCGATCACTCGAGGGGCGCGGAGGTCAAGACACCATTATACCTACCTAACAATAAGGCAGAATCCAGTATACATTGCTGGTCATTCTTGGGTGTTATGGCAGTCAACTCAAGATAACCGGCAATGTACGGCCAATCGAGCCCTGTTGCCATTGGATACTTCACTACTTCACCCTCCAAACCCCCCACCCCTCTCGTTAACCCCCCGTCAGCCCTCCGCCCTTATTGTGCGACGATGGGCTCGCGAGCTTTCAGCCGTTTTTGAGTATTGTTCGAATTTATAAGATTACGTAAATTAGTAGATTATTAATGTGTTAGGGTTTATGCTCACACTGTGCTAATAGATGCTGAAAATATGATGGTTAAATGAAAATAAAAGATCTTTTGGTTGACGTGACAACGTCTAATAATTCGACGGAGTGCGCTGCACGCACTAAAAACATGACTCATGCAGCGTTACCTCGATCTGAGGCGTTCTATCTAAGGCTTAAAGCGGAAGCAAGAGCGCGGAACAAATAACAAAGAAGGACAATCGGCCTCCGCGTTCGGCAGCGAATATTCATCAAACAAATAAATATATAATTTTCTTTTTTAAAATGCAACCATTCCATAAATATTTTCTTATGGCATTGTCACGTTCAACTATCGTCAGCGATTTTTATCGTCAGACAACCGTTTTTTTATCAATGCGGCTGGGATACAAATATAACAAAACGTACCAGTTATTACAAACTTGTAAATCTAACAGTGCACCTTAGTTTATCTGTACACCAAACAGTTAAACCCGTCTAGCCATTTCATTATGCATTTCATGACCTATTTGCAAACTTACTACCTACAACTCACTTCTCTCCTATAGAGGAGAGAAGTTATATCAATAGCAGTGTATATGAATTGAAGCCGAGTTTCTCGTTTAATTAATCTAATGCGATCGTTTCGTCAGCTCGTCATATATCTTCGACTCCTCTAGGGTTGCACTCAAACTGTAGTTTTGGCCTAATTTAGAAATTGTTCAATGCATTACGTCTTTTCTACCAAACATACTTATTAAATTTACGAATTTTGAGATTTGCTTGAGTTCAAAAGTTACCGGTTGTAGTCAGATGCATCCTCAACAGAAACAATTTAACTGCCCATGCTATTACTATCAATTTTTTTCTTGCCTATCTTGTTTGACAATCAGTTTGGCGAGCGCAACACATACAGCGCTAAAATAACGCATCTGTGCAGCGGTCTGTCAGATCCATACTAAAAATGTCAATCTCTATACAAAAACCATTCAACTGTCGACGCAGCTGCGTTATTTAGCACGAGAAACAGTAGGTGCTTACATCAATTTATTATTTCTTTTTTTATTGACGACGGCGATCGGTGCGTGGATAGCTCAGAGGCAGAGCAATGGAACGTTACCCATGTGCCCGGTTTGGATACCCGGTTAAACCAGGGATACTTTAATTTTTTCTTTTTTTTCAATTTCTTATTTTCATTTATGACAAGCACTGCTGCTTATCTCTGTATTTCACTCTGCCGGATAATAAATAAATAAATTATAAATAAATTATAAATAAATAAATAAATAAATTATAAATAAATGGGGTAATATGATCCTAAACCAGTAACATTTAAAAAGAGCTAATCAATCTTTTGAAGTCAATCAAAATACTAGAACATTAAATTCTTTGATTTATATCATGACTATGACTTGACAAAACACGATGAAAAGAACAAAGTAGTTATAAGGTAGTTATGATACCTATCCATACTTCCAAGAAATTTGATGTTCTCAAAACAGGCTATCAAATTATTTCTGGCGCATTGTACACTGACGGTTTTCTCAATACGTTTGCAGCATCTTTAACCAACCAGCGTTTCGCGAAATGTTCTCGTCTAGACTTCTGCAATGTAATATTATATTACCAAGAAGTAGGAGGCATGTCTCTCGCGCTTGCCTTGGTTGAACACAAAAGTTGAAGAACTAGGAATAACTCACTGTTTTTCCAAGGAGTCTCTCTAAATGAGGTAACAAATGATAAATCAACAATGCCGTGTGATGCCGGCGTATAATAGGATCACTCCCATATCTTCCCGCGGGTGTTGTAAGAGACAACTAAGTGAGTCGAGGGTTTCATGTGTATTACAACTTTAAGTTTACAGTGATACACGAATCGTCTAAAAGTGTCCTCAATACTTGTCAGACGTAGCCAGACAGAGACGGCGCTCTGCTTACCCCACAAGGGATAAAGCATATTATGGTCAAACGATGAGTAGGGCCTACAGCTAGGTGATATTCTTTAGGTACATTGAACTGCTAGGGACTCGAGGATATTGGTGTACATTACATTTTTTAGGCGACAGACTGACAACCTGTCACTATAGTGATACAAATGTTTTCTGAAACAACCTTGGAAAACAATCCTCCAAAATGTCAGACGTGGCGATAGCCTCTGCCTACCCCGCAAGGGATAAAGGCGTGATATAAGTACATTGAACTGCTATCAACTCGGCGATATAAGACTGAGAGAATATATATCAGAAGTTAGTAAATTTTGTTGTATTGCAGCAGCATTGTGTGTGATTAATAATGATCAGGGTGTAAGGTGTCCCTTGGCATGCACAAGGCTCGTTTGTGGTAGAACCGTCACGCCAACGTTTAGGTTACTTTCACAACTTCAGCACGATTTTGCCGTTTCAAGTCGTTAGACCGGTGTATATGGACGATGTGATGCAGTGGCAGTGCAGTGCAAGGTTGCGGATTCGATTCTCAGTGGCACAGACAAGTTGGATATTTATGTATTGTTATTGTTTCCAGTCTAGTTATAATATTGCAGCCTGAATGAAGCAACTGACTTTCCGCAGCAGGAGATAAGACAATTTAGATAAGTATGTTCATGAGACGGTGCGGTGGTCATAACCGAGTGAGAGGCCTACTAGCCGTTCAACTCCGGACCCACACGAAAAGAAGAAGTAGACCGATGTATGTAATTTTTATGGTGAAACTGATAAAAGGACTGCTTTGACAACGCCCCACCGTCATATGCTGTCATTTGCAGACTAGCTGCTCTGGCTGTAAGGTGCCGCAAAATCTTGCAGACTGTGTGCGATACTACTCACGACGCTAACAATGCTACTTGGCTGATTTCGTCAAGTTCCGTATGTGGTGCGGTCATTAGTCGATGGTCGTTTTGTAATTATGACGTTATCGATTTTTGTTCTTGCTTGTTTATTGCAAGGTGAAGTAAATTTTAAGGCTTAATTGTTGGATGCTTCGGCGTCAAGGTGGTTTCAATGTCATCTACGAGTTTTGCAGATTTTACGATAGTTTTGTGGCCAGTTTGTCAGATTTATTGGTTACAAACATTTTGCCAAAATGCTAAAAAATACTTGAACTAATTGACTTTTAGCTACAACTGTATCTATAGTGTCAGTAATTTTTGGCTAAACAAACGATGATTGATTGATTTTGACGATCGATGTGGCGCAGTGGTACCTACTCATAGTGCGACTGCCTTTGACGCAGAAGGTTCGGGGTTCGATTCTCGGTGGGTCACTCACAAAGTTGATATTTATCAATTTGTGATTTTTTTCCCTGTCTAGTTAGGACATTGCGGGCTGAACCACCCGATTGTCCGCAAGTAACATGGTTCCGTGTTTCGGATCACGTTAAGCCGTAGGTCCCGGTTGCTGTCTATGCTCACTTAGACGGCGGTCGTTACACAACCATGTCAGAAGCCTGCTACTTGTAGAAGGCGGTTACAAAATTCTGACACTAGGGTTCATACGACTCAGTGTCCCACACGAAAAGAAAGAAAGGCTAAACAAGTATCGGTGCACCAAGTAACATAGCATTTTCTGGATTTCCAGGTTGGCGGCAGCGCAGGAGGCGGCGGGCGCGCAGGCTCGCGCGGCGCCAGCTGATACCATGGGCGGCGCGCAGCAGCCCGCGACTCCGGGGCCAAGCTCGCTCTTTATATTCTCCGACGAAAATCCCATCCGGAGGTACGCATTACTGGACATTACCTACCTTACATATTGTAACGCCGCCATTGTCCAGACTCGCACAGTAGCCCGCGACTCCGGGGCCAACCTCGCTCTTTATATTCTCCGACGAAAATCCCACACGGAGGTACGCAACACTATACAGTAGCATACCTATAGTAGCGACATCTACACGCAACAAGAGAGTCCAGGCTCACACAGTAGCTCGTGACTCCAGGGCCAAGCTCCCTCTTTATATTCTCCGACGAAAATCCCATCCGGAGATACGCATATTATTACATTTATAGTTTTTGACCAGCTTTATTTTCCAAGCCATCGTCACAACCTTGCAAACATAACAAAGACAAGGATCTTTTCGTACACGCGTTTATAATTTAAATAATTTTTATTTGTTTTATTCGCTTGGTAAATCACATTTTTTGCAATAATTAAGTGCAGCTTACTGATTAGAAGATTCACTAAGTCGCGGTGTGAAACCGCGGGAGTGACAGCTAGTATTACTTATAGTAGCACCATATATACGCAACAAGAGAGTCGAGGCTCGCACAGTAGCTCGTGACTTCAGGGTCCAGCTCGCTATTTATATTCTCCGATGAAAATCCCCTTCAGAGGTACGCATTACTAAACAATGGCTTATCGTTCACGCAACAAAGCGACTCCAAGATCACACAGCTGCCCCCGATTTCATAACCCAGTACACTGTTTATATTCTCCGACAAAAATCCCATCCGGAACATAACCTTACATCTAGTATCATTTGAAGAATGACCAAAGTAACCTATAAAATGTTATAGTACCTACCTAATTGTTTAGTAGTCACTCCGTATTAGATAATTAGTCAAATTAAATGCGACAGAAATGAGCGCAACAAGAGCTCACGTACAGCAACCTTCGACTCCATGATGGCCCAGATCGCTCTTTATACAGAGTGTAAAAATAATAGCTGAAAATATTTTAAGGCGTGACCCAGGCCATTAAACTGTATAACTTTTACCAAGGAACATAGGTCGAAACATGAAAAAAATTTTTGGACCTTCCAAACAAAATTACCAGTCGACCAAGTCAACTTGTATGGGATATCAAATTTTTTTTTTCATATATCGACTTAAGTGTCTTAGGGAAAGTTGTTCAGTTTCATGGGCTAATTCACCCCTTAAAATATTTGAAGCTAATATTTTTACACCTTATATTTTCCGACGAAAATTCCATCCGGAGGTACGCATCACTAAACAATAGCTAAGGAAAATAGTCAAATTAAACCAAGTACAGTCTCTTAAACGTCAACTAATTAAAAATTCCATTACTTATGCTCTTGTTCGAATTCCGTCGACATTTCCCGTGCAGACCTCTCAAGCAGCGTTCAGAGAAATTTCGTGTCGCCGTCAGAGCCGCAATGGATAGCTAAAATATGCAATTTATGTATATAGGACGGGTCAGGAAAGTTATTAAGGGTCGCTGCAAACTAAAAAGCGAGTGCAGAGCGTACTTCATTGCTTCTAAAGCATCCAGAATGGCACATGCAATTTTATTTTAGACAGGAAATTGAAGTGGGTCAGAAAGCCTGAAATATTAATATACCTCGCATGTAATGTTTAATCTGCACTTACTTGGCAAAGAGAGTAGCTAAAAAGGAGTCCCTCCATGCAACTAAATTGTATCAAGTGTGTTCTCGAGTTTAGTAAAAACACTGTATTGAGGAGAAAACATCGCGTGGTGCGCCATGATCTTAACGAATGCACCAACTTCCTTACTGGCATTATATTAATATTGCTGATGCCTTGTTTAGCAAAAAATTTCGCTCTTCTTTTACTCACATTCATTTCTATTTACTACGGTATAACACTAAAACTAGATTTTTTATTCGAGGTTAATCGTTCCGTTTAATCTACCTATAGGGTTACATTGAATCACATTTCATTAAGTAAAAATATTTGAAAACTGCATCTACACATAAAACTGAACAACTTTCGTAAGAAATATTTACCTAAAATGGAAAAAAGATTGACCTCCCGTACAAAATGTACCAACTGACATGTTCGGCAGGGGGACAAAGAAAGTTGTTGTTGTTCTGTATTGTGTGAGTAGGTAGAACACAACCTTAAAAATATTAGTACTTTAAATGTAACCTTATTTAAATAAATATTGGAATCAATATGGAGCAACTAGCTTCGTTATTTAGCGTGGATGCTCGTTAATAGCTCCATTACCTCTTAACTCAGTTAGCTATGGAGCGAGGTGTGTGCACTACTTATTGCATTAACTGTCGATCTACACACGGTTTAAGCGCTATAATTTTCAGTTAGAACACAGATTATAAGTTCGTCATCGTCGCATATCAATACATAATAGGACTAAGCAGATATGTATGGTACTGCTGACCAAGGAGTAGAACTTGGTAGTATTACTAGAACTATTGATGATAATACGAACCATTAATGGTACTAGCGATATCAATCTGTGTCACTAGTGCCATTGATGGTACTATTCGATGGTACATTAGTTATTACATTAATTGTCGATCTACACACGGTTTAAGCCAGTTGAAGCGTTATAATTTTGAGTTAGAACATAGATTCACCCCGCTACGAAATACCGAGGTAAAAACAAACATATTCGTGGTGATAATCCAGTTAATACTATTAATTTAAGTATAGATTCACCTCTTCATTATAAGATCGTCATCGTCATATCACGTAGGTAAGTAAGTAATTAAGCCGCAGGGTCGCCAAAAACTTTGTTCGCTACGGGAACAAGTAAAGTCTCATGAAAGGGTAGTTGGACAGTCAAACTTACATCAAATAAGACAATCAAAGAGAGATTTAAAGTGCAAACGGTCTAACCCTATCTCAGGCTCGTGTTAATAAACCGCACTCAACTCTGAGATAGATCTTGAGTGCGATTTTGAAATGTTATTAGTACTGCCTGCTATTTCTCAATATCGCTCTTGCGATCGATTGAGAGTTGAGTGCGATTTATTAATACCCTGGCATAAGTGTGACTGTACATGCACTACTCAGTAAAAAAATGAGTGCACTACAAAATGAAAATTTAAAAAGAAACTTGACACCAAGTACTACGTACTTCTACGGCTATCTTTTAAACCATCAAGAATGTTGTATTTTAACCTTTTTTCTTCATACCTCTTCTAATACGAAACTGTTCTCTAATTCCAGGTATACAAAGTTCATCATCGAGTGGCCGCCCTTCGAGTACGCGGTGCTGCTCACCATCATCGCCAACTGTGTGGTGCTGGCGCTGGAGGAGCATCTGCCCAACGGCGACAAGACCATCTTAGCACACAATCTGGTGAGACCCCCTCTAGTATTCTGTATCTCAAAATCAATCTGCTTATATTAGTTTCAATATACAAAAGTGCCGTGTGATGCCGGCTTAGAATAGCATCACCCCATTTCTTTCCCGTGGGTGTCGTAAGAGGCGACTGAGGGACTCGAGGGTTTTAAGTGTATTGTAAATTTAAGCGACAGGCTGACAACCTGTCACTATAGTGATACACGACATAATATGGGCATAATATGTTGTCAGACGTGGCGATAACGACCGTAATTTTGCGATCGTTATCGCTCTGCCTACCCCGCAAGGGATAAAGACGTGATATGTTTATGTTTTTTTTAATATACAAAAGGAAACATGTGATTCAAGCACCTTAAAACAAACTTATCTCATACCATACATTTTGCTACCCACCAAAATAATCCTATATCGTGGTTGTCCTCTCCATAATAATTATACACTGTAGCAATTATAAGTCAATGGTCCTCTAATGGTCTTCACTCCCTCATTCTCGTCCCTTTTCTTAGCAATCATTATTCCCATCTGAATGTGGGGTTTGCCTTCTGATCTCTTTCGACTTTGCTCTGGAGGACGTTATCTTACTCAGTCACGTCTCAGGAACTCATACATGATAATCGTAAACAATAATAACCCCATCATTATGTACATAGAATTGTAACGCTGCTGTTTATCGGAAGTAGGTATTCTTATAAACCTTTGAACAAAAACCCCTTTTGCCGGTTTGCCTGAGTACGCCAAAATCTGTTCATAAGATCAAGATATTTGGTTGATACCCACGAAGGACAAACTTCTTATAAAAGCTTAAGCTTGAAAACGTAAACATTTTTGAACCATTTGAACCAACAAATCAATTTCATTTTTCTCATTTAGTTACCGCCACTCAAACCAGACAATTTTCCCCACAATTTGCTTAGTTATCTAAGAAACCTTTTGTATCGATGTCTCCTCATTATTTTATTCTCGTTGTTACAGGAAAAGACAGAGGCGTACTTTTTAGGAATATTTTGTGTAGAAGCCTCGTTGAAAATTTTAGCCCTAGGTTTTGTTTTACACAGAGGATCGTATCTTAGAAATATTTGGAACATAATGGATTTTTTCGTTGTAATAACTGGGTAAGTCCACATTTATTATTATTGATGTTGTCTGTCCTTATACAAATTGTTTTAATGTTGTAAAAAGACACAAAGCCAAAAATGCGTTTGACAAGGTTCATTGTCTTGTTACAACGGCTAAACTATTTAACACATAGTTTTAATCTAAGCAAAATTGAATAACAAAATAACAATTTAAAGATCACGAAGAATTGGTTTCAAACAGGTAACTTTTGTTAGAAATCTCTTGTTGACCAACACAAGGGTGTATTCTGTACATAATTGAATATTCGATGACGAAAACTAGGTCGATGACGATATTCGCCGAATACAACGTGGACGTAGACCTGCGGATGCTGCGCTCCTTCAGAGTGCTACGGCCGCTGAAGCTCGTCTCGCGGATACCAAGTAATTCACAGTAATTGGACGAAAACACATAATACCTACCTTATTTTGTATAGAACGTTCTCGATAGACTCGCTAGACGTTTTCGAATTTCGATTTAGATAATCGCTAGTTTCGAATTAGTATTTTTATTCATTGTTTTTTGGAAACGTAGCGTCAGTTTTAAAGTTTATGGAAAGTTTTAGAAATTATTATGTGTGATTTTATATAATTTTGGTATATGAAACTGTTTAATGTCATTTAAATTTCGGATACGTGTTGCATATAGTAAAACATTTGTTATATTATAATTATTGTAATGTTTAGGTTTGAAAAATATAAAAGCTAAATATGTAGGATAATAGAAAAATTTGTTATTACACTAGGTGTGACTAAACAAGATGTATTTTAGATATAACGAGCTAATTTTAACGTGTGACTAGATACATTATTCGAGCTAATTAGACACACTTGGATGTAGAAATGAAGCTAGACGATTTATTTAAGTATAAAATTATATATTAAGGATTGTGCTTACACGACTTTTGTCTCTCCCGTTTATTGTATTCAAATATACTTGTAGAAAAATAAACAAGTTAAAATAAATATGCCAACATCTTCATTTTGCGTTGGATAACAATTATTGAATTGATTTACTATTTGACGCATTCGAGCTGATTAGCGAAATTCAGATAATAAAGCAATCAATGATGCCACGAATAAAACAGTATCTAGCAAAAAATGGGATACCAACTTTTTGTTCCAACCCTGTTACCCGAGCCCTTGCTAGGCTAAATACCTTTAAGAGGCAAACCCAAAAAATGGTCACAAAATCTCAAAACTAACTCTGATCAAATATGTCTGTACAATAGAGAGATGGTCGCTAAACACATTCCTTCGTAGTGTTCCGTAAGACTAGAGCTAGCCACATAGTACCGTTTGGGTGTGTTCGGCAGCATCATCACGCAGCTGCCTGTGGCGCCCGACGTCGACTTCAGGACCTTGCGTGCCATTAGGGTGTTGAGGCCCCTTAAATTAGTATCGGGCGTTCCTAGTGAGTTCTAGAACATTCTAGTATAGCTGGTAGACTGTAGTGTCACGCGGTTGCATAGTTTTCTTTTATGTATCAGACTGAGCAGAAAAAACTCTATGTTCGTTCATACTATACAATGCTTAACTTGTAAAAGCCTTGTAAATTTTAAGAAATAAAATTATGCAACAGCACCTTCCATGTAATTTGCACGTTACAATTTCATTCAACTTTTCATGTTATCCATTTTTTCATTCATGTATATCTGTGTAGTATTTGTTTTATTCCTTAGTCTTTTGTCTATCCATTTATTTATGTTCTGTTTTCAAAAGTCTTCAATGTGATTTCCTACGTCAAATCCCACTCTAGATAAACTTGAGGGAAATTCGTAAATTGATCATTTACATCCATTCCCATTCCAACTTAAGTCTCAAATTCAAGCAAACCATCACTTCCGTAACTAGGTATAAAAGAAAGCACCTCCTGTTGCACTTTAAGTTTAAAATCAGTTTTGTTGATCACATAAAATTATGATGTTCAGGCTTACTTACCGCATTTACATTTGTAATTTATTCTACTTCAAGAGTTCCTTCATTTTCTACTTCACCTTGATCTACATTAATCAGAAAAACAACGCCTTTTTTAAACAACAACATCTTCTGTATTTCTGTAATCTTACAGCCTTTTTCTAGATCTTATCAGCCCTATCCTTTGGGAAGACCAATCAGAGATGTCCCTTAAGATAAATTACATCGTATTTTATGTGATCCAAAACCAAGCCCTGAACAACTCTGTGTAGTGTCATTCTAATCATGGTCCTGTGATATAGGTTTGCAAGTGGTCTTGAAGTCTATCATCAAGGCGATGGCTCCGTTGCTGCAGATTGGATTGTTGGTGCTCTTTGCCATTGTCATCTTCGCCATTATTGGCCTCGAGTTCTACTCCGGGGCTCTCCATAAGACTTGTTATACTTTAGAAGATATTAGTAAGTATCACTTCAAAGCTATTACGTATATTAACACCTTGGACAGTATCTAAGAAATCACCAATTTGCAACACCAAAGTTTTCAATGCAGGAAAACGCAAACTGGAAAACTAGGCCAATAATATTTTATACCGAATGCACAAGCAGATCCCAACTGCGCTCGCAACTTCGCCTAAGTAAAGTTTTCTTTAGTTCGCGGAAATGGACTTGTTTCCGACTTAATAATTTATATGGCGATAAAGAGTGCACGCTTCGTCGCGGTTGCAGTTTCAAACATCGATGGTACTAACAGTTTGTTTTAATTAAGTGTACTGCACAAATCGTTTTGAAAGTTCATTTAAGATAACTTTATTAACTTGAAGTTATGTCAAGTTTATAAATTAAAACTTAAACCGACATTAGTGCACAAGCCAAAAAGGGATCAATCAGTGGTTGGGTAATATTGGAAGAACCCGTACCGTATATAGAAAACTGAAAAGTAGGTATTTTTACCTGTCAGTCGATCATTAAGTTAACCACGATAAAAATCTGTTTTATCATTCAACTTTCACCTTTTATCATCTCAATAAATTGAATCTATCTATAACTTTTTTTGCTTCGCAATGTCACGGTTGCCCACCATGCCACTGCTGGTTAAAAAAAAACTGACGAAAAATTCAAATATTAATTTGAATCACTTGGCATGACAAAGTAATCAACAAGGACTTTTAAACCAAATCATTATATCCACCAGATGAAATAGCGACTGATGGCACCGACCCGACGCCGTGTAATGCGGACAACGACTCGTTGGCTCCATACGGCGCGCACGTCTGCACCTACGAGAAGAGCACGTGCCTCGAGAAGTGGGAGGGGCCGAACAGGGGCATCACCTCCTTCGACAACATCGGCTTCGCTATGCTCACCGTCTTCCAGTGCATCACCATGGAGGGCTGGACTGCCATCCTCTATTGGGTACGACACATTAGTTTATCATCACCACATCGGCCTACAGCAGTCCCCAGGGTTTTCCTGTTCAGAGGGTCCGGCTGATTAGCATTTAACATGCATTTTTTTTTAAATATTGCTTTTAAATTAATTAATTCCATAAATTGATGGTGGTGACGTAAGTTACATGCTGTGTGGTCAGCCTGGCCAGCCCCGAGGCAGTGCCTTTTTTTTTATCCCACTCGTGCCGCGATTCTATTAGAAACATAAAATTGTTATTGTTAACTATGGCTAATTCACTTATTCAGTGACCGTATTGTAATTTAACTCTATGACATTCTAAAAGCATTCATTGTGAATCTACTTGGAAATAAACGATTGAATCTTGGTACGCAAAAAGACACGATCTTCCGTCATCCAATCGCTGGTTCCAGGTGCTCTCTTGAAGTCATCGGTCCATCTGGCCGGACAGCCAAGGAGTGGCCTCTATATTTTTGTGCCTCTAGACTTGAGAAGAATTGAACTGGTTCATCCCCTTCTACAAAATAGGCTTCAATGACATAATTGTCTCCCTCGCTTGGGTCATTTAATTAATTTAGTATCTAGTTTATTGACACAAAATTTTGTATTTTATCAATTTTAATCTAATGGAGAATGTTTGTTTCAGACGAATGACGCGTTAGGTAGTGCATTCAACTGGGTTTACTTTGTGCCTCTCATAGTATTGGGTTCATTCTTTATGCTCAATTTAGTTCTCGGAGTCCTTAGCGGGTAAGTGTAACACTTTATCGTATTTTCGTATTGCCATTATTAAGTACTTTTGTTCGAAATGTGTTTTTTCGTATTTGGTTTGTTATACTCTTTTATATCTGTTTTAAAACAATTCTATGTTCGGTAAAATCCAGAGAGTTTTCCAATGAAAGGGGAAGGGTTGAGAGAAGAGAGCAGTTCCAAAAAGAAAGAGCTCGCACGATGTTTAATCAAGACTTCAGTGCCTATCTCAACTGGATTACTGAAGCAGGTCAAAAAACAGTGTTACAAAGCCAATCAGAAACACGGATACTTTTTAGTAGAGTATTTTTGTTTTGTAGTTTACTTATTTTGGCAAGAAGTAGTAAATGCTAATCAAATTGTGATGGATGAATACTACGTAGTATATGTATGCTAGAATGACTTCTATGTATTTTGGCTATGTTTGCAGTGAATTCGCTAAAGAAAGAGAGAAAGTAGAAAATAGACAAGAATTCCTTAAGTTAAGAAGACAGCAGCAGCTAGAGAGAGAACTCAATGGTTATGTTGAGTGGATTTGTAAAGCAGGTAGGACGCTCATGATAAGCATTATAAGAATCTTATTAGATATTTGCTACGCAATAAATGAACTGCTATACCAGAAAGCTTGACTAAAATCATGTATACAACTGAAATTAACCAAATCATCCATATTGCAGAGGAAGTAATTTTAGCGGAAGAACGAACGACAGAAGAGGAAAAAATGCACATAATGGAAGGTGAGGCACTGAATAAAAAACTTCTAAAAATACCTTCTTATTTAAGTGAACCAATCAGAATCTGTGACAGAGACAAATGTGTTTATTGCTCTTGTATTTGTGTTGATATTTAGTAAATTACTAGGGCTATGCTGATTGCGGTTATAGTCTAAATAACAAGAGATTTGATAAAAGCGATAAGTGGGTTTCATCGCTTTTAAAGAAAGAATTAGACTCTGGGAATTATGTACTTGACAAAATTTATTTAGATGTATTAAAAAATCGTCGGACATTATTAATGGCATCCAGCCTGCGGTGGAAAATTTGCTTTGTTCTATTTGCTTGTTATTTTTTTAGCTCGGAGAAGAGCAGCAGCCAAGAAGAAGTTAAAAAACCTTGGGAAAAGTAAAAGTACAGATACGGAAGAAGAGGAGCAAGACGAAGACTGTGGGGACGACGGTCAGTATTGTACACTAATAGTCACAAATCGAATGCTCATGTATACGTGTATCCTGATGTGAGATCTCCACCTTTCCTTCTTTGCTGTTTAAGTGATTTCATTAAATGATTTAAATGCATGTCCCTCTTAGAAGCATGCATTTATAATTTGATTAGTTTGGGTAATTTTGAATTAAACTCCCTTCCTTTTAATTTTCTTGATTATGTTCTTAAGTATTTCAATGTAAGTTATTATATTATTTAACCACAATGGCACTCTTATGAAATAGATCAATTAAGACCATTATACACTAGTATATTTTCTATTCCTACTCTCACGCATATCGGGAATGTTGCATGATAAGTGTTGTATTTGTCCTCTTAATGTTCTCATCCATTACCATCTCGTAATCGTACTCTATTTATATGTTGGTTGTTTACAGTTCCAAAGAAAAAGCAAGGTATGGGATCAAGCGTGAAGCTGGTAGAATATTACTTTTCATCTTCTTGTAGTCAAAATAGACTAGTATTAGATCTAGAGCTAGAAACCCTTCTGTTGGATCCCTACTTTTGATAACGTCTGTACGTTGTATCACACAATTTTTGTTCCATTGTTGGTAATATGACTAAAATTTTCTTAGTTCAAAACGTGCAGCCGTCTTCAACAATAATTATATTCCTTGCTATAATATTCCACGAAAGAAAACAATAAGAAATATCAAAGAACGCTTTAGATCAACTAGACAAAAGACAATCACTGAGTGAAAGCAATAAAGTTACCACAGAACGTAACTTAAAACTTTGAAGTGTGTGTTTATAGTGGTTTATGCTGCGCATAAACGCAGAAACAGGAAATAGTTTTCGAAAAATCTACAAAAGCAAAATAAAACAACGATTCCTGAATGAATTTGCGAGTAAACATAAGTGTGTGTTTAATCAAATTTGATACGGAAAGAGAAATCTTACTGTATTAGATGGCTAGAAATGTAAGCAAATAGTGAAGCTAGATGCAATATTTAGCTGCACTAGCAAACCCCTTAGTGTTTTAGTGATGGCATTGCTGTTAATCATAACCACGACAAAACTTAAAACCGCCTGTGACTATTAAAGTGTAAAATGATATTAAAATTATTAGGCTTGTGGATTGACAGCATTGCGTTTTTTAGAAAGCTTGCAAGAAGAATGACTTCTAAAAGTGTTTGTATGTTGACAGGTTTTCTGAAGAGTAAAGCGAGGTCGGCAGGCAAATGCGCGGACTTCTGGCGTGCCGAGAAGCGGTTTCGCTTCTGGATCCGACACACCGTCAAGACTCAGTGGTTTTATTGGTTCGTCATTGTCTTGGTGCTCTTCAACACGATATGTGTCGCTGTTGAACATTACAGGCAACCCCCGTGGTTAACTTCATTTTTGTGTAAGTTGTTTTCTGCATAAAAACTACATAATATCACTTGTGATGATCCCTTATTTGCGTATCACTTAAATGAGTCAAAATCACATCTTATAATCTTATGTTTTTTTAGACTACGCCGAATTCGTGTTCCTGGGGTTGTTCATGATGGAGATGTGGGTGAAAATGTACGCGCTGGGGCCACGCATCTACTTCGAATCCTCGTTCAACCGGTTTGACTGCGTGGTCATATCCGGCTCCATCTTTGAGGTCGTCTGGTCGGAAGTAAAAGGAGGCTCGTTCGGTCTGTCTGTCCTAAGAGCTTTAAGACTGTTAAGGATATTCAAGGTAATTTCTAACCCTTTTTTTATTCCTTATTCTTTTTTGTGAAAGTTGGACTTACGTTACTTCTTCTTTCAGGTTACAAAATACTGGTCATCACTCCGAAACCTGGTGATATCTCTCCTGAACTCGATGAGATCCATTATCTCGCTGCTGTTCCTACTGTTCTTGTTCATTCTTATCTTCGCTTTACTGGGTATGCAGTTGTTCGGGGGTCAGTTCAACTTCGAAGATGGCACACCGCCAACAAACTTCAATACCTTCCCCATTGCGCTGCTTACTGTCTTCCAGGTAAATATTTAATTCGCAATACAAAATACTTATAGGAATTCTAATAAGATTTTAACTCATTTTTTCTTATTTCCAGATTCTAACAGGTGAAGATTGGAACGAAGTAATGTACGACGGTATCCAGTCTCAGGGTGGCATCCAGCGGGGCATGATCTACTCGCTGTATTTCGTCATTCTTGTGTTGTTTGGGAACTACACCCTGCTAAACGTGTTCCTTGCCATCGCTGTCGATAACTTGGCGAATGCTCAGGTGAGCCATCATATTCAATGTCTCTGGCATAGAGTAGGAAACAGATAACATTGCAGGTCCAAAGTTATGTTCTTTTGTCTGTATTCTGCTCTGTGGTTGGTATAGCTACTGACTGTCTATACAAATTGTGTAACTTTTGTGTGCAAATTGTACAACAGAACTATATCAATGTTTATGAAATTTAAAGTGTTGTGTATGGTCAATGTCGACTTGTAAATCTGACGCCGCTTCTCGTGTACATGTTGCTGTATGTGTTTCCAGGAATTGACAGCGGCAGAAGAGGAAGCCGTTGAAGAAGACAAAGAAAAGCAGCAACAAGTAAGTCACGACTCCTCACAAATAACACCCTAGAATGTTATCCCTCAAATGCTTTTAACTATAGATAGAATCACAATAACAATCATAGCATGCCTACTTTTCCACAATTACCTTTCGAGCGGTTGTTGTATGGAAGATTATGATAGATAATTTAATTCAAAATTCGAGAGTTTTTCATACGACAACCTGTGTTTCGGCTAATTAGGAATTGGAGAAAGAGATGGGTGCGTTACACGCGGTGGATGGAACGCCACCAAACTTAAGTCCTTCATCACCTGCGAGTAGGAAGGTAAAAGCGGTGCTGGTTCTGAGCTCGGCTTGTGGTGTGCATTGGTGTCGACGACTTAAAATATTGTTGATCAACTCAACTCTTCCCCTCACCACATTAAAATACCACATGGCTTCTCCAGTATTGCATGAATGCACGATATTGTATATTCATATTATATTTATGTACTTATAATAAATAAGAAATGCGCTGCTAAGTATTTTTAAGTTTTATTCCTGAACTTATGTCTCTACATCAACAATATTTTAAGAACTGTCGTCGTGGGTCGGTGTCGCTTATGTGAAGCATTGTTTTAAACGTTTTTGATATTGACGCATCTCATAGATGGCTATGTTATTAGATTCAGTAACATACAAAACATTAGGTGAATAAAAATGTTACTTTTAAAGTCCCTACACCCATACTTTCTATTCATTTGCTTTTTTTATCTAAAAACCTTTAAGATGTATCAATTTTCTTCATATAATTTTAGTTGCCGGTTCAATCATAATGTTTTGTTACTTGAATTAGCAGCATTGAAAGATTACGCATCTATCCATATCTTAGGTTATTATTTATATGTGCGCACGATATTATAGTATTGGATTTGTAGAAAGTTTATTATTTTATGTAGTAGGTACATACTACAAAGTTTAGTCATTAACATTAGTGTATTAGCTAGTATTGATCTGCTATAGTAAAGTATCAACGTTTTATTTAAGTTACAATTTATAGATTTTAAATAACAATCCATACTTTACATTAGATGTTATTTTATTATTGGCGCTAAAACAAAAATAAAACATAGGAGCTTGTTTTTTAATTGGTCCTACATCTTAACTAGATTACAAATAGTATAACAACAAATAGATGGCATTAAGTTACATACCTACCCAATTTAATTTTATAGAAAGCAAAATCATAGCAAGTAGCTTTTTCAGCTGCAATTTATATACTATCATCATGTAACATTTCGTTGTAAAATTTCAGAACAAGAAGAAAGATGAGGCCAAAGAAGACGATGATGTACCAGATGGACCAAAACCAATGCTGCCATATTCGTGCATGTTTATTTTATCACCCACTAATCCGTAAGTTCTTTTTATAAGTACGTATAATTCTTATTTCAGAACCAAATTTAAGAAAAAAACATCATTACTTAATATTCTTATTATGTACAAGATGAATAAAATACCAAACATGTTATGTAAATTGTCGGCATCGTAATATACTTCAATTTGAACGCTCTTATTTCACTTTTTAAAGACTGAGTAAATGAATTAATCTTATTATTTTGTTACAGAATTAGGCGAGGCGCACACTGGGTTGTAAATTTAAGATATTTTGATTTTTTTATCATGTTAGTTATATGTATGAGTTCTGCAGCTTTAGCAGCTGAAAACCCTGTAGACGAAGAGGATGAAAAGTAAGCATTACAAATCATTTTTTTTTTATCAATATGACATCTAACCTCAAATCAGTACATGAGAATTTTGGAACATAATTTCGATTGATGTAATTTTTTTATAACCATCCTTTTTTTCTATTCCAGGAACAAAATCCTGAACTACTTCGACTACGCTTTCACGGGTGTGTTCACCGTGGAGATGCTGTTGAAGATCGTCGACCTCGGCGTCCTGCTTCACCCAGGCGCGTACTTGCGCGACCTGTGGAACATTATGGACGCCGCGGTCGTCATCTGCGCCCTAGTTAGCTTCGGTTTTGAAATCGGGTAAGTGATGCGTTTATTTGGATGATATCGTTCATCAAAAGATTTTCGTTGACTTTGGCTTCAGCCGGGTGCGTCATGCTTTAGATTTGGTTTTTAAATCAGTTAAGTAGTGGTTTATTTGGACGACTTATTTGTCTAAAAAAGCCTTCCTCGTATTCTATTTCAACTTGGCGCATTTTTACGTGAACTGTTTAACATTATTGATGTGAAACATTTTTTGCTCCATTTTAACCAATCTGGAATTTTTGAACACTAATTTACTTTTTTCTGTTTGTTACAGAGGCGTGAAAAAAGGGGCGGGGCAGAATCTGTCCACAATAAAGTCGTTAAGAGTGTTAAGAGTGCTCAGACCATTAAAAACTATAAAACGTGTTCCAAAGTTAAAAGCAGTGTTTGACTGTGTTGTGAACTCTTTGAAAAATGTCATTAACATTCTCATTGTGTACATATTGTTTCAATTCATATTCGCTGTAATCGCAGTGCAACTTTTTAATGGTAAATTTTTTTACTGCAACGATATCAGTAAGAATACATTTGAAGACTGCCAGTGAGTATTATTCTTTTATATTATTTATAATTTTAGTCATCTACCATATTTGATTGCTCTTCAGCAATACACAGCATGCCAAATAAATATGTAGATTAAGATCATGTTTCAAGTAGTAAATCAAAACATTTTTTTTTAATTTACTCTACGAGCAAAAGTATATTTTGTACTTAAATAGAATCAAAACTATAGGAAAGTTGAAAAATCGTATGCATAATTTGTTGAAATGCATAATAGAACAAACAATCAGACAAAGTAGTTTAATTTTTCATATGAACTAATAACAAACTCAAATTCCACAGAGGGTCGTACTTCGTCTACGAACAAAATAGTCTACTGCCGAAGGTAGAGAAGCGAAAGTGGACGACACAATCCTTCCACTACGACAACGTAGCCACTGCCATGCTAACGCTGTTTGCTGTGCAGACGGGGGAAGGCTGGCCTCAGTGAGTATTGCATATTCACAAACAACAAAAGCAAAACCTTGACAGACAGAGACTGAGATAACTATTCATGGAATCGCGTAATAGTGGCATCACTTGAATAGTTCAGAGAACTTCCATTGGATATGCGTATTTAAAAATCATTCATCTTCTCTTAAGACAGTAGTATAACTACTTCATACGCTATATTTATTACGAACCCACACGCAATATGCTACAGCGGGACGAAAACATAACTTAATTGTTTTCTATTACAGAGTATTACAAAATTCAATGGCAGCCACGTACGAAGATCGGGGACCTATACAAAATTTTCGAATAGAAATGTCCATATTTTATATAGTTTACTTTGTGGTGTTTCCGTTCTTCTTTGTTAACATATTCGTAGCTCTGATAATTATCACATTTCAAGAGCAAGGTGAAGCCGAACTGCAAGACGGTGAAATAGATAAGAATCAGGTACGTGTAACTAGAATGTTTAGGATATACGGAAGGATCCTCAGAATCAACAACAATGAAATTCTAAACGTTTTCATTTCCAGAAATCATGTATAGACTTTACGATAGAAGCACGACCTCTTGAAAGGTATATGCCAAGTAAAAGGGCGAGTTTTAAGTACAAAGTGTGGAGAATAGTCGTCTCTACGCCCTTCGAGTACTTCATCATGACCCTCATTGTGCTCAACACATTGCTGCTTATGATGAAGGTATGTATTAAAACGCTTCAGATCTAGCAATAAGTAGGTGTAAATCATAACTTTACTGAAATAAAATGAAACGAGCTCAAATAACATCACACCAGCAAAGGTGATCGAAACAATTGACATTGAATTGACTGACAAAAAAGCACCACTAAATGTGAAAGTAGAAAACGATCACTATGAGATAGATTTTACAAAAGTTAACCTTCCACAAGGCACGACAAAAAGGACCTAGATATGCCCACTGTTTGCACTGTGCCTCAGCAGAGAGTAAAATTAAATACATAAATAAAGCAACTCTCTGGTTGGGCAAGTAAAGAGTACGAAAAAGTTTTTGTTGTCAATACGTCCTGTATACGTCAAGCACTTAGACGTCTTAGACCCATTAGCCCGGAATGTGCAAAAGCCTTTGATTTAGTTCATCACTTTGCTGACTCCAAAATACATAGGTACCTAAAGATTGATAATCAAATCATAATAATTGGAAAACACAACGTTGAGTACTGCCTAGTTTAAGATATTAAGAAAAGACCTAAACGACATTACACATACACACACAACAAACACAAATTAAATGTATCGTAATCACAATATCGGCGTCGTCGGTACACACTACATTGGAATGCGCCGTCTTTACTACTGAGCCTCTCCCATTGAGTGTGTCCGTTAAAATTTATTTATCGTTTCTATCCTGTGTTCTGTTGAGTGATCCTTTCAGTCCTAGCTTGCTATTCATTTACTATGTATGTATTCAGTGTCTGCACGATAAACCTCTCCTACTTGCACATTATGCGGCACAACATACACAAAATTCTATTCGGATTCGTGCTTGGAATGCACATCATCTTTGAAATAAGTGAGGACGTGGCATGGGCCAGTTTATGTTGTTCGTGTTGCATGATTTTAATTAAGAAATTCCTATTTCGTTCAATGTGAACAATCTGCATGCTTGGTGGAATGGCCTACTGCCAGGCAAATTTGGTGGCTACGAGCTGCTTTATACTTTTAATTGGATCTTCAAACGTCACCCTGCTATCGTAAAAATCTATTCTAAATCTTTGTCTTATCACCTGATTGGGGATGTAAATGAACATAATATTCATGATTCACTAGAAAATATATTTTAAAACGTTCATTTTAATTTGTTTGCAAAAAAACTGCTCCAATAATAGCTGTGTTTCATTGTAACCCTGTCTATTTTTGTGTTATGTTTTATTAACGTAATAAAAAGCACATTTCCTCACCAAGTCAACAAAACATTTCATGTTTGATACAATAAAAATAAGATTGTGTCTGGTTGTCTGCCTACAAATACGGACCTTACAATACATTGTATCTAAACAACACCACAAAACCTATTTATAATATAAACATAATCGATGTATGAAGTAACAAAGTATCTATTTTCATTGCCATGGTATAATCCAATACGCTCTACCCGTCGTCTTGAAATGGCAGTACTATAATCAAAATGACCTCTACGCGGATATCCTCAAGTATTCGAATATGGGGTTCACCGGAATGTTTTCCGTGGAAACGGTGTTGAAAATCATCGCTTATGGTGTCAAAGTAAGTACACAATAACACGATTTGGACTGACACTTGTGAATATCTATAACACAAGGGAAAACGATGTACAAATGTACTCTTTCTGTTACTAACTTGACTATTTTGTCTATTTACATGACTGTATGGAAGCATTTCCTGCCGAGTAATTACCGTTCCTTCCTCAGTATCTATCCAATTCTAGTTTCTCTCTGGTAAAGGTGGAAGTAATATCTAAGTTGATTTGCAAATCATCGTTAAGCATGGCTTTCCTTCCTGCTGCATGAGCACTGTATGTTACGCACACCAGTGTCGCTACAAAGTGATATAATACAGCCATTAATACAGCGTTAAAGTGATTAACAAAGTTCTTCAGTGACTGGTCGCTCTCGTGGCAAAGGTAAGTCCATACACTCAAGACTAGCCGATGAAAAAGGTAAGTATTTTTATTTGCTTACTCATTTACAGAAGTTTGAAAAAGCTGGACAAGTGTGAAGTGGGCAATTAAATGTTGTTTATGTAGTATGCATGTATGTTGTAATTGCATGAAAGCACGCGCACCGTCACATGATTTACTTACAACATCTTCACACATTTGAAAATATTGGCTCAGAAGAAAAAAATTCTAAACTGAAGACAAAGTACACAAACACACAAATCATTACACTCGCTATTACCGAGATACAATTGGAATTTATTTTTAAATTGATAGCAGTAGAATAGGTACAATTTTAGACCATCAAAGTCAAGAGTTTAGCCTGAAACATAAATAAACATACCAACCCTTTTTTTATAATGAAAACTCTTCTTTGTTATTGATGAATGAAGAAACTTTTGACTTTGAAACAATAAATCATTTTTGAGTTAAGGTTAAAGCTATTGGTATTTTGTGGTAGTTTCACGAGGCTCCAACACAACTCATGGACTGGCTATCAGCCATGAACTTCGTCTTTACGTTCTTCTTTCTTCTCGAGACCATTTTGAAGCTGATAGCATTCGGATGTACGGTAAGTATTCAACACAGTTTTATATTTTAGCATAATGTTTAAAGATTTAGTCCACGCAGCTATTGACAGTTTCATGCCATTTTACTCATGCTCATGAAACTAGTCTTTTACGATGCAAAAATCGATATATGTAAATCAAAATAAATGTGGATCATATTTTGTTTCTTATTTTTTAAGTGGTTTCGATTTTTGTATCTGGATGATATTATACACTCTCCATTTTGATATTATTCTTAGCATAGCAATCAATATTCAGTATTGACTTGAATATATTTACCTAATTTAATCTAGAAATATTTTAGAAGTTTTAAGACTTGCTGCTTATTATAAATCATGTTACAATAGATTTTGTATCACGTTCAAAGTTAGATATATAGATAAACAATGAGAGAGATATCCTATCCTTATATCCTAATATGAAACATCCTATAAACAGCCTTGACATGGAAAGTGTACATTTGTATGTATAAATAAATATTTTAAAAATATATTTTGAATGGAATATCAATGTACACGTTCCTAGGTTCCTTATGGTAATCTAATCATCTTTTTACAGAATTTTTTCAAAGATCCGTGGAATACATTTGATTTCATTACGGTCATTGGAAGTATTATTGACGCCCTCATTATGGAGTTCGGCGTGAGTATTTACTTATTTTCATACCTTTAACTCAGCGTTTACAATATTATTTCTGATTTCATCTTCGCCTTATCTTAAATTATGTGGGACTAATATATCTCATCTCATCGAAAACTTTCTTTATTATTTATCTTTGTAACAATCATCTTTCCAACGATTCGAACTGACCTTAATCATGAGATATATTAATCTCACGAAGCGCCTCTTTTTTGCTGCCGGTCTTTCGTTTAATTTTATTTTGATTATATACGATAAATATTATACGTCCTGATTGCAGACCGACCTTGGTGAAAACTGTGCTGACATATCCTGTCAGCAGGTAAAGAACAAAATATTTGATTGCTAGGAATCCTAGATTTTGTAAACAATTGTCTATTGGTTTAGTAAAAATGTGTACATACAGCCCCGTTTAACATTGTTCTTGTAGTGCTAGAAAGATTTAGAAATTATTAGGATGTGTTAGACATTTTGTAGATTTTAGGGAAGTGGTTAGTAAGGAACTCGTGTTTTGGGGTTGTTTAGACCAACAAAATTTATTTTTGGTGTGTTATGTGACGTATATTTAGCAGAAATAAATTGGTAAATTAACATTTAATATGAATTAGATATATCTCTTACAACGTTTATGAAAACCCAATGTAACGTTGGACAGAATTTAATCATTTAGTAGAAAAGACAAATTATTGATTGTAGGATTTGTGCCGTCTTTCTTTCATTTGTTCTTGGTCAGTTTTCCACTTTTGTTGTGAATTTTTTTAGATATTCATTTATTAAATATTTAGACATATTCAATAATTCAATTATGCATCGCCTGATAATCAAAGCTTACTTTGAATACGTTTAAAAGTATTTATTAAAATTTTGTGTTTATTGGTGTGCTAAAATTTTGCCGTTCTTTATACATCATCATATTTGGTAGTTCCAACCTATATTAGATTTTGATTTCAAATAACTTTAATTTATATTTTAGATTTGCTCGACATTTGAAAATTTAACAAGTGTTTGGTAATTTGATTAACGTGTGTTTTGTTGGTTGACTAGTTCCATATTATTACGATTGTATGTTAAAATATCTTTAAATTTCAGGAGAACACGTTCAATGTCGGTTTCCTGCGCCTGTTCAGAGCCGCGCGACTGATCAAGCTGCTCCGACAGGGCTATACTATTCGGATACTACTCTGGACATTCGTGCAGAGTTTCAAAGCCTTACCCTATGTGTGCCTTCTCATCGCGATGCTTTTCTTCATCTATGCCATCATCGGAATGCAGGTCTGTATCGTTTACTCTTGTTTTTTCATTTGCAATAACTAAGTTTCATTATATTATACTTAATTAATGTCAAATCGACTTTGGGGATATAAATTATACGGTATTTAAACATAACATCCATAATTTTCAAATCATAGAAAGTACAATTTTTTATAGAATAGAAAAAATGCTTTTCATATTAAAATGATTTACTGTTTTGATTAATATACTATTATTTATGTAGACTTGAGATAGTAAATATCTGTAATACCAATTAATATTTTGGTAAATAAAGTAAAAATACACTTTAATATAGCGATTGCGTAGATAGTGATAATTTTGCTGTAACGTAAATTCTGATCCCTCTTTATAAAATTATGTAGGGTCTTCAGTGTAGGCCATCGTAGGTTATTTGTAGAATATTATTAGTTTAGGTACATAAAAAAACCTTCCACTAGAACCTCATCATTTCTGTAATAAGCCATTGTAGAATCAAAGTAACATTTCCTAACCAAAGGTAGCTCTCACTGCTAATTTCCTAAGCAAAAAAATATCAAACAAAGGCAAACCGCGATACAAAAATATGAAGGAGAAAAATCAAACAAATCTCGGATAGCACTGACAAATTTCTAATGACAGGTTTTCGGAAACCTGCAATACGATCCAGACAGTGCTATCAACCGGCATAACAACTTCCAATCTTTCGTGGGAGCACTCTTGCTGCTATTTCGGTGAGAGTACAGACCGCGTAGTGGTCCCTAACTGTGTCGGCCGAGACGGCGTAGTCACGTGTGTAGGACCGAGACTCGAACAATTCTTAGCAAGCATGGCACTACTTGGAACCTCGTCGAGTGTTGCATCTTGTTAATCATTCTGACGGTTGACAACGAAACTCTGTCTCTGCTATCGATGTCACTTGTGTATACCATCATCATTGGACATGCAGTCGTCATCATACGTAAAGATAGTACATGTAACGATAAACAGTAGCTTTAGACAATCCTTAGTGATAACGATTGCCCTGTAATTGGTTGTCCTTGATTTTGACATTGCATCTTTGTTTTGTACTTAGATAACTTCGTAAACCTTTGTTTCCGTATCCCTAGTTCTAGCAATAGACACGTCATCTAGGTAGAGTCTTAGTAGTCTTATGTGACATTTCATCAGGGTGGTGCTTAGGATGTTTAGGTAACACGTAAAGATTGCACATGAAGCTGACCTTATGTGTTGTATCTGCTTGGACACAGGTGTTTGGCAATATAGCTTTATCGGATGAGTCAGAATTAAACAGACACAACAATTTTCGAAGCTTCATTCAAGGACTCATGCTGCTGTTCAGGTATGGATTGTTTACAGTTGTTCAGGGTTGCAGTCAATTTACAATAATAGCTTTATAAATCAAAATTCAAAATTGATCTCATAGACTTACAGAAGCGCACTTATGTAAGCTGCAAATAAATAATTAGAAATATCCCAATTAGACAGAACTGCTACACAAGCTTTCTAAAGGTTCCATGGGAGTTCTTAAAACGCAAACTCATCATTATTTGTGTCAATTTGCATGTGTGTTGCATGGACAATCACAAAACCTAGATAACTTAAGAAATCTACTTTATAAAATAAATCCTTGAGGATGTTTTTCTAACAAGAGTAACTTATGGTGCAATTTTCATGTTTTTCACTTCATCAAGAAAATACAACTTTTTCGCAAAACAAAGTGAGATTTTGCTTTTTTGCTTGTTATATTGTATTTGTGTTTATCATCCTGTTTCTGTGAGTGATTCTATGCGCAGATGCGCTACGGGCGAAGCTTGGCCGAACATCATGTTGGCTTGTCTCAAGCCGGCGAAATGCGACCCCGATTCACGCAAACCGAGCAACGAAATGTGCGGCAGTACCCTTGCATACGCCTACTTCGTCTCTTTCATCTTCTTTTGTTCCTTTCTTGTAAGTATCGTAAGGATCTTTTTTTAATTCGATGATATTATCGTAGTTATTGAATTTTTGATAATTTTGTTCACTATTTTCCAGATGTTGAATCTGTTCGTCGCCGTCATCATGGATAATTTCGACTACCTGACGAGAGACTCATCCATTCTCGGCGCTCATCATCTCGATGAATTTGTTAGAATATGGGCGGAATATGATCCAAACGCTACGTAAGTTATTTTGACAAAACTTAATCACGTTTGTACCATACGTTGGCTAAACTAATGAGGCAGTTAATTTTTATACGTCTTACATAAATAAATTATGTTTCTTTTCAGTGGGAAGATTCATTATACTGAAATGTATGATATGTTGAAAAATATGGATCCACCATTGGGGTTTGGTAATAAATGCCCAAACAGACTAGCATATAAGAAATTAATTAGAATGAATATGCCGCTAGATGATGACGGAAAAGTTAATTTTACCACAACACTATTTGCCTTAATTCGAGAAAACCTAAACATCAAGATGAGGACAGGTAAGCTAAGCAACTCCTTCTTAATTAAAAGCAAATTTTAGTCAATAAAATTTCTACAGCTTCACGAAACTTATTTATATTTACTGCTTTAATTGCAGCCGAAGAAATGGACCAAGCAGACTCCGAACTGAGAGTGACTATAACACACATATGGCCACTCCAAGCAAAGAAGATGTTGGACTTGTTGGTGCCTCGAAACGACGTTCTCAATGCAGGGAAGTTGACGGTGGGCAAGATCTACGCAGGGCTCCTTATCTTGGAGAGTTGGAGATCAACTAGGTTTGGCCAGACTGAACCACAGGGCGTTCCGGTAAGTCATTCCCTATCTTCCAATATGACGCACAATGTTCTAACTTTTTGTTGTATTTAAGTTAAACTAAAATCAAATCTTACAAACGTAGGTTATGTAGATAAAGATGAAGCCAGAGTAACTACGTGTGGCTAATTGATTAATGTGTGTATCTAACTGTTTCTGTATTTTTGAGCCAAATGTAAACATTGGTTAGGTAATATTAAACGTTTACAAGTAGTTTTTGTTATTGGCCCCCTTAAGATTCCCCCACATTAGAGTACTTATACAATTTGAAACATTATAGTTAGTCTAGAGCTGGTTGTGTTGTCTACCCGTGGATGTATTGTTGTGAAGTGAAGACCCAAAATGGTCCATTCGAATGCTATCGATCATGATTTGAACTTTTAACATTCTTATTGGCTTCTCGTGCACCAATCGAGATGTCTCAAGCTAACAACAATACAGAGTCACTTTAGTTGAAATCGACTCTCAATGAGTCGACTACATTGGTGGTTTACTTTTCAGGCATTCAACGAGAATAGCCCTACGGCCAATCAGCCGGTAGTATTTAAATATTTTACGGAACGAAACTTTGAACTACTTTTTTCTTGCACTATTCTAGATATTTTTTGTTTTATCGTGAATTTCTTCTCGCATCCTCTTTGAACAATTTTATAATGCAAGAACTAAACTGAAATATTGACAATTTAATGAATAAAAGAAGGACACGAGGATCAATCTAAAGATGAAACTCTAAATTGATCAACTAAACGTAGCTTAGTCATGCCACTAAATAATAGACTTAGTTCATAATGACGCACTTGATGTATTAGATCGGCAAAGTCGTGCGTGTAGCACATTATTTGCGATCAAGTGCCGTCAGGGCTTCGTAAACCACAACATAGTGACCTGTCCTATAGTTGCAAAATACATTGTAGACGAGTTAGTCTGTGTTCAAGAATGGTTTGGTACTATCTTGTAGTATAAATAGCCGTATGCCGTAGATATGTTTGTCTTCCCCATTTGTGACGTCTTTCTATATTCCACCCCGCTCGCTATTTAGATGATTTGATAGATCCGAATCTTACATCACATACCCTGTTGTTAATCATAATTATGAGACTTGTGCATGATTTTCTATTCAATTTGTTCATTCATGAATCTCTTCTTTTTTTGGTCTTTAGCTTTCCTGACTTGTTAACTTTTGTTTTGAATAATTACATTTTGGCTCAATTAATTAAGTACCATTTTAGCCGCCTGACAATTATGAATTAATGATCAAAATAATGCTTTTTGCTACGCTCATGTTTGCCTCCTTGTATTTTTATACTATAGCATAACAATATGAAACAACAACCATTACGAAGTCTGAGCATGCTGGAGAACATGACCTATCACTTCAATATAAATATTCCTTTTCGAGTGATTTGCAACTTTTACTAACATGCTGATCTACAATCTGCCTCTGGCTTCACTGAAATTGCACATATTTTTTATATAAATAGCACTTACTCTTAAAATACAAAGCTTTGTAATTTACAGCTCTTACAATTCTAAAATACAGTTCTACCAACATGTTTCCTACCAATACTAAACATGAATCACTAAAACATGCAAACTAACATGTTATAAAGTTATTTTCTCAGATATACGTAGCAGCATTCATCTTCATATACCTACACAAAAACATATTAATACTGCTTTAAAATCAGATAGATATCTGTTTACACTAAACAAACACACACAAACACAAACGGACTCCAGCATGGACATGATGTCATGTATGGGATTGCGCAAACTCATGTAGGCTTCCTTAGCCGTTAGCTGGGTGGTCCAGTGCGGACGGTGTGTGACATGAGCATGCGCAAGTGTGCGTGTGTGGGGTGATTGTGTGCGTTACGTTGGGGTGCGTGGTGCAGAAGGCGTCCTTCTTTAACTGCCTGCTGGAAGCGGCTGCGGGCATGAATACGGGGTCCCGCGCGGGCTCCCTGTCCCACGAGCCGACGGAGCACCCGCCTGCGCACGCGACGACAGAAGGGCAAGACCACCACGATGACCACACGCTAGCCAACCTCGCGCGGCGCACCACGAGAAAGTCACTCAAGTGAGTAAACATTTACTATGTACAAGTTTAAAATAGGTCTGCAAGATAAAGTTAGAGGATCATGGGACAATAGAATTGGCCTGATAAATAAATCAATGGTTTGAAGACTTGGTTTGAAAGACAAAATACATGTTAATTGGCTTGGCTGAAGGCAAAGCGTACAGAGAGCTGAGAGCACGTGTGGCTGACACTAACGCCATTGAAATAATTTGTATTGATGATATCGTTAACTGTGAGAAACATGAAGCATTCAATCAAATTTAGGAATCAAACACATCAATAGACTAACGATTGGTTTCTTTTGTTACAGGAGCAGCAAAAAGGTGAATACCTTTCGTAGACCGGTGCTAAGGTTAAATCGATAAATGTTGTCAACCCGATCAGTGAGGCGATCATTACTAGCCTAAATGCTATCGATGTTCCCAATCGCATAGAAACATTAAAAATTGGCGTTAAAACTATTCAAATCTGAGTGTCAGAAACATTTGTGATGTCTGGGGATGAATTCGTTGTTTGTACGTCTTAACCTGGTAAATGGGGCTAACCCTTGTACCCACATCGATGCATTTCATAACCATAGATAGGTAGTTGATGTTGTAACTTTATGTTGAGAACTAGAAAATCAATGTTTCGGTGTTAACATAACTAATAGGTGATCATGAATTTATGTTAGCCGTATGTATTTTATTAGAAGAATCAAGTTTTTACTAACTTTAGGTGTAGGCAATATTAATGGTAAACAAATATAAGTTAGGGGCTTAGGCCCGTCATAGATTTTGTCAATTTTGATTGTGCTGTACTGTACCTAAAATAATTAATGGTACGTTTTGAAGTTCACAGATGGTTGTAAAATTAGGTAAAGAGTTTTCAGTAATATTAGGATTCTTTTTCCTAATAATATCGTAGAATTTGTAAAGTTTTTATGATCTTGAAAGATAATAGTGAATGGTTTTTATAATGTCTTTAGAACTAGGGTGGATTTTATATTTTTGTGACTTTAGACATACTTAGCACTATCACAATCAATACATAAACATACTTACATTACAGTCAAGTAAAACATGACACCAAAACATTTTCCAAAATATATAAATCAGTATTTCTTAGCAAATGCATGAATAAGGAAGAATGCATGGTAAATGGCAAGGTATTCACAATTTTTTGCTACATTTAGTACAAGCAGTACACAAGAAGGGTAAGTAACTGGAGTACAAATTAGTTAACAAAGCACGAGCACGATTTTTTGCATGGATTGCAATTTGAGCACTTATTACGTGCATGCGTATCTTTTGTCTACTGCAACAGAATTTTGTAAATATGGGACAGTAAGTTCTTAATACGACCGAACTAGCTGATTTAGTATCTACAAGGTGTATTTTATATGAGTCTCGATTCTGACTAGTTGTGTTGTGTAGGTGTTGGAGCTGCAAGACGTAGGGTCGCAACGCGGCTCAATGGAGTCGCTGGACGAGGCGAGATTACAAGCCCACCCACATGCCTACCAGAATGGTCACCATGGAAGGTCATCTAGTTTAAGGTATCTACATAATTATTCAATGAAACACAATGTAGCTATGGTTCGATGTTTACATCATTTTGATTTGATCTGAGAAAAAAGAAGAAAAACGAAAAATATAAAAATAAAGTGTATTAGGAACGGAACATAATAAGAAATGAACTTCTATCAACGTAGTTATCTAACTACTAGATATATAAAAGGGCAAATATATAATTTTTTATTAAATTTAGAAAACGTTTTGGCTTACAATTATTCATTTTAATTGTTTTTGTTATTTTATTTTGGTTTTCGTTTTGTTTTGTAGTGTCATCGCTGAAGAGATTGATCTTGAAGTTATCGTAGTTAAAACTGGTATGTTTACCAAGCACGTGTAAACTCCCACTAACCAGATTTCTTTTACTAACCTACTCTTATTGTTGTGGGGATTTGACGTGGACGTTCTTGTTGCATGAAGTGAAACATGCATGAAGAAAGTTTCTGGTTACGAACTCGATTGCTAATATGTTTGCTTTGGGATTTCAGACGGACTCCAAGTCCTAGAAGAAGAGGGCAATATGGAGGGTACCACCACGACATCGGCTTCTCAGACACAGTCAGCAATGTCGTCGAGATAGTCAAACACGAACATACGAGACACGGGCGAACGCATAGGGCGCCCCATCACTACCATCCGCATGGTAGGCTGATTTCTAATCCAATATATGCTAACAATATAACCGTAAAGATAAAGAGGATATTCAAACTAAACTGATACTGATATGAATTTGCCAAAGAATTTACTGTTGTTTGACGAATAATTGAATTTGACTTTCTCTTGGTAAAGGAAAATTGGCAAAATCATATCGAATAGCTTGTTGATGCTAACGCAACTTTGGTACCTCCTATACCATTTTGAACCCTACAATAACCACTTTTGATATAATCTAGCTTCTAAAGAGCTATATGCCTGTAACAATTATATTATTTTTGTTCCTGTAGTTTTTATCCATATTGAACATATTTAGCTTCAATTAACCGATTCAAAACAGTTTTGCAAACATTTTTCTTCTCATGAAGGTACTCTGAAAGTTTTGTGAGAAGATGGGACGTCTAGCTTAACCGTAGTTGTAGATGTTTTGTAGTTGTAGTTGTAAGATAACCAAAGAGCGAGCTCAGTTACGCTACATATGACTAGGTTCAAATTAGAACATAGATTGTAAATCCTAGCCATACTCATCATTTTCAAAAGCTAGTTTGTAATACCTTTAAAAGTAGCTGGAATTAGCTATATTTACTACTAACTGCTCATCATACGCTCATAAATTGTTAGTAACTATTCGGTAATACTATCAGGCCACATTGTTTAACAGTTTAGATGTAAGTATTTTTGAATTGGCGTTTAGTAAGCCAGGACATAAAAAATATGTTTAGAAACAAATTGGCCGATATGTGAGAAAACTTATTGGAACAGTAACATCAGAAAAATGGTCTGAAATTAATTTGCCTGCTGCATGCTACAACTTGGCGCCCATTCAAGACGAAGATCTGCTCTTGTTTGCACACTAACTGCTTTGTTCATGGGCTCCTCCAGATACCAAGGGTGCCTAAGCGCATGCACTTCAATAACCAAATAACCACACTACAAATCATGCAGCATGCAAAAGCTTAACTGTTTTTGTACTTTAATTTTGTATTTTCTGCAGTAGACAACAGTAGCTAAGACAAACTCTTCCTTCTTGTCCTCGTGATGGAATAGCCACTGTTATTAATTGTATCGAATAATCACTAGATATTGTGCAAATTGTAGTCACTGGACACTATACTGTTACCGAGCTATCCACTCCTTGGTAATCCGATCCGTGTCCATAACAACCCATACATTTGGAACCACCTTTGACAGACACCCAAAACTTTTAGAGTCACCTTTGTGAGTAAGGAAATGGTCGGTATTCCGGAGGGGTTAGGGTAAAGTGGTGGAAGGTACATGAAGGTATTCCTGACAGCAGGGAAGGAGTGGAGGGCGCCGCACCCCACGACCAGCCTGAGCCAGCCCTCCAGGTCGCCCAGCCCGCCACACCACACCTACGGTGAGATCCCCTCGCCACACATACCGGACTCACACTCAGGGATCACACCACAGGGTATAAGACAAGAATAGGCAACGGGCAGACGAGTCGATTCATCGCTCCTGAGACAGACAGCCTTTTAACTGCTAGTTTCTACCATCATAATCGAAATTAAAAAGTAATTCAGTTAAGGCGCTGATGTCTCAGGAATCTCGGAAAAGGGTAAAATGGCTTAACGCATAATACTTGCTAGATATATTCAGGACGATAATGCTTTAATGCTTATGCCAAAAAATAACGATTAAATAATTTTATTATATTTCACACTTGAGAGAATAATAAAAATATGTCTAAAAATGACATTTTCAAATCGAATTATGAATCCAAAATGCAGTATTATGCCTGCATCTAAATTAAATGTATAAGACTATGAATTTGATGCCAATTTATTTGTTAGAGAAAATTGTAAAGCAAAGGGTCCGAATGCGTTAATCATATTTGAAGAAAAATAAGCTTCCAAAAATTATTGGACCCTTTGCTGCATCAGGTGCTAATGTCCAATAGCATACTAGCTATCAATGTTACAATGTTCCGGCTTTGCACGCCTGTAGACGAATGATAGAGGAGGTACGGACATGAAGAATGGTGGAATATGCATAAGAAAATTGTTTGCACATCTGTTAATTGTGAATGTATATTTAAATTACGACCCTTGTTATTTTTCTTGCTTTTCAAATATCCCGATACCAAGAGCTTATTGTCGTGGTCGCCTAGTGTATGTGTTTGGGTTGGGGTATAGAACGTCCAAATTATTCAAAGCGCAGTTTGGGCACCGATAGGTGGTGATCGCGAGAGGGAAAGAGACCGCGAGTGGCGGGAGTGGCGGGACCGGTCGTGGGAGCGAGACGGCGCGAGAAGAGGGCGCGGCCGTCAGCTCCCCCCCACGCCCACTAAACCGTCCACGCTGCAGGTCAAACAGCAACCACCGTTCACCAGAATCAGCCACAGTCCCTCGCACGTAAGTTTGAACACCTGAATGACCAATTTATAGCTTTATTCAGCACAAGTAAAAGTTATGAGCGCCGACGAAAGGTAGGCTGGTTGTTTCGTCTTTGTCCCGGTCGCTTATTGTAGAGATTGAAACTCGCAAGACACGCATGAGATTCGCAGATTTGCGTGCTAAGATGGCCATTGCCTTTGAATTCTTATGTGGATGACTTCTTAAGTCAAACATTTGTGCTTTTCAGTTATCGTTGAGGCATACGGTTCGAGAGCCAGTAGAGCCTCTACACGACGAGTACGAGTATGGCCGAGAGGTTGAAAGACTGATACACCGAGACTATAGATCTAGAGAAAGGTAAGTTTTTAATATTAACGTCTAATGTGACCCACATAGTTCAAGAAAACCCTTGTACAAACAGGAAAACAAAGCAATATCAGTCTCTCATGAATACGATGATAAAAATACACGTAAGTGGCGACTGAAAAAATACTTTGTAATGTAGTGGGCTATTAACAGCGGCACAATAGTTAATAGCGTTTACGGTCGCTACCGTTTCATTTTATCTAATTAACATCATTCTCCATGCCAGATCGAATGCCATCTGACCTCTGCAAAACCCGAAGACTAACCTGGCCCGAATCCTAGGTTAAGTCAAATATCATCTGAATTAATTTTTTTTTTGAATGTGGGTCTCATCTCATGTTTTTTAAGAGAAGTCGGTAAATGTGCGATTCTGCGATTGTAAGACCGGTGTTCTAGCCAAGTGGCCACCGACACTCATCGTTTCATTTTAGCTAAAGAGCAGTGAATAATTAAAAAAATATGCGATACAGACGCGGAAGAGGGTACGAGTCGGAGCGGGGCGGCGGCGGCGGCGGCGGCGGGCTGGGGCGCAGCTACGAGGCGCCGCTGTCGTACGAGGCGGCGCTGGCCATGGGGCGCGGCGGCGGCGCGCGCGCGCTGCCCTCGCCCGCGCCCGCCGCGCCGCGCCTGCCCAACGGGTACAAGCCGCGCGCGCGACACTCCGACTCCGACGAGGACGACTGGTGCTAGCGGCATGGCCGCGCGCGCTCCCAGCGGGACGTGCGCGCGCTCGCCGCCCCCGCCGGCGCGCACGCGCTCACCTTCTGACGCTCCGCGCGCGCGCCCGCGCACTCCCTCCCGCGCCACGAACGATCTCGTTTTATATTCGGCGAACGTGTGTACATAGACGACTCTCGTTGCTCAGGATTTTGGACGTCCCTCTTGGAACGGGCGCGCCCCGGCCGCTCGGCCCCGACGGGCCTCCGCGAGCTATATCCAAATTCTAGTATTTACAAAGTTTTGGAAAATTTAATTTTTAATTCGCTAAAATTTTACTCTTTGATTTATATTACGGTTAAGGTAATCGAAGTATGAAACAGTGCCAGACAACTCGTTTGCGCTAGGATTTTTACATAAAATGAAAATTATTAGTCTGTATTGTAAACGTAAACTTTCTATATTAAATTTGCACTACATAAAGTCTACGTTATATTATCGCCTACTGAAAGGGCTCCAGCGCGGGCCGGTGCGCCGCGCGGTAGTACAGCGCCGCGCGGCCGCGCGGATGTGCGGCGCTCGTACGGCGCGCGCGCAGCCGCGGGGACCGCCCTCGACCCCGTTTCAAATTCAAGTTAGACGTTGGGAGAACACTAGCAATTCATCGTCAACAAATTAATACTAGTATTGTATAAAATATTTACATAGCAAATAATTTTTACTTAGTTAATATTGTACTAAATAAATAATTAAACATTTTTATTGAATTTGCTGTCCTTCCCCCAAGTGCTTTATACCTACGTTATTTAAATTTAAATACATTAACTAAATAAATATGAATTGTATGTAAACTTTGAAAATATATTTCTGAATTAAATTATTACCAAAATTGTTAAATCATGTATTGATATTGTTTAAATAGGTTTTGATCGCCTGGTTGATATCACAATTTACCATATAGCTTTAACTAACAAAAAAAAACTGTCAAATATGTAGCGGTCGGTCCCTTTGAAGCTATTAGTGATAAAATTTTTCATAGTAATCAGGGACTATAATTGGAATTTTAACCTTTACGCCTTAAATCATCAAAATTGTCCGAGAAGTACAGCCAGGCGCAAAACCATTTAATTTTAAAGCATTCTAAGGCAGAATTAGTTTACAGGGCTCTTAAGCTTTGCATCCGTCATTCATTCGAAATAATATTTATAACGACTGCTGCCATACACTTGTTCTATTAGGAACCAATTCTGCCGAGGGTGCCATTTGATGATCATTCCGATACTAATCGTCCTGTTCTCGTTTGGTAATACCATCGTCATCACATCACTTGTTATCTAACCTGGATTGATTATTTGGGCATTGGATAGTTTCTAAGGTATTTTACATTCATAATGGTAAAAATATAGTATGGATATAATTCAACGAACCTATGATTTTGGGGTTTAAAATGTAAAAAAGAAGTTCATGATATTAGAATGCTATAGTATATTATTGGAAATGCTAAAAATAATCTATTCATGGTAAAATAATCAATTCAGTCGGTAATACGTTCAACCATCAACCATTTGTTGCGAGGCATGCTGTAGGTTACAATCTCGTACGTCACAATTAGTACGACAAAATTTGTAAATACATGATTTTCTGTGATAACATGAGGAAAATGAGTATATTATTATTAGAACTGTGTGATTGCCTAGGAACGTTCTTTATTATTTGTCTATGAGACTCGGGAATGCGTGAAAATAGCCTGTTCAGGATACGGCATCGACTTGTGCTACGAAACTGATTAGGCTACGGCGTACAAGTACGCTACGGCACACGTAGTATATTAAAATCACATTAAAATGAATCAAATCTCAGTTTTATTCTTATGACCGTGGAATTATATCAAAATTTTGTCAACAAAACAGTCCACAATAATATAATCAACCTAAATTGCCCCAAAACAAACAAATATTTCCTACTAAAACTGTCATAAGGCAGGTTATTTTCATACGTTCTAGTCTTAAGTAGTTCCCTCTAGTCGAATCGGATATTTCACACGTATAATGGTCGTTGTTGTTTATTGCGATGGTCAGAAGCGGGTTGTTTAGCTTTTAAGTGCATTTTCTCTCAATATTTTACCTTTGTTATCTATAGTCGATGTTCAGTACAAAGTACATTATGTTTTTGTCAGACTAGAAGATGGAATAGACAACAGTTTTCACATTTATGATGGTTGATTTGATATGGATGGAAATAAAAACGTACGTACGTATTAGTATTGATATCAGGAACTCAAGTATTATACTGGCACTACTAATATTTTGTTGAAATATCTGTATTCAATTGTGAAGAGGATTCATTTCCTATTTTCCAGAATCAATAGATGACTGTGTTACTACAACATGATTTAAAACGGAATGAATGGGTGAAAATTTGAAACCGGTTCTTCGGGTCCCTTTCCTGGCAAATTTGAAATTTTAGTTTTATGGTTATTTTATCATTGCATTATAATAAAAGCCTATTGAAAAGGTTATTTACGAAAAAACACCTAAATCGAACCATAGGTTTCGTCAAAATTCAATTTTGAAATTTGAGGTGCCAGTCAACGGGACATTTTACGCCAGTCAAGGGACAAAGTAATTATTTTAACAAAATATATGAGTAAAAGCTGTTCATCTTTTGCTTTTAACTAAGTAGAATAGAAGTAAAAGTTGCCGCAGCCTACCAGACTAACGCCCTGAAGCCTCAGTCTGGTTAAGACACGACGCACCTAGTCACAGACAATTTGCTCGTGTTAAAAACACGACACAGCTAGCCCGACATACGAAATGAAACAGCCACAGTGTTCGACAATCACAGTTGACAGGCGGGCGTACGTGATCTGTCGACCTCCGGAAGAAGGCTGTTCGTAAACAGCCGAAACGTAGACCCAATTCTCCACCAAAACAATAGTAACGTAAGTCGTTTAAACTTAGGCCATAGTGAAACAGCTAACATGAGACAAGAAAAAGCCACCGCAAACATTATGACCTGACAATTAACTGTGTTGAGCCACTTAAGACATTTTGTGAATTGTACATTCTGCTACTGTACAGACGAAGATAACCTTAAAGATGACGCAATCAGCCTGAGACATGCATGACTTAGATAGCCTTAGACATCACTAGGCAAGCAACCTAACACACGACACTGTATACATAAGACACGACGCAATCAGCTTAAGAGACGTCGAAATCAGCCTGACATAACGCAGCCACCTTGAGATTCAACGCACTCAGCTAAAGAAACGTTGCAACTGACCTAAAACATAACGCAGCCATCCTGAGATACAATACAGTCAGCTGAAGAGACGCCGCAATCAACCTTAGACATAACGCAGCCAACCTGAGATACAACGCAGTAGGTTAAGAGACGACGCAGTCAGCTTTAGAGAAGTCGAAGTCACCCTTAGTGAGACATAACGCAGCCGCCCTGAGATACAACGCAGTCTGCTTAAGAGACGTAAAAACAGCCTGTCATAGCGCAGCCACCCTGAGATACAACGCAGTTACTTAAGAGACTTTGCATTATGACCCTGAGTGAGATAAAACGCAGCCAACCTGAGATACAACGCAGTAAGCTGAAGAGACGTAGCAAAGAGCCTGAGTGAGACATGACGCAGCCACCCTTATATACATCGCAGAAATCAGTCTAAACGAGACATAACGCAGCCGCTCTGAGTTACTACGCAGTCAGCTTAAGATCGTCGCAATTAACCTGAAACCTAACGCAGAGATCCTGATATACAACGCAGTCATCTTAAGATACGTCACAATGTGCCTGAGTGAGACGTATTGCAGCCAACCTGAGATACAACGCACTCAGCTTAAGAGACATCGCAGTCAGCCTAAGATAAAACGCAACCACCCTGAAATACACCGCAGTCAGCTTAAGATACATCGAAATTAACCTGAGACTTAACGCAGCCTCCCTTAGATACAACGCAGCCACACCTAGAGACATAAAGCAAGTGTTTTTAAACTATGTTATCTGCACGAAAAACTATGCTGTTCACCTCCTGGAAACCCGTTATCTAACTTACAGAACCCATGGGGAGACATGGGGTGGTGCTATTCTACTCTGCAGGCACACCTTTACACAAAAAAAATTGCAAAAACAATCATTAAAATAACATTAGTCACTTGACTGGCATAAAATGTCCCTTGACTGGGAAAAATGCCAGTCAAATGGAGCCAGTCAAGGGACAATTTTCTATGTTTTTAGTGATTTATTGGTAAACGCTTGAATATAATCAAAATTTTTAAACGAATCTTAAATCTCGCTTTATTATGCGACATTATTTGTTCAGAACAAACCCTCTGTAATAACTCTTTCATGAATGAAACATGCACAGGAAAGGGACCTGGCGCGGGTGCAAAAATAGGATCAAAAAATTTAACAACCCCTATTTTATTCTAGAAGTGTCAAGGAGCTATGTGCTCCCTCTCCAGGGATGAAGAAGCAATCCTGGCAGAAGGCAGAAACAAGACCTAGCTCATAGTTCTATTAGTTTCAGCGATTCAATCGTTTTAGACCACGTATTCAGAAAACACAAAAACGTGTGACCAACAAAAACTGTCGTTTTTATCGGTATACGCAGTTAAATATTGTCCAATTAATAATTTTCAATGAATCTACATGATATAAGGATTATTATGATGGGTGAAAAGTTATATGATGTCCAGCTAGATAAAACTTTATGCGTGTTTGAATTTCGCAATAGCTGAGTGTGACACGCGAAGAACGCGTGTTTTGGCCCCGATTTCAGGTTTCAGATTAAGTTTTAGTTAAACATATTTCATAATTTGTGGATGGAGTTTTAGTTTCTGAATAGTCAATTTAACATTATTTCGTGTGGAAGTTAGTAAAAACCTGTAAGTGTTATACTTTTGAAGAAATTAACGTGTGACCGCAATTTTTACCCTCTCCAAGAATCACCCGAATATGAAAACTAAAACAATTTTAATCACTTTTTAAAAGTTGTAAACTTAGTGTTGTCATTATTTGGTTTTTGTTAAAACTTGAAACAATAATAATCATTTTAGGACCGATCCTCAATGAGAATAATATTTTTGCATTTGAATTCATCGATATTTTTTGTTTGTGCATGTTCTGTCAGAAAAAGATGATAGATCATATCAGAAATTGATGAAATCTATTCTTTCTTAAAAGTGGTCATCCATTACAGTAAAGGGTTACTACAATCATGTAATGCCAGTATAAAACTGAAAGTTAAAATATGGATATTGTTATAAAATAACGAATTTTCGTGGCGTGTTGACGATAAGCGATTGTAAAGTTTATTTGTTAAGAGTATATTTCGTTCTCGTGTTTCTGTTCATGTTTACAGTAATATGAGAAAATTATCTGAACTATTTGATATTATTAATGTTACAATACATTGCTAACTAGTCATAGTTGAATATTCATTGTTTTTACTGTTCGCAAAGGATAAGATCCCGTCAATACAAAGGCCAGCTTTTTAAGAGTAAAATATTTCTACATAAAGGGAGCATATTGGTTCTACAATAGCTTTTTGACCAGTTTTTTTTACAGATGCTATCAGTTAGATTCCGAATAAATTCAAATACTAATCTGAAAACCTATCGCGCAGTTTCGCTACTGATTTGACAGCAATCTGTGGGTGTAACGTGAACATTAGCCGTTTAAAAAGCTGGACTGTGTACTTTTGTTGCCCTTGTTCTCAGAGTGTTAGATTTCTTCTATGTAAATTTATTATTTATCGAGATTGACTCATGAAGAATATTTATATTGTTATTGTATAGATGTACGGAGAGTTTTGTTCTGTCATTTGTAATTGGGGTATTAGGATGAAACAATAAGCCGATGGACTTTCGATGACTGAGTGGTTAACTGGTTAGATCTAGTCGAATGCGTCCCGCTTAGGTGTGTTTGCGGCGTGCGGCGTAACGCCCTCTTGTTCATTCTAACGTTTCACTACCATACGTATAAGACAATGTAAATATTGTAAAATATTACTCGACCGTTGTGTAGAGGTCGTCTGTGAAAATTTCTAGTGATATATTACTAGTTAAACTTAATGTTAGCTAGGTAATTTCGTCCCCAACTGTCCTTGAATTTAAGTTGGGTGTTTCACTGCCTTAAAATAATAAATATTCGATGTAATAGTTACCTTAACTACTACAGATAAGTGGCATTTCAATTATTCTTATACGTTTTTTATCATTCGATAATCACACCACTATATTAACTACGCAATAGGAAAGGTTTAGGTTCATCGGTCGTCGAACAATAGGTACGTGACGAATAATCATAGGTCGATTTAGTTCAAACGCGAAAAGACATTGTCGTTGATATCTAATAAGCAATGAAATTGGTATTCATTATAATAATTTATATTATCACTTTAAACATTAGCTCACTTCAGATTGCCGGGAAAGGACAACAAAATTTCCGCATGTAAATTTAAATTAAAAGCCGTTGATTGGAATAATTCCTGAAATAAATTCTATAATTATAAATTTTAAGTATTTCTGAAACTGATATACGTATTAGATGCTAAAATAATGAAATATTCAACCTTTTGAAGAGAGAGAGAGAGCCCTGATATTGAAGTGAGCTGATAGACTTTGTTCTCAACACAAGTTTTCAAGGGGAAATCGGAAACAATAAGCATTCGCCACAGACTATTTTACAGTTCTATGTCGACTTTTGATTGGTCGATGAATTTCAAATACTTCTGTATACTTGTGTTGCGAATGAAGCCCTAGGTGAGCCCAATATTGTCATGCCTGCCTTGTATCTGTGTAATCGCTTAAAACGAACATGTTTTATATTTAACGTTATTATTACTGTATATTTAGCATAGAAAGTTCATCGGCGTCGTGAGAGCACCATAGTATGTTTTGGTACGTTCCAATAACTAACAGGATAGTGCAATCCTATTGATATTGTATTAATAAAGAACCAAACTTAAAGTTAGTATTTAAGTAATTTATTATCCTAAAACTAAAAACTATACGCATGTTTTCACTATACTGGTAAAAATGGTTATGTACAATACGAAAGAGCTACTGTTTTATATATGAATTCTTGCTCGCCTGTAAAATTTTGCAGAATGAATCATATTATAAGATTGTACAATATGAATAAATGCAAAAAAGACATTTCCTCGATAGCGCGTGTTCATTTTGATACCAACCACCAACCCACAGAGTATCATACTTCCATTCTTGTCTCAGGGTATGTATCCACTGAAGCGGGGCTGCGCTAAGCTAAGGTGAGCGGGGCATGAATTGACCAATCAGGGAGCGTCTCCATTGAAGCGGGGCGGGGATTCGGGGATTTTGAGGCTCATGATTGGTCAATTCATGCCGCGCTAGCTTGGCGCAGCCCCGCTTCAATGGAGACTTCTCGTCATATTATCGACATGCTGTGACTGAGAAGAAATTCGGGCACATTGTCTATCCTATTATATTTTTTTGCAAAACACGGACCAATGCAATGCAACATTAACGATAATGATCACACAATGTAATTTTATCTAAATAGCACGCACAGAACATCACACTTGTAAAATGTCACAAATGTAAAATGACCCCGAGATAATGATAATATATTTGAATGGTAATGTGATTCACATGACGAAATACCTACTACTTAATATGGAGTTAAATTTACACGTAAATAAAACAGACGTAGCAATTCCGAAAGCAACAATTTACTTCACAATCGAGACTCGATTCAAAACAATTTCAAATAAAAATTCTATTAAAAAACACATACATTTCCAATTAATACATAATACTCAAACGTTTTGGATCGAGGTTTAAAAGAAATAAAAAAACATTTACAAAGCTAACACCGCTCTCCGAAAACTGGCTTTAAACACCCCACAAAACATTTATGTCATGCTTATTTTGGCTTTCATTCCTGCAAAAGCGATTTTTTTTTGTAATCGTCGAAAGAATAATCGATTTTTAAGCATAACATAATAAACAATAGAAAAACAATCTTCGCCGTGTGATGCCGGCTTAGAATAGCATCACCCCATTTCTTCCCCGTGGGTGTCGTAAGAGGCGACTAAAGTGTGTTGCAATTTTACGCGACAGGCTCATAACCTGTCACTACTATAGTGATACACGACTTGTCTGCGACGACCCTCCAGTATTGTCAGACGACCGTTATCGCTCTGCCTACCCCGCGAGGGATAATGGCGTGATTTATACACGTAAAGCAATCTTCAAGTTTTTAAAAGCTTTTTAACGGGCACAAAATATTTTTGAGCCAAATCGATTTTTATGCAAAAAATATGGTTTTACATTTTTTATCACCCGTTGTTTGACGGAGCGGAGGAGCGGAGTTACTTACTGAACAAAAGTGAAATAAAAAGATCTGACTTGTGTGTTTAGGAAGAGTCTGCGATGTCGTCGGTGTCGATAGAACTGATGTCAGCCTCGCCGTCGCTCGTGAGAAGAATAGACGGCCTCGACGCGGCGTTGCGACTTGTGCTTACCATCTGCGATATACCTGTTCAATCAAATTTAGACATTTGGAGACAATGGTGACGATTCGATATTACCTGTACCTCGTTTTTCCAAACTACAGGCTAAAAATTCTACAGGTGAAATTCGATGTACATTGCGTAGCGGGTCAAAAATCCTGGTTTATAATGTCTCACCGGCTACGCAATGTACATCGAATTTCAACTGTACAATTGTAGCCTGTAGTTTCTTTGCTTAGGCCACTGATTTTTAAAAGAAAAGATCGCGAATTGGCAACATTATTGTTTGTCTCTATCAAAACGTATGACATAAATGTGTGTGGGATGTCAATAATAATGTTGCCCTTTAGGGATCCTTTCTTTAAAAAATCAGGTTACAACATCAATGACATAACTATAAAAAGCGCAGACACTTTCAGTTGTATGCATAGACAATGATAGATGATCGCAAATATAATTGTCTATTTTACGCCCCGTCAAAAACTAAGGCTGGTTTCAGAGCGACGCGTCTCGGCAGCGCTGCCCAGCCGCGCGCGCCTCGCATTACACTAGATTGTATGTAGCGTTTCATAGTGACGCGTCTTGAGCCGCGTCTCGGCCGCGCCGCGGTCGGATCTCCTTCGATTGCCAGTAGCGTCGACTTGCAATCTTTTAAGACGTCGTTGTTGCACTCTTTTGCATATAACGTATATAGCTAATATAGTGATTACGTTTGCTGGAAAAAGGAAATGATATGACACGTGCGCAAGGGATCTGGACTGGACTTCATGCGGGCTGTCCTGCACCATAACTAGATTTCGGAGTGGTGGTCAGTGCCAGTGTGTGATTCTCCCTCGTAAGTGATATTATGACTTAACAACTTTTAGAAAAGAGAGCCGCATTGAAAGAACGTGTAAAAGTGTAAACCTCCTCCTTTTTGCCTTCTAAATCTGATGAATACTTTGCTGAAAATCGTATCAAAATCGATTCAGCCAAACGCGAGATGATCGCGGACAAACATACATACATCACTACATAGTATAAAGCAAAGTCGCTTTTCGCGTCTGTATGTATGTTTGCTTATATCTTTAAAGTACACAACGGATTTTTTAGCAGTTTTTTTTAATAGATAGAGTGAAAGGTTTTTATGTCTAATACTTGCCGGGAAAACATCTTATTCCCACGGAAAATTGAGTGATAGTGGGCGCAGGCGCTGGGCGGGCCGCTAGTACATACAGGTCAAACTGAGAACCTTTTTTTGAAGTCGGTTAAAGATATTTACCTCGCCTTTCAGCTTCTGACGATCCAATTGGCACTACCAAGGTAGTCACCGCAATGGAACTGCCGACTGGTTCTTGTAACAGCTCGAATTGGTTTGTAAACGCCGATGGATCGATGAGGATCGCCTGCGAAATAAGATTGTTGTTATAACACAAGAAAACTAAATAGCGCTGGGAGAAAATAGAGCACTGATCATTTCTCGCTACACGTGTTGCTATTGCTATTCGAATTTACGTCAAACGCAAAAACAGTGTATTACAACTTTAGGCGACAGGCTGACAACCTGTCACTACAGTGATACGCGAATCATCTGAAAGGGCCCTCAATACTTGTCAGACGTGGCGATAACCATAATTTTATGATCGTTAACGCTGTCTACCCGGTAAGCGATAAAGGGTGTGTGTCTGTGTGTATGTGTATGTGTGTGTAAAAATATTACATGTTCGATGTTACACTTTAATTAAAATACTTGCGTTGTTTAAAAGTACCTATTTATACTTTGCACTTCCAACATAGGTACAGTTCCACAAATCACTACACATTTCACTTTGTCTAGACAGACCAGCACGGCTAACATGCGTGCCACGACATATTTTGTCGTTTCATATGCGCACAATGTCACTACGGAAGAATTCGTAACTCGCAGTGAAGTTAGCCACATTGCGGTGACAAAATTTTATCGTGGCACGCATGTGCAGGACTACCAACCTCGCCTTGTCGACTTGAAGAAGCATCAGAGGATGAAAGTGAGGATCCCCTGCCCGAGCTGTCCTGGGAGTAATCACTGTGCATGCCACGACCGTCGCCCGCCCCCGCATCCAGCCCTATATTGGGCTCCACTATGTTTCCGTTCGTATCAAACACAGGTTGTACTAGGGGCATCCTAAGAGGAACTAGCTCTGTCTGATCTTCCTCTTCATCCGTCTGAAATGTGATTTGACATTAGCAAAGAATCGCCATCAGGCAGTTATATTATTAAGGCGAGGAGTTGCTGCTCAAATCACGATTTCAGGGGGTGAGGTGTGGGGGGCCGCCCGCGCTCCCCGCGCTCAGACACATCATCTGGCGCTCGCACACTACGCACCCGTACGTCGTGTGTCTTATGGACATGACCGCAGTCCGACCACCTTTTAAATATATTTGAGCTTTATCCCGGCCATGGAACTTTTACTTCTACCGTGAATTTTTTTTTTTTGTGATAATGCGACGAAATGAAATATGAATGTGGATAGATGGATGGACGCAGAAAAGAAGGAAGGCCTTAAAAGAACGTAATGGCTAGTTAAAACACACAAATTTAATTACAAAGTATGTTAGGATAAGTACTAAGCTCCTTTTATGAACCTGTCCTTAAAACTGAACAACTTTCCCCCTGGAACATAGGTCGAAATATGAAAAAAAAAATCTAGCCGACCCAATTCAGATTCTGTAAAGTTAAAAAAAGTACGAATAGATTGTAAAAAAAGATGATTATGAATCAAACGGTATAAACAATTATTTAAATTTTGATAGAAAATGGTCGAAAGTCGGAAAATGTCCCAAGTCCAAAAATTTGAGTACGAAATTTCAGTTATGTTTGCTATACGATGTAATGTTCTCAAGATATATGCACTTTTAGTTTCCATTCGTTTTTAATATTCAAAAATGATATTTAACTAAAATGTTAAATGGCGTTTTGCATTGGAGTCCTCAGTCACGCCTGCTTCTTGCTATAGGTAGGTACTTCATTGTTTTCTTTTGTTTATGCCGCCGGCTTAAGTGCCAACAACCGTCGACTTGGGCTGTACCCCGTGAAATACTACAATTTACATCATGTATGTGGGATGATTTGTAAGATGAGACGAACAACTGTAAGATGAAACGAATGGACAACTGAACGATAATTTTTTAACGTAAGCCGGATGTTAGATGAATTTCTGAAGTATGATGCTAGAACTGAAAAGCAATGTAGGTGAGTAAACGAGCGTGAAGGAGAGGGTGAACAGATACTTTACTTTAAAGGTTGCCTGGCAGAGATTGCTACAATAGCAATAAGGCCGCCTAATTGTACTTTGTTCTCATTTTTTGTTACTACTGTTTCACGTTTTTTTTATGTGCAATAAAGAATTTATTATTATTATACTTTTTAAATAGGATCACGGGCGAAAAAACCAGGGGTAATCTGAAGAAAATTCGAATATTAACTTATTCTTTCTTCTACATCCACAGCCACAGAGAACTTAAAACTTCGCTGTAATAACATGGGTCTATGTTATTACAGCGAAAATAAAACTAAAAAGCATACAAAAGACTTTAGTTAAGTGCCCCATCTCATATAAAACATAACCCTTTTTCCAAGCTGGTCGGATAAAAAACAAAAAGATGCAATAAAGAACAGAAAAAAGTACGCGTGACAGATAATTGCCATTCGCAAACGCCATTAAACATTTCAAAAAAATTACTTTTGCGAAAATTAAAAAGAATGCAAACTAAAAGTGAAAATACCTCAAAAACGGTGCAAAGTAGAGCAAAAATTACTCAGTTTCGGTACTCATATTTTCGGACTTGTTTGATAATATTAAAATTAAAATTGGGCCCCTATTTCGTCCACAATTGTCTTAAGCCTAGCCTCACTCACATGGGCTTTATTGAATTCCTACTTTTCTTGTTATTTATTTCACTACCTCATTTGTTGCAAATTCTCATTTGGTCTACGTTTACATTTAGTCAACTTCCTCATTTATTCTATTCCCTAAAAATATCTCGTCAAGCCCACAATTAGGGACTTTCTAGGGCCACAGACCACCTTTTTATTTTGTTCTGAAGAATATGTCAAGTGCCACGTTATTTTAAGGAAATATTGATGGTGCGCAACGGGATACTGGGTATTACTATAATGTTATCTCTTTGATGGAAGCTTCAGTATTAACATAAAAGTTCATACTCAGCTCCTAAACCGCACCATCTAATTAAACTGTTTATACTACTCTTACATAGAAAGTGCCATATTACCCTAAAAAACTTACAGTCTGGCATGCATTGTTTTCGAGATAACTCAGGTTTTAGTTTCACAGCTGTCACCTTAAATCAAGAATTCGTCAAAACATTCAACTATACCAAAGAAAGTAAAACTACTTTATTTCCGAAACTAAGGTTTTTTGTAGTTCGTGTTCGTGTAGGAGTAGTGTGTGTAGTGACATCTCGTGTTCATTCTCATAAACATTCATTCTCGTGTTCAACCCACGAGTCGTACGAGCGGAGTAAGCAGCAGTCAGCGATGTGTCAAAAGCGTGACAAAGAGCAGCGCAAAAATTTTGTAATTGTGAAGAAGCTGGTAAGACTGCTCTCTGATGTAGTTTTGTTTGTATGTCTGAATCCCATACCGTCCCGACCACAGAACAGCGTATGGTTATCACAGATTATATATACGTGGCTAGATCATGGCGTACGTAAGCAATATCGTCTTCAGACTTAAAAAATATCACTATTCGCTCCGTCCGAAGAGTTAACGCACAAAGAAAACAATATATTTGCGTGCGCGCACAAGACATCTCTGGTCTGTGGTTGAATGACCACCGACTGGATCTAATTTGGCACCGCTGTGTTGGTTTCTGTAATAAGTTCTTGGGGGAAAATTGTTTAGATAACCTGCCAACCAAAAGTTATCTTGAAAAGATAATAGGTATTAAAAATTACTTGGTACCTACTGTAAAAACTTTACTCACGCTCAGAATGCACCCTGTAAATATTTAAAGTGAATTACTAGTTATGTATCACTCCTTTCTTATTATAAGTAAAAAGACTTAGTTAGGCTTTTGCTTTTCATTATATTATAGATAAAATATCGTCTATCGTCAAGGCTAGCTGAAGCGACAGCTATGATAAAATTGTTGCTCGTCTCGCCAAAAGACGTAACCGACGTAATAATAAGCGCATACTTAAATTACGCCTTTTGGTGTCAGCCATAAAGTATTTTATCAAGCAATCTGTCCATGTCACTAACGTCATAAGTAAAATGACCGACGTAATAATTACGAAAAAATATTTGTCAATTTTGCGGGAAATTTTGACACAGTACCGGCGCTGGCAAGAGCCATTTGGGTACTGGCGGGGTAGCGGGCGGTGCGGGATGTCATCGGGAGGTTGGATTGTCGGCGAGAACCGTTCTAATTTTTGGAAAAAAATGATTTGTTGAAATAAAATCTGTTCATTCACTAAAACCTAATAGTATAATTTATAGGACATTGAAATAGGAATATTCTACATCAAGAAACTATATCAAAATAGTAGTCCAAATTACGATAAAATTGGTTTGAGAATATTTTTAATGCTCTTTTTGAGATTTTTTTTATTAAAATATGTCAAACCAATCGAGTCATACGATAGTGTTACTACTAGATAATATCTTCGAGTTTGTCATATATTTTTTTGAGGTCTTGGTAGCATCAGTAACAGGCTTAAAAAATGAATCGAAACTAACGCTTTTCGTTGGCCTTCCTTCATAACAGCATCTTAAACCTTTCTTTTACCTAGCGGTCTGCTAGAAGAGTCCTGTTACAGTAGAAGATTCCATCTAAGGACGGCGGTGTTTTCATATATTTATTTTTAGAATGTAATTTAATTTGACTAATGTAAACATCGTCCCAACACAATTTTGAATTGCTAACTGGGACGACCTCATATCCGATAAGTGTTTAAGCAATAAAGAAGTCATTAATTAATACAAAAAAGTTTGATAAAACAAGACATAGGTACATAAAGCATAAATCATAAATCTTTATTAGCGTTCATGTGGTAAAATACAGATGTTACTAATAAATAGAACACACACGAAACCCTGTTAGGGCACTGCTAAGTAGTAGGTTGATAATAAAATATAAAGACTAACCCCGCGTCTTAAGTAGCCAAAAGACGGGCTTCCAGTTTCGGAGTCATATGGAGCAATAGGGTCTGGCTCAATCTGTTTTATGTACGTTGATATGAAACAAATGAAGACAGTGATAAAAAGCACAAAAGCAAGCATAAGTACAGTCAAATGGGGGAAAATGAGACTAGCGGGTTACTTGGGACATGGTCGACACCAGCATCTATGAACCAGGTATAACGTTATAACTGGTTGATAAATGTAGAGTCTAAAGTTTTCAACCAGTTACAACGTTATACCTGGTTCATAGATGCTGGTGTCGACCATGTCCCAAGTTGGGTAACTTTTTAGTTAGTATTTTTGGCTAGTCTCATTTTCCCCCATTCGACTGTGCACAAAGTAAAGCATCTGCGAATGTATAGTCAAGGTCGACACGTCCGGTTAGACAATAGGATCCGCCGACGTCAGTGATACATAATGAGCGCGGCATAAGAACGGTCCGAAGTCTGAACTGTCTAACCCAGCCTGACCTTGACTATACATTAGTGGCTCTGGGTGGTTTACTGTCCAGAGAGTCCAGCTAACCATACGCATGTAGCACAACATTTTCTTTTCTCTTGGCTTGAACTCGATGTTTTTTACCACCTAACGTTACATGCTGTTTGGTTAGCTTGGCCAGCCCCGAGGCAGTGGTTTAGGGGCTAGTTTTAAGCTTTTAGTCCGCCTGAGCCGCGTTTACACTAGGTTCATAAAATAAGAAATAGAAAAATGTAAGACATTTTTCTCTTTTTTACATGGACTAATACTTGACCATCAAAAAGTTAAATGTAAAATTTACTACTTTGAATAAATAATTTGACTTTGACTTAGACTTAGGAAATTCCTAAAAATTATTGCATGGCATGACCATAGTGTTCCTAACGTAACATCAAAAAGCCAAAAACTTTCATACCCGTCTCAATATCATGATACTATTGACCGCTAAATAGACTCATTCCTTTTGCAGATGGAACTTGGATGTTTTAGATTAACTCATGGGTAATACGTGGTTATACTAAATTCTTCGTCTCATCATCATCATACTGTCATCTTACCTAATGAGGAATGTGCAGCACCAATACAAACCTTTCTTACGTTTAATGGCACCAAGTAATGTGTAAAATATAGATTTCAGAAATGAAATAAATAATAATAAATAACTTATCATCTACCTCAACGTGCGGATTCATTGCGTGAAAGAGCCAGTCAGGAACATCAATGTCTTCTTCGAACACACATGTTTCATAAGTTTCGTAAGAAGACCTCCCGGATAGAAACATCTCTTCAGAAGTCTAAAAAAAAATCTAAGTTTAGTTCGATGTACCTCTGAGCTCCCTTACAGCGAGTGACGAGTTAGGTGATATTTACATTAAAAAAGAAGTGGACCAGAAGTTTGGAAGTCTACAAAGTCGGCATTTATTTTTGAACTTTCCCAAAAATCATCAATTAGATTTAAAAAGTGTGTTTATTTTGGAATAAATCGCTCATATCTTTTAGTTATGAGAGATTTATTATTAGATTAGTGTATAGTGAGTAAAATGGGATTAATACTTGCGATTGTTGGCTTTTCGTGAAACTTCATGTAAGGCATTTCTGGTTTTAAAAAACACTTGTAACTGTTTAACTATACTTTTCATCAAAAAATCCGGGACACCTTGCAAGTTTATATTTCGTACGAATCACATTATTTAAAAAATGAGATTATTTTAGAATAAATGTCTGATATATTGTGATAGTAAGTAAAATGAGGTTTTAGAGGTTTCGTTTTTTATGAAATTATAATGACTAAAGTGTCCCGATTAATTTGATGAGAAGTGTATTACTATAATACTAAATTAATAGTAGAATCAAAAATAAATCTTTTTAAATACAAAAAAATAGTAAAATGGAGTTCATAACGAAAATGTCACAAATTCGAAATAGTTTTCTATAGGTTTCGTGTTTTGTGAAATGAATGTGTCCCGAATTCACGATTTCTCTAAGTATATTTTTAGCCAACATTCACAATAATATAGTGCACTGAGTTAGTAATATTTTGACAATATTTATTGCAAGATGAGAGATCCTTCTTCTGTAGTGTAGGTACTACGGTATAGGTAGGTACTGCGGCCAACGACACGATATGGACCGTTTAAGCCTCTGTCATGGTTGAGGAAGGGCCGCCGTCTTAATTATCACCGTTGAAATTAAAGATGAGGTGATCTATCTCTCTCTCTCTCTCTCTCTCTCTCTTTTCGTGTGGGACACCGATTCGTCCAACGACCCAATGAACCCTAGTGTCAGAATTTTTCAACCGCCGTCTACAAGTAGCAGGCTTCTGACATGGTTGTGTAACGACCGCCGTCTAAGTGATCACAGACGGCAACGGGAACCTACGGCTTAACGTGCCATCTAAAACACGGAATCATCTTACTTACGGACAATAGGGTGGTTCAGCCCGCAATGTCCTAACCAGACTGGGAACAAATTCACAAACTAACAAATATTAACTTTATGAGCGACCCACAAAGAATCGAACCCGGAACCTTCGGCGTCAAAGGCAGTCGCATTACTAATGCGCCACATCGGTCGTCAAACCACAAGCCGATAAGATGATAATGACTTACAGCTTGTCGCGGAATTTCGACACTTATTACAGAATCCGCATTCATATAATCAGGTTGATCACCCATAAAGGTATCATCAATAGAAAATCCACTAAAAACCTGAGCTGCAACCGTCCCAGGTCCATTCTAAAAAAAAAAAAATAGTAAGTTTCAGAAACAATACGTATAGGTACTAGCTGGTACCTAATGTGTGCCTACACATTGATTCGAAAGGTTTTATTAACTAAAAAATATTTAAAAGTATACCTGAATTCGAGACGTTACGTCCTTCTTTTCAAATATATCAAACATTGAACTTGCATCCTTATTTTTTGAAGGTTGTCCACTTTTAATAGTATCATCTACGGCTAAAATATTATTCGAGTATCTAGATGCCGAAGTAACCGACTTAAAAGAAATCAAATCATCATCGGTTAAGTTTTTATATTGTAAATGGTCTGATTCATCGTTAATTACGACAGCTTCTAAAGAACGATTCATCGCATTTTCAATTTCACTTTTTAATGTATCATCTAAATCTGTATCATGTGTTAGTATAACAGTCCCATGAGTAGACGAATTATCTTCGAAGGACGAGTCGTTCATGGTTCCGCTGATAAAGTCAAGTTTTTCTTCTACTAATTGCCTTATTTGTGCCAATAACACATTCTCTGTATTTGCTTTATCTGTCGCACTATATTTACCACGCTCAAACCATTCTTTTAATAAGCTATTGTCAACTACTTTATGCACTGATTCATCTGTATGCTGTGACTTTTTCTCTTGACTCTTTTTTTCTTGTACATTAATGTTTTCTTTCATTGGTTCAACTAACAGCACTAAATTTGATGGACAGGATTTGATGCTTCCGTGATTTTTAATAACTTCTTCATTAGATGATGAGTCGTCTGCCTGTTTTTTCTCAGAACTGTTTCTAGGTTTCATTTTATCTTCATTGCTTTCGATAGCTGGGATTTTTATATTGGATTTAGTCGAAATTTGATATTTATTATCTGTTGTAAGACTAGTATCTTCAACTTTTGATATAAACATATTTTTACTTTTACCAAGGTCCTTTCTTTTACCCATAAAAGCACTTTTAATCCTTTGTAAGCACGCCTGTTTTCCGGGGTAACAAGTTTTAGATGACTCGGGTGTATTTTCTTTGTTACTATTGTCCTTTCCATCTAGTTTTTTATTTGATTTATTACATTTTTTGCTAAATTTTCGATTCTTGATAGTTGAAGGTGGTGTCTCCGAATCCGTATTTAGCAAGCTACTTTTATTAGATGAAGTTGAATGTCTTTTGCTAGCTTTGTTCCAGTTATTGATTTGTTTGACAGTAGTTATACTGTCAGAAGTTGAACATGCTGAGCTTGCTTGAGATAATGGGCTAGATGTACGCTTTTGCATGCTCTTTTTTTTAGTTGTGGATTCATTTTTATTTGTTATTTCAGGCGATTGACTGGCGGTGCCAGATGGGTTAGTCTTCTCGATTTCGTTCCGAAATACCAAATATTGAATATTATTTCGTGGACTATCAGTTAGTTTTGTATAGCTTGCTTTATTTAGTTCGTCGTAAGAATGATTACGAAAGTCTTTCTCTAATTCGATAGTTTTACTAGAATTTGCGTTGTTTAGTTGCCTATCTTTTAAAGAAAATAATTTTCTTCTTAAATATGGTGGCAAGTAATTGATGTGTTCCTTTCGGATTGGTTCGAATTTGACACGACAATCATTATCTGCAATCTCTGCATGTTTTGTACAATTAGTTGGTTTAGTTGCAGTGCGTAAGCTTCTTACATGTTTGAATGTAATTGTACTGAAACAAACTTTAGGTTATGTAGCGGTAATAATATAAAGACATGATAATTTGAATACGCTAAAAGTATTTACCTTGACACTGTTTTGGATGAACCCTGTAAAATATATTTAAAAATGTTACATTTTTTTAAATGATAGGTAAAGAAGTATTAATTAAACCATTTTTTGAGTTTCTGACGAAATAACAGGTGATCAGCCCGATGCCGCTGAAGAGACTTATGTTATTTATGGTATTGTGGTGTTGCACTTCTTCGGAGTCATTGCACTAATCTACAATTCCCAATTTACAAGCAGATAATTTTTCAGCAAAGCATCCAAAATAATATCGAATTTTACCTGGTACTTGTAAATTAAAATTTCATATAACAGACTTACTTTTAGAATATATTTATTGCTCGGCTTAGTAGGTTTTAATAAATTGGGGTTAACAGCTTTCTTCATTTGCTCACAGTTAACAGGGCCGTGTTCTGTTCTATTATTAGGCCTCGTGCTTCGAACCTTTTGTGCCTTTTTTATTTGATCCCTTGCGATAGATGTTTTCATCTGCATTTTTTGCTTAGAGAAATTGTTTATAATTTTAGCCGTCTTTAATGGCTCAGAAACGGCATTTGTTCTTGTTGTTTTTAATTGTACTTTCTGCTTACCAAAATCTTTTCTTATTTTATTAATTTTCAATGATTCCGACACCTTTTTCGCAAGTAAGGTATGGCCGCTACATAGTTTTCTTGGAAATTTCAACGCATTACGTTTCCAAAGTCCTTGAAATATCACGTCTTCAGAACCCTGTTTTTCCTTAAAACTATGAATATGAACGCCTCCATAACCTAATTTAATCAGAGGTTCTACGTATTGTCGAGTTATCTCTTTATAATTTTTATCTTCGTCACAGTTGCTCAAAGATTGTAATAGACGTTTTGTTTCTCGTGTGTTAACAGATGAGGCAGTTTCTTGCCAAACACTCTCAGGCAATGAATTATTATGGTCATTATGGAACTCGAGGTTAGAGTTTTTCGTATTTTTACTCGTGATAGACTTTGCAATTTCCATCGTAGACTGTTTTAACTGACTTGAGGTCCAATATTTTTTGGTATCACATAATAGTTCTACACGTTTCTTAGAAAAGTCTACTTTCTTTATAACATTCTCTTTTGAGTCTTTAACTTTAGATCCGAAGCTTTTTATTGGGGGGGATGAACTTACTGAGGTATCTAAAATATCATTAGTCTTCCTCGAAAAATTAACTTTTGTATACGAAACTGAAGTGTTTGTTTGTACATTGTACATAAACTTACTTTGCTGATCCTTGTAATAAAAAGGATTCGATGTATAGTCATCTAAACACGTCATGATTTTATTTATCGACTGTACTTTTAAATCATTTACAACTTTTTTATCTTTATCTATATTCATGCAAGTGTCAATTTCACAAATTTGACCATTCATTTTTAATTTACTATTTGGATTAAAATATAATTCATATGGTTTTTCTGGAATATTTCTGGAGTCAAGTATTTTGTATGGCGTTGACAGGGTAACCTTTGGCAAATTATCTTTTTCTGAATTCTGTTCAATTGTAACTTCGTTGACCAAATCAATCATTTCTACGTTTCTATACGTTTTAGATGGTTCAGGACGCGGATCATTCTTTTTGATCTGAGGATAGCTATTTTTAGACGTGCTTTTCAAAGTATAATTTCTAGTTTCAAAGTCATCAGAAGAATTTCCGATTCTTATTCCGGCAGTTCGCCGTGGAGAAGATTCACGTGACGTGCGTTTATAAAACGTTTCTTCAAAGTCAGAGTTTGAATTATTTATCAGTAAATTACTGAGTGAATCATCCGCTTGCCAAGTTGAAAACATATCTTTAGATTGTGTTCCTGAAGTATTTTTTTCGTCATTAAATTCAGTTCCCTCAATTTCACATATATTATCTACTACATTTACTTCATTGCTTTCTCCACCGGGAGAATTAGAAAACCTAGGTGGTGAAGGCTGTTTCTTATATTTCTTAGAGGCATGCATAGATAACATTGTAGAAACTTCAGACATCTTATTGAAAATATTATCTTTAGAATCACCTATTTTAATCCCTTTTGATAAAATAGGATGTGAATTACAATCTAATTCACAAGCTTGAGTATCAATATTAGTGCCAGTGCTAGAATCCATACATTTGTTTTTGACAGCGACCTTTGTTACGGAATCTATTCTGATGCCGTTGGTGTATTTATGAATAGTCGTGGCAGATGTTGCGGGTGTCACTAACCCATCTGGTTGTAAAACTGTATCGGTTCCACATTGTACATCCATACTAATATGACGAACGCCTTTTGATGTACTCGGTTCATTAATGTCTGAAAAAAAAGTCGATGAACAAATACCAAAACATCATGTCAATAAAAACAAAGCTGAATGAGAAGGTAACTAACCAAATGGAAAAATTGTTGGAGAATGAACATTCTCAGGAGAGTTGTGTAATTTATTGAATAGATAATGGTTTACTTCATTTTCAACATTACAAATAATTTGTTCTTGTTCAATTTCGTCGCCACTAGGATCAGGATCCGTTCCAATAGACCTTCGCAAAGCTATGGTCTCTTCTACGTTGTCCATTATTATACTGATAAGAACACTTTCTTCCGTTGCAGATATATTCACTTCTTTTTTCTGATTTGTAAAAAGTTCATTCTGTGTATATCTCTCGTTTACAGGGGACTGGACTTCTTGAGAATGAAGTCGAGTATTCTCTTCTGGGTGACAAAGTTCAATCAAACTTCCAGGTATCTAAAATTTTATTTATCAACTAAGTTCAATTTTATATTTGGAAACATATGGAATTCGTTGATTATATAATACTAACTGGTTTTGATGGACTAGGCAGTAACTTTTTAGATGCCTTGTGTTTTCTCGATTTTTTTGAGCACGTTTTATGGTTGGAAATCTTTTTCCTGTATATGTTTAGAGAAGAATGAGACGAAATATTAGCTCGAACTCTCTTTGCTACATTGGCTTTGCCCTTCTTCTTTTTCGAAGTAGTGTCGTTTGATTTTTGTTCGTCGTCGGAAATTTTGTGAGATCGTTTTCGTGACGTTTTCGTAGAAACATCTTTGACAAAGCATCGTGTAGGCGATCGAACATATTTTTCCCGAATGCCTTTAGACGACAATTGATCGCATATATAAGGATGGTCTACGTAAGGAACAAGTTCTAAATTTTCATTCACAAGTGATACTTGGCCATTGTTAACGCTTATTACGTACGATTTAGGCGTAAAACCTGTGGGGCAAATAACATTTAGTCAGAAAATTGTTCTGAATAGCGTGCAATTTAAAAGTACCAAGTTAGTTTAAAACGGTTATGTCTTTTGGTGATAGATGAACAATTATTACAAGTATCATGCCTCAAAATACGTAACAATATACATACATACCAATATCACACCTTCATCCCTTGCAGCGGTAGGCAAAACGTTAACGATCGTAAAATTACGGTCGTTATCGCCACGTCTGACAAGACGTATTGAGGGACCCTTCAGATGATTCGTGTATCGCTGTAGTGACAGGTTGTCAGCCTGACGCCTAAAGTTGTAATACGTAGTATACACATGAAACCCTCGAGTCCCTTAGTTGCCAACACCCGCAGGAAGAATTGGGGTGATGCTATTCTATGCCGGCATCACACAGCAAAACATTATACAGGGACAAAACACAAATACCATAATACCACCTTTGCTTACTTTTAGTTATGGTTTTTTGTGCCGTTTTGTGTTTTAATATTGTGTTTGTTGTAAGCAAAAAAGAGTTATCTATATATCGAATATAATGTTTATTCAGGGTTCGGGGTGTTGTATTTACATGAAACGCTGCTGCCCATTCCCTGGATTCTGTTAGACGCCTTTTCCGACACTCACGGATAGAAATAGGGTGATGCTAAGATGCTATCCTAAGTCAGTCAGTAAAATAAAAACAATATTAACCTTTTAGTAACAAGTCGTAGCTATCCTGAGGGCCGTCCAAATCATGATCTAATCCGAAATCCAAATCATCATATATTATCTCGTAATTTTCTTATGAAAAAAAAAAAACAATTTAAAATAAACTTTGTACCTAACATATTAAAAATGATGATAGAATAAAAGCTATGTATGAACTTACCCTCATGAATAAGATGATTGTACTTGTTCACGATCATGTCCCTTAAAAGTAAACAAATTGAAAGCAAAATAATACATATAGGTAGGTTATAGGGAACATACAATACATACATACATACCATGTCTTTATCCCTTGCGGGGTGGGCAGAACGTTAACGGCCATAAAAATACAGTCGCTAACGCCAGGGAATATAGGTACATTAGATACAGCCACAGCAATCCACTGCTTGCCATAGGCCTCTCCCTTACTGCTATACTCACCACGCATGGCAGACGGATTGGTGAGCGCAGTAAATGATATTGTGCCACAGGAAATGCTCCTGCCCATTCACTGGATTCACTGCCCATATCCCTTAGCCGCAGAAAAAATATATTATATTTAATTCCGCACTAGACAAGGGTTAATAAAAATCAAATACGGGAATTATATTAGGAAAATTATTACCCAAAAATACTACTAACACCATTTATCATTTTTGAAAATATTGAAGATCAGAATTTTGAAACAATAAATTAAATTAATTTTCATACAAAGGTTTTGATCCTTTTAAAAAGTGGCTCATTTAACCTGTCAATATGATTTGACGATGTCAAAGCCAATCGAGCATACGAACATACATCACATCAGCCTAGCAGTCCACTGCTAGACATAGGCCACCCCCAGGGGGCGCAACAAGGCACTATCTCCTGTTTTTCGTCATCCAGTCACTACCAACCACTCTGAAGTCATCTATAATCGTCTATATGGTGGTAGGCGTCTTAAAGCTCGAGTAATAGTTACAGTCATAAAAACTTACGCTGCTGGGTCGTATTTTATAAACTCTTTGATATTTGAATCTGGAAAAACAATTGTGTTGAGATAAACTTTCATAATTCGGTTATGGACTGGGTCATTAATAACGTTTAGGTGCAGAATGTCCCTTTCGCAAAATGTCCCCTGGTTCCAAAATGTCCCTTTCTCAGAATGCTCCTTTCCCAGATTGTCCCCTTCCCAAAATGTCCGTTTCCCAAAATGTTTCGCAAAAAGTCCCTTTCCCAAAATTTCCCATTCCCATAATGTTCCTTTCCGAATATTGTATACAAAACACAGTCACACCTTAATCTAAGCTTTAGGAACGAGTGGTATGAGTATTGGTCTAAAGATTCAGAAGTATCAGGTTCTATGCTTGGCGAACACACAGATATTAAGTTAATAATTCTCAATTTATACTTTTTGATATTTTTCCGGATTGATTAAGACAGGCTGAATCAACTGGTTCCATTTAGTGCTATTTGTAAGTTAGATCGGTAAAAAAAGGGAAAGGGACATTATGGGAAAGGGACATTTTGGGAAGGGGACAATCTGGGAAAGGAGCATTCTGAGAAAGGGACATTTTGGGAAGGGGACAATCTGGAAAAGGAGCATTCTGAGAAAGGGGCATTTTGGAACCAGGGGACATTTTGCGAAAGGGACATTCTGCACCTAAACGATTAATAAGATATAAAAGTTGTACGCTTAAAACTATTGTCCAAAAAATACTACTGACTTCATTCACAATTTTTAAGTTTGAATTAATAAGCAAAAAATATATGTGTTCTGACGCCGTTAAAAATAGCCATGTGTCATACATCTATTTTCATATTTTAAAATACTGTTTTAGGTCGTTTTAAAAAGTATCTCATTTGACCTGCCAGCCATCATTCCTATCTCGTATTTTGCACGCAGCGATAGAGCCGCAGCACCCCAAATGTAAGAGGCGTCACCAGTACTAATGGCGAAAGAAGCAGGGACAAATCCTATCTCCAGAAAATTGGTTTTCTAAAAAATGTAGGTACTAAATCTTCTTCTTCTTTTCGTGTGGGACACCGAGTCATCCAACGACCCGATGAACCCTGGTGTCAGAATTTTTCAACCGCCTACTACAAGTAGCAGGCTTCTGACATGGTTGTGTAACGACCGCCGTCTAAGTGATCATAGACAGCAACCGGGACCTACGGCTTAACGTGTCATCCGAAACACGGAACCATCTTACTTACGGACAATCGGGTGGTTCAGCCCGCAATGTCCTAACCAGACTGGAAACACATTCACAAAGTGATAAATATCAACTTTGTGAGTGACCCACCGAGAATCGAACCCGGAACCTTCTGCGTCAGAGGCAGTCGCACTACCACTGCGCCACATCGGCCGTCAACTACTAAATCGGTCGGTACTAAATTATAAACCGGATCGGAAAAGCTCCATTTCTCGTCAACTTGTACATACGTAATGTTGTCAGTTGAGTGACTATGTAGTTCTACTACAAAGTTACAGATGGCGCTATAAACTATGCGTAAGTAGTCAATTAACGAAAATTATATGACCGAAACAAGTAGATCACAACTACGCCACCTAGGATAGAGCCAACCGTGGTATAGCGGTTAACACGTCTGACCCGGCAAGTCAGAAGACGTGGGTTCGAATCCCATCCCGTGAATTTTTTCTACTTGTTTCATTTGTAAGGTAATGAATTAAAAACATCAAACCTACCGAAATCGGGCAGCGATGGTGGATAGTTGAAGTACTTCCGCCTTCTCGCAATCGCATTCTCGGTGAGCATGAGCAAATCTAGCAGTTTTATTTGCATCCAATATATTGATGGAAGCTCCTGCATCAGACAATAACGTAAAAATACTTAGAGTGTGTGCGTAAAGAGAACCGTCGGCGTCTTTCCGTTTCCGTGTTCAGTACGAGGCAATGCCTCCTAATCGACACGGGTTTGTAACGCTTACAAACCCGTGTTCATTACGAGGCATAGAACTTACGCATGAAGTTCGTGCGAAACCCACCGGCTCGAGTGGTTTACTTGGTGGTTTTCTCACAAATACTTGGTGGTTTTGTGGATGATTTTGAAGTTGTGGGATACAATATACAACGGAGAGGATGGGAATTACCTATGTAAAATTCGATGCTGTTTACCTTATGAAGGCGATTATGATTATGACAAAAAGTGTGAACACTTTATCGAAAAGTTTTCGGTGTCAACTCAAACAAACTGGATTATGTTAAAACGAAATGTATAATGAAATGGCTATAAATGAAGAATGTGAGACAAATGCTTACATTACTTTATGTAATGCACAAAAAATCCTTCCTACCGCCAACAACTCACATGTACGAGCAATGGCGTTTATTGCAATATCACAGACACACTCCAATTCCGATACATCGTAATACTTATCATGTGATTCCCCCCCCTTCCTCCTATTAAACACGAACATTTATACAGGTTGTCTCTCGATTCTAGGGATCCTAAGCTACCAATCTAGCAAAAAAACACTTACTAATAATTCTGACTGATTAGTGCATTTGAACGGAATGTTTATAAAGATTTTTTTGCTAGATTAGTAGCTTAGAATGCGTAAAATATAGATTTTTTTAATTATAGACACTGTAATGCAAATAAGGCGTAATTCTCTTTCTAAGTCCGTGCGTGATTCGGGGATTCATGCCTTGTACATATGTGCCTCGTAATGAACACGGGTTTGTAAGCCAGGCTGATTGTCTAACTCTGATCGGGATCGCAATCATCTTGAAGCTGATCGCGATGGCATCGCGATCGGCTTGATTGCGAGGAATTGTCTAACAGTTTTCGTCGTTATCGGTTTGGGAATGAATGAAACCAGAGTTGTGATAGTCATTCTTCTTGCGTTTCGTTTCTACAAGTTTGGCCCAGTAAAACGAATATTTTATTTTTTATTTTTTTCTATTAATGGCTTTTAAAATTACATATTTAATGCTCCTTAACATAAAAACCATATATGAAATTTTTAAATTGCATATTTGTTGTATTCCACACAAATAATTGTTTTTATAAAAATGGAATATCAAAACGCATTGGCGTATTGTTGCCAACTTGGTAGATTTTCCACCAAATCTGGGAGCTTAGGCTTCCCTTTTAGCGTACAAATATTGATTTTAGTGATTAGTGGACTTGTTTAGTGAAATGTATTATGGTTTGGCTTATGGTGAGTTTCATTATTTTTGTTACAATATGTGTAATATTAATGTTATTTCTCCAAAAAGTGTGAGGGCAAAACATTTGAATAAAAAATTGGTGATTTTTATCTACGAAAATATTTTTTTTTTATTTTTGTGTAGAGGGGCTTATTACAAAAAAAAATTGTTCTGGGCAATTTTTGCCTAGGATACATCTAGGCCGAGATATAGACCCTTGAAGTTTTGGGCCTAGAACTTTGAGGGCCTGTATCTCGGCCTAGATGCGCCTTAGTGCAAAATTGCTGAGGACAAAAGGTGTCTATATTAGGCCTTTTTATATTTTTGCCTAGGCCTAATATAAACACTTTTTGTCCTTGGCAGTTTGGCCTAAGACGCACCTAAGCCGAGATATTTCTCCTTAAAAGTTCTAGGCCATAAACTTCAAGGGTCTATATCTCGGCTTAGGTGCATACTAGCCTAAAGTTGCTAGTTACAAAAAGTGTTTGTCTTAGCACTCTCTATACGATAAACTAAAAAAAAAAGATTTTAAACTATAAGAAACATATTTTTGGCCAAAATGTTACTAAGTAAATTATTACAAAAAAAAAGAATGTTTTCCCAAGACGATTCATAGGGCCCCCACGTATATAGGTACTTTACCATTTGCCCCTTACCGCCCCGAAAAGTATACTCTAACCATCGCTTGTGGTGGGCAGCTTGATTCTTCGTTGGCAACACTGGATGTCTGTTTCGTTTATTATGGCACGGGGTATTGTATTTGTTTTTATACTAAAAAACGCCTTTGTAATTGTAATTCCATGAAGAAGTAAATACACAAGTGGAAATAATGTTGATATGATGACGATACAACAACTATTTCATCATCGTGAAATCGTGTGATTGAAAACAATGCCAGCGAGGAAATTAGTATCAGAGCGCAAATGATGCGATTTAGCATTTTACGACACGACAACTTTATAAAGAACATTATTGAAGGGAAAGTAGAAGGAAGTAGAGGAACACTCCGACCTAAAAGCACTTACTTCACCCAAAAAAGAGGAAAAGTCAATGTTGTGTTGTGTTGTATCAAATGTGTTATGTAAAATCTCTGGCGGAGAGAAGGGAAGAATGGAAATTACTTCTCTGACAAGAGTCCAACTCATATGTTTGAAGAAGTGTGTGTTAAAGGTACTTATTTTTCTGTGTTTTGCCATAAATCTTATATGGTGTGGTTCTGCCCGCTGCTGTAACTAATTTTCCTGTGGGAGTTTATTGTTTTTATACATATAAACTTGCCTTTTGAGTAACTCTATTTATTAGAAAACTGCATTGACATCCGTTGTGTAGTTAGATTTAAACATGCTTAAAGACAGAGTGAAAAGCAACTTTGCTATTTACTATGGCATGATTTTTAAAAAAATCCTTAGTGTATTTCATTTTCAATAATGTTGTTTTTTTTAAATTGCAGGCCTCTCAAATTGCCCCAGAAGAGTGGAGATGAATATTACACGGCAGACAGAAAAATGTTCTTGTGGCATGCCATGCTACGGGATGATTTTTAAAACCGGCATCCACGCGCGCCGCGGAGCCGCGGGCACCAGCTAGTATTTAATAGTCCCAGACATTTATTCCCATCTGCCATGCTCCCATCATTATTGTACTAGTAGAATAAGCCTCCTAAGTGATGGCAGACATTGCAATCTGCCTCGGTGGTGGCCAATTGCAATGTCTGCCACCGCAGGGGCAGCCGTGATGGTGGTAGATGGAAACAAAGGTAGCACTTTGGTGAAATTATTAATGAAGTTATGTAAAGGATTGTAATGATAGGAAATAAAAACTACATGGATGGTAATAATTTTCTTTAATATTATTTTTAATTAAATTTAAATTGTTAAATTTCATTAATATTGTTGAAGCATATATTATGGCATAGATTTATACATAAAAAGTTCCATGTTATCTAATAAATGGTCTTGCTGTCCGTCTTTCTGATTTTTTAATGTGTTCAGCTCACTTTTGCCAATCATCTGCATTGATGGATTCAAATGTTTGTTCTAGCTTTGCACCCATGTCTCGAATATTGCATTTCACATTTACACTCCTTACTTTCATTTTATTTCACATTAAAGTCATCATCCAATCCGTGTGGGTGTATATCCGGAGTCACCTGCAAAATAAAAATACTTACATTAAAACTTCCTAAGTATGACTGATGATACAAAAAATTTTAGTAATAAGAATGTGTGTATGTGATAAATGGTCTTGCTTACACTTATCATCTGTCCATTATCATTGGCAAGCCCCCTCCCTCTATAAGATTTCACCGGGCAATTTTAAAGCACATCATGTGCTTCATTGTGTCATGGCTCTTATTTATTGAGTGGTAATGTTTATGGTTGTGGTCAGCCTCTTCATACTCTGCTGGGCGAATGATGGCGACATGGATGCAGTCAATAGTCCAGGAAATCCGATCTACTGCATGAATCTATAAAACAAAATATAAATTTTAGTTAGTAAACCAACTATTAGTTCAAATGAATATCAACGCATCTACCATATTATTTTAATCTTATTTAAATACACAGCTCAATTTCCTGCGTGCACGCTAGCAAAGCCGCGGAGAACAGTAAGTTAGTCATAAATTAGACTGATCCAATGAGGTAGGTAGGTACTTACTTACTTTAGTCTCCGGACGCACACGGAGCGCTGTGCTGTTGGCAGGGGAGGTATAAAGCCCTCGCAGAGGACTTGAAACTTCGACCCTCGCAGCCGAAAATGACTTGTAAATAGTCGTGTCAGAGGTCCTGTGTCCAGTCCTTAAATTCGCTAGTTCACTCTCAGCTGCCGTAGAAGGCACTGCTCTTTAGCAACCGCAAGCATCAGCCGAAAATGACTTGTAAATAGTCGTGTCAGAGGTCCTGTGTCCAGTCCTTAAATTCGCTAGTTCACTCTCAGCTGCCGTAGAAGGCACTGCTCTTTAGCAACCGCAAGCATAATAGCTTCTGCCCTAACTTCTAACTTGAAAAATTAGAGAATAATTTGATTTATACTTTGATTACGGTAACTCCAAGGCTGTCGGTTTCAAATGACATTAGCCAATCAATTGGTATCGTCTTCGTTTTTAGCTGTCATCGGCGATAGACAATACGAATTAACGTCAAATTACCCAGTTTCATTCGTTCGATTGGTTTCAAGTTTGATCGTTATCGTCTTCAAATTGCCAAGCCGATCGATCGCTTTCAAGTGTCAAAAATTACACAAAATGGCGGCCCGATTGGCTTGAACTGTCAAAATGAAGGCGAACACGATACTGATCAGAGTCAGACAATCAGCCCGAGGCATTGCCTCGTACTGAACACGGAAACGGAAAGACGCGAACCGTCGCGGGAAAAATTCCATTTGTCCATTTTTACAGCGAAACCCATGATCGACAAATGTCAAACTCATAACAAGGCACAAAAGCGCCCCAAGACAACGCATTCAATTAGAGCATTCACCCTATCTAGATGGTAAACAGTCAATTACCGAAGAAATATTTCAGCCACTTTTAGCGGGAGATGTAAACTCGTACAGCACACAACGATAATTTTACAACAACTACATACAAAATGACAACTGTCAGTTTATATAACGTGCTGGGCAAGTGGGCAGTAAATTCTGGCAGAGGGTTAATCCCAGCTTTGCCATCTTTATGGTGAATGCTCTAAGTGCTCATAGAAATAACATGTAGTTTTGTGTCTAACTTTGAAGCGCCATCTACGTTAGTTCCACGTACTTTCGTATTTGCTTTCCTTGCCTGCCAGCAGCGCCACAATGGCGATTTTTAATGAGTGTCAACAATGTTGTAAAGCAGCATCATGTCATGTCCAATGCGTAAATAATATAGGACAGTGGTGACAAGTCAACAATGCGCAACATTCATACTGTCCAACACGATATTGCCCAACGCCATAGCACTTATTCCAATGATTTATCATAAGGCACCTGTTTCTCATTGCTGGTGCGTAGAGCCAGCTTCATGAGCTTGCAGACCACGTTGTCTACCTCCTCCGAGATGTCTTCATCACCCGACAGCATCATCCGGAGAGAGTTCAACTTCTTATCTAGGGCGCGGCGGATTCGACGACCTGCTTGCATGGCAGACACTTTGGTTGGTTTGGCGTTGATGGAATGCTATACCGCCATTAGGGTGCGTCTCCACTTAAGCGGGGCTGCGGTAAGCTGAGCTGAGCAGGGACATGAATTGACCAATCCAGTGTCTCCACTGAAGCGGGGCAGGGATTTTGAGGCTCATGGTTGGTCAATTCATGCCGCACTTAGCTTAGCGCAGCCCCGCTTCAATGGAGACGCACACTTATGCGATGCAACAGTCCGCTGGTGGACATGGGCCGCCCTCTAATGGAGGTAGTGCCACACTCGCCACGCTTAGCAGGCGGATTGGTGAGTGTAGTGCAAGATGTTTAATTCACAGGGAACGCTACGGGTAGAATTGGGGTGACGATTTTCTGATTCTATATCTTGAGTTAATTGTGATGACGGTCATGTCATGTAATCACTGACGATGATAGGTAACAATGCAATAGGTAGCAAATAAAGATTTATATTCTATGGACAGTAATATAAACAATTTACTTTTCTTACCTGTGGTATTATACTGCGACGATTAATAGGTAGGTACCTATACAAAGAACTACTGCAATAAACTACTCGAGAAAAATACAAAAAGAGTAGTATGAACATTATAATTATGTCAAATTTTAATGCAAACCGTTGGTACTAGGCCATACCGCACTTCTATTAGAAGCAGGAATAGATTGAACTTCGGAACCATCGAACTGCAAAGATATTATGTTTATAAATAAAAAAGGCTATTATAAAAAATATTAAACGTTTATTATAAATTTTGCTTAGTAGCTAATGTAGTATTCTTAGGATACGCTTATTTTAAGCAAATTAAATCAACAACTTAATATAATAATGCTCTGTGTATTCGTACAATAAACTTTAGTAATATAAGACATGCTATAAGTCAACAGAAGGACAATTATTTGGACTCTTTATTCGTACAATTTGTTATTGGTCGGATGGAGAGAAACACAAGGAAAAGAAACACGGAGTACGTTTGCTAACGTCCTAGAATGACATGTACCTGCTTACTTTAGATAGCATTAAATGCAAATATTTTAAGGGATGAACCTGTCCATGAAACTGAACAACTTTCCCCAAAAAACATAGGTCGAAAGGTAAAAAAAATTAGGCATCCCATACACAATGTACCAGCAGAACAAGAATTTTTTGTGGGGGGACCCAGTTTTTTTTTTTCATATTCAACCTATGTTCCTTGGTAAAAGTTGTTCATACAAATGGTACCCTTGTTTTCTTCTCGTATTTTGCCTGTAGAGGTAAGATTCTTTTTTCATTAAGAGTTACCAAGGGCATGCCTCCTAAGAAAATATAAAGCAATTTTCTTTTTCCATAGAAAACTAAAAATGTTTCTTTTTGTTCATAACATAAAAAAGAAAAAGAAAATAATAATGTCCTTAGTAGGTCTTAATGTAAAAAAAAAAAAAGTATTCTTGATCTAGAGGCCATTATCCGAGAAGAAAACAGGGGAATATGTTTGTTTAAAAAGGCTGAAAACCCGGTGCACTCAGGAACATTTTTCAGATTTTTTTTACAACTATACACTGTTTAATAATTTAGCTGCAAATGCTTTAAGGGGTGAACCAGCCCATGAAACTGAACCACTTTTCCCAAGGAACATAGGTCGAAATATGGAAAATAATTTTTGGACCACCCATACAAAGTTACCAACCGCCCAAATCAATTTGTAATACCTACCTTATGGGAGGGCCAATAAATTTTCTAATATTTCGACGACCTGTTTTTATTGGAGAAAGTTGTTCAGTTTTATGGGCTGATTCACTTAAATATTTTAAGGGGTGAATCAGCCCATGAAAGTGAACAACTTTCCTCAAGAAACATGTCTAAATTTGAGAAAAATTTTTGGACTTCCCATACAAATTGTCTTTTTTGATTGGTAATTTTGTATGGGAGGTCCAAATTTATTTTCATATTTCGACATATGTTTCTTGGGGAAAGTTGTTCAGTTTCATGGGCTGGTTCACACCTAAAAATATTTGCACACTAATATTTTTACACACTGTAGGTTAGGGCCTACAAGCTAAAAAGTTGATACTTTTAAGTACTAAGTAATGATGAAAAATAAAGAATGAAATACTTAGTTTACTTCAGAAATGGTGTCTTGGTCGGGCCAGTCGAACTCGTCGGAGCCCACGGACGTGGAGTCGAGGATAGCGCGCGAATGCACCACGCAGTCGCCCGACACTACGTAGCCGTTCCATTCGAGCAGGTCTCTGGAAATAGTAACGGTATTTTTTGGTAGATTGTTTTTGTACAGCCGTGTGATGCCCAGTATAGCATCACCCTATTTCTTGCCCGTGGGAGTCGTATAAGCCGACTAAGGAACTCGGGAGTTTCATGTGTATTGCAATTTTTGATAATAAGTGAAGTTTATGCAACAGAAAACTTTATCCAATGAATATAGGTCAACATATAAAAATACTGCATATTTTTTGTCGTTACAAGTAGAACCTATACAAAAGTAACACACACACACAGATCACGTTTATCCCTGGCGGGGTAGGCAGAGCGTTAAAATTACGGTCGTTATCGCCACGTGTGACAAATGTTTGAGGGCCCTTTCAGATGATTCGTGTATCACCGTAGTGGCAGGTTGTAAAACGACCAACTTCTAAGGCTCGTATTTATAAACCGCACTCAACTCTTAAGATCGATCTTGATTGCGACTATTGATTTACATTTGTCAAAATCGCTTTTGATATCGACCTCAGAGTTGAGAGAATACCTAGAGAATTTTAGCTCCGTATTAATAAATCGCACTCAACTGTGAGTAAACTTACTTGACTTTGTCGACATCATTCGTGATGTGCCGGACACTTTGCATGAGGTATTCAATAGGTATGACTAGATTTTCACGCACCGAAATTTCGTTGCTATAGTGCCTGTCTATCAACTGACTTATTTCCTCTGATATAATGTCCAGGATGCGACTCTCCTCGCTTTTTTCCTGAAAACACAATAAACAAGATAAGGTGTAAAAATCTGTTCATAATGCGTCCTATGTTCCAAGGGGAAAGTTGTTCAGTTTCATGGGCTGATTCACCCCTTAAAATATTTGCAACAATTTTTTTTACACCCTACGAGTAAATATTGTCATACACGTCACATCACATCAGCTTATAGCAGTCCACTGCTGGACAAAGGCCTTTCCCAGGGTACGCCACAATGAACGATCTCCCGCTTTCGCCATCCAGTCTGGCCGGAGGGCGTCCAACGGTACGCTTGCCGAGGCGAGGTCTCCACTCGAGAACCTGCTTACTCCACCGGCCATTGGTTCTACGACAGATACAGCCTACTGCCACTTTAGTTTGCTACACGACTTTTGTTATCTGTTACTTTGGACTAAATCCTACTACTATTATAAAGGCGAAAGTTTGTAAGTATGGATGTATGGATGTTTGTTACTCTTTCACGTAAAAACTACTGAATGGATTTGAATGAAACTTTAGCACAATATAGCTTATACATCAGAATAACACATAGGCTATAGCTTATACGAAGACGGGACGAACCTGAAGTCCACGCGAACGAAGTCGCGGGCAAAAGCTAGTTTTCTAATAAAATTCACTTACCTCAAACGGATAATTATAATCTCTCACGACTTTGTAGTACTGGTTCCAATAGGGTGCGTTTTCTCCCCAGTTGATATTATACCAGGTGTAGCCATTTTGTAGTGTAGTCGGTTCGTTACTCAAATTGAGCATCTTGGTCAAATTGTGGATCTCGCCGTACACTTCCCGCGTGTGTGAAAGAGAATCAATACTGTTCTTTGCCATTATGATTTGAGTGGTCTTTGAGAATTTACGCGCTTGAAATGTTGTGCAGTTTAGCCTGGAAGCAGAGTATTTGGTTGAAACCTACTTGGTGACTTAATAAATACAGTAGTTTGCGACAACGAAAGATTAGATTTGAAATAAATATAGTACATAACGATGCAGGTATTTTGAGTAGAGTAGGTATTTCGGAAAAGAGATACTTTTTCATAACAATCTGAACTACAACGGTATATCGGAAAAGTGATATTTTTCCATAACAATCTGAACAAACATAGAAAAAAATCCCAAGTATTCCACAGTGATAACACTCGTTATTCAAATATGTTACGATTTCTATATAAATATTTACCGACTGCTCTTACGGTGAAGGAAAAACATCGTGATGAAACCCACTATTCAAATTCATCGTGATTTAAATAAAATTTGAATTCAGATGATATTTGAATGTGACTTAATCTAGGATTCGGGCCAGGTTAGCCTTCGGGTTGCAGAGGTCAGATGGCAGTCGTAAAAACTTGGTTCCACGTCAAATCCCCTAGGTTAGGTAGCCGACCCCAACGAAGAACGAGATAAGGGTGCGTTTCCACTGAAGCGGGGCTGCGCTAAGCTGTGCTGAGCGGGGCATGAATTGGCCAATCAGGGTGCGTCTCCACTGAAGCGGGGCGGGGATTCGGGGATTTCGAGGCTCATGATTGGTCAAAATACGGCAAGGAGAATGAGGGGTAATAGGAGAAAGTAATTGGGTGACCTGCTAGCGACGTCCCCTATCTCATACACTCGATCTTGGACCTTCCTTCGGGGGCAAAGCATAGTATAGTACATTTCTTCATCATTGAACATCAGGAAGTTTTTCTCGGCTTCAGTATCTAAGTCACATTGGAAAGTCTTGTCTTTGTACTCTACAGCCGCGTGAGAGAAGGATGAGGTGGTTAGGATGAGGGTGATGCTGGATTGTTTGTCCGGATACAGGTATTCGTTTCGGGATCCCATGCTGAAAGGAAGGGAGGCTAAAAATGTATAAGGTGTAAAAATATTAGCACCAAATATTTCAAGGGGTGTATCAGCCCATGAAACTGAACAACCTTCCCCAAGGAACATAGGTCGAAATATGAAGAAAAATCAGCCTCCCATACAAAACTATCGACCAACCAAGTCAATTTGTATGTGAGGCTTAAAAAAAATCTCATACTTCGATCTATGTTCCTTCGAAAGAGTTGTTCAGTTTCATAGTCTGATTCACCCTTTAATATATGTGTAGCTAATATTTCAAGGGGTGAATCAGCCCATGAAACTGAACAAATTTCCTCAAAAAAACATCATAGGTGGAATATATTTGGACTTCCCATACAAAATTACCCCAAATCAAATTTTTACTTAATATCTACTATATGGGAGTTCCAAAAAAAATTATCATATTTCGACTTATGTTCCTTGGGGATAGTTGTTCAGTTTCATGGTCTGGTTCACCTCTTAAAATATTTGCAGCTATTTTTTTTACACCCTATATCTGTGCCTTATGTTATGAAACTACAGGCTACAAGTTTACAGGCAAAATTAAATGTACATTGCGTAGCCGGTGGGTCATTATGGGACCAGGATTTTTAACCTGCTACGCAATGTACTCAGAATTTCAGCTGTAGCCTTATACACTGTAGTTTGTTATAAACATAGGGCACTGGTGATTTTTACTGTTTCTTAGTATTAAAGTAGGAGTTTTGACTATATTCTAAAAAAATAAGCAGAAGTAAGAAATTAAACTTACTTTGGTCTTTCCATAACATAATCGGAAGAAAGAGGGCTTCGAAAACTAACTATTAACTCCTCTAGGCTGTGTGGCGAGGGCACATCTAAAACAAAACAGATTCTATAAACTTATTCTAATAACATACATACATACATACATACATATATCACGCCTTTATCCCTTGCAGGGTAGGCAGAGCGTTAACAGTCGTAAGAATATGGTCGCTATCGCCACGTCTGACATTTTTGAGGATTGTTTTCCAAAGTTGTTTCAGAAAACATGTGTATGACTATAGTGACAGGTTGTCAGCCTGTTGCCTAAAAATTGTAATACACCATACTCTCGAGTCCCTTAGTCGCCTCTTACGACACCCACGGGAAGAATGTGGGGTGGTGCTATTCTAAGCCGGCATCACACGGCAAACTAATAACTCTTTCTGCATTTATCTAATCAATCTGAGTTTATTATTTGTTCTTATTTTATATACAGCTAATAGTTTCAAGTTATCCGCCGTCTTTTAATTCGCTACTTTCCTGGGAATAAAAAGTTGTATGCTTAAAACCATTGTTTAAAAATCATAAGGAAATATTAATAGTTTGAATTGATAGACAGAAAAATAATATAAAAATGTTTTGACGCCACTGAAATACTTACGTCGTTACATCATACTTTCAGTTTTTCATACTAGACATCGTTATAGATCGTTTTAAAAAGTAGCTCATTTGACTCACCCCTTACAATATTTGCAGCAATATTTTTACACCTTATATTATAGTGTTATAGTATCCCCGTGTGATGCCGGCTTGGAATAGCATCACCCCATGTCTTTCCCGCGGGTGTCGTAAGAGGCGACTGAGGGACTTCGAGGGTTTCATGTGTATTACAACTTTAGGCGACAGACTGACAACATGTCACTATAGTGATACACAAATTCTCTGTAACGGCCCTCAATATTTGTCAGACGTGGCGATAGCGACCGTATTTTTGCGGCTGTTATCGCTCTGCCTACCTCGCAAGGGATAAAGGCGTGATGTATGTATGTATATTATAGTTACTTACTGGATATCATGGCGAGGCTGTTGAGGTTGAGCTCATGCTGCTTGGTGTACTCGTTGTTGACGAAGAGCGCGAGCTGGCTGCAGCAGCCGAGGTGCTCGGTGCCGGCCGGGCCGGGGCCGACGCCCTGGCAGGTCACCGTGTACTGCGGGTAGCGCAGCACTATGTTGCTACACCTGTCGAAACAAAAGGACGTTACAATGTACCAGAACTCAACAGTATCTTCGTCTTCAACCAAAACAAGAACCTGAGAGGACACTCTCTAAAACTGTCACGCCCCTCGAGTGCAAGCATCCCGGGCACCACTTCTTGCCAAATCGTGTTGTGGACTTGTGGAACAAACTACCGCAATCATCAGTGCTCCCTCAGTGAACTCATTTAAAAACAGACTAGACAAACATTTGACTCAAGTGCAGTGATATACACGCATCAGCACAGTGTGCTGCTAGTTTATTATAAATAATAATAATAGAACTAGAGGCCTGTAGGACAGGAATCCACTGAGCTCGTTTGAGAGGACTATATTAATTTCGACTTGCTGAGTCAACGGAGTTAGTTAGTAGCCCGCCCAGCACATTGCCCGGACATTGCGGGCTCTTCTATCTCTTTTCGTGTGGGACACCGAGCCGTCCAACGACCCGATGAACCCTAGTGTCAGAATTTTTCAACCGCCTTCTACAAGTAGGCTTCTAGCGTGGTTCTGTAACGACCGCCGTCTATGTCATCATAGACAGCAACCGAGACCTACGGCTTAGCGTGTCATCCGAAACACGGAACCATCTCACTTACGGACAATCGGGTGGTTCAGCCCGCAGTGTCCTAACCAGATTGGGAACAAATTCACAAAGAGATAGATATCAACCTTGTGAGTGACCCACCGAGAATCGAACCCGGGACCATCTGGGTCAAAGGCAGTCGCACTACCACTGCGCCACATCGGTCGTCGAACAAAAACGAGAAGGGCATACGAAGAACTAGAGGCCTGTAGGTCCGGAATCCACTGAGCTCGTTTGACAGGACTATATTACGGCTTGCTGAGTCAACGGAGTTAGTTAGTAGCCCGCCCAGCATATTGCCCGGACATTGCGGGCTCTTCTCTCTCTTTTCGTGTGGGACACCGAGTCGATGAACCCTAGTGTCAGAATTTTCAACCACCTTCTACAAGTAGATATCAGACTTCTGACATGGTTGTGTAACGACCGCCGTCTAAGTGACCATAGGCAACAACCGGGACCTACGTCTTAACGTGCCATTCGAAATACGTTAAACCGTAGGTACCTGTTGCTGTCTATGATAACTTTGATGGCAGTCGTTACACAACCAGGTCAGAGGCCTGGCTACTTGTAGAGGCGGTTGGAAAATTCTGACACTAGGGTTCGCTGGGTTCAACGACTACTCAGTGGCCCACACGAAGAGAGAGACCAATCAGTTGTGTAGTTATTGGCGTAAAACAAATCCTCCTACATACTTGTACGCATGTTGATAATACTAGCAATTAATAATACATAAAATTTGGACTTGTCTTTATTAAAAACTAACTGTAACAAATAATAGTGATCAACACTTACCAATCATGAAACTGTTCTCTACTCCATTCAAAGAAGTGGTCCATCCGTCTGTACCCATTCGGCTGCAACGACTTGAAGAGCTTGTTGAAGTCGCCATTAGGGGTGGTGATGATGGCCACCCAGGGTTTGATGAAGCCGAAGATCGTGTGCACGAGCCGGTCCAGGTCATGGGGCAGCATGTGCTCTATCATCTCAATGGCCACCACTGCGTCACAGCCTATGAGGCGATAGTCGGGGTCAGCGGCGTTGCCTTGGTAAAGCTGGAAGGATAAAAAACTATTTTCATAAACTCAGTAATCTAAGTCTATCAAAAACTCCTATTCTATGAATATTGCGTCAGCCATCCATAATAACTTAAAATATTAAGGACTCTTTAGTTGATATGTGTTGCCGCTGGTAGTTACAGTGTGTACTTTTGTATTTTTCTTTTAGTGTAATGGTAATGATAAAACGGGCTGTTTTCCGCAACTCGACGTCTTCTTGCGCTTATTTTACGTTCAGGGTGGTGGCACACTACTCGAGCCATCCTAGGAAGCTCGGCAACCCTACCAAATCACTGAGTGCTTCGCGATCGACCGCAGGTTTCCGAGGTGTTTTGCCCGGTGAAGCAGTTGCCACCTCTTTGCAGTGTAGCAGCACATGGGCGGCTGTTTCTTCCTCTTCCATGCATGCCCTATACAGAGGGCTGTCGGTAACACCTATGACTGAGAAGTGTTTGTTAAAATGACCGTGACTGGTTATGACGCTGGTTGCCATGCATTCATTTAATGTGATGGGTTACCTGTAAGAGATTGCTTAAAACCGCCTTTGCTTGTATTACGTGTTTGTTTTTGTTGTTTTAATGTGAGCAAATAAGTGTTTCTGTCTGTCTGTCTTTCATTAGTTTTTTACTTACGTGTCTATTCCTCCAGCCTGTGTCTAATCTTCTTAATACTATGTTGCAATATATAACTCTGCCATACCAGCAGAGTACTTAGGTTCAAAGATACTTTATTTCTCATTAAAAACACGAAGTCACTTACATGAGAACATGACATTCCATTTTATAGAAGTTGGTATAGAGGAACGTCGTTCATTTCCTCGCAGATCTAAACAATATTATATTACGAGTAGGTAATTGTAGTACCTAAATGTGTTTTAAACCGAATGTCGGCAACACTCATTTTATTGTTTGCCTTTCCAAAACAAAACATATCATAATCATAATGCACCTAAGGTTTAACTGCATTTAATTTTTGTTAGAACGTGATTCGATAGTTTTGATTTAAATGAATTATATGACTCAGTTTTTTTAAGTACTTACCATGGGTATAATTACAATGGCTTCGTAATACAATTCATATTAACAAAGTTCTTTGTTTCAAAAGATAAGAAACATGGTACATTTAAAATATACATCAGCTATTAATACCACAGTATATTATTAAACAATGTGTCCATCTATTATCAATGGTCCCCATTTATATGGCAAATTCTGTCAGTATTTTGACTTAATATAATAATAGGGTTGTATGCCTGGTAGCATAATAGTTGATACATACTATTTTTTCTTATGTAATCATATAACCTGATTATTTAAAGAAAGGATCTGTAAATGGTGTCTGATCTTCATGCTTTCTCTTTCCCACTGAGGCTCTGACATATACCAGGCGTACATGCATTCTTCCTCACACTTAGGTAAACGCCACCATTTACAGATCCTTTATTTAATTAATGCCATTATATCTAGACTTACTGTGATTTGCAGTGGATTATCTCGGTTTGATGCATAATCTCCACAGTCCAGTAGGTCTGATGAGCAACGGGGCAATAAGCTCTCAAGGTCTACTCCCAAGATGCTGTCCACTCCAGGAAGGTCCTTCAGATACTTTATGAAGCTCATGTCATGGTAACCCAGGTCTACAACCTGAAAATTAATATTTTAGTTTAAAACATTGTATTCACTTTGTTACAAATATTTGAGGACACAAACAGGATGTTATGATAAAGATGATAACATGAAATACATTGTAACGAACAGTTTTGTTTGCATTGCTGTGTGCTCAGTCAGAATAAAAAAATATTTTTTTATGGTGTGGTGTTGATATGTAGATATACAACAAGCCACATAAATGCATACAAATTCTGGAACGTTACGGAACATGGAAAATTTTTGATAATCCTATATAAAGAGACTTGATACCTGATACTTGATGCCTGTGCCATAAGTACCATGTTTTATATAATCTATATAATATATTGCTTGATACCTGTGATGTTTGATTGATCCATGCTAAAAGAGAAGTAAACAAAGAAAAATTGAGCTTATGTCATAGCATTTGCCCGACTGACATTGATCACAGGTATCAAGCTAAATATTATGAATTTTAGCCACCAATCTGGCAGTAGCACATCACTGTTGTAACTCATTTTACAGTGGGAATAAGTTTGTTTTTTTCAAAAGTTTTATACATACAAAACTGCATCAAAAGCCATTCTTAAAGTATTGATTATCTGCCTACCTTGGACAACTTTCCACACCATCTTTCATCCATAAGGCAGTCGCTGACGGCTGCATATCGCTGGGCATACATGGGTGGGAAGAACACCACGCCTTTCTCATCGTCGAACTCGGCATACACTTCTACGTCATCATCTTCATCCTCCAACCTGTGTGGACTGAGTGTTCTTTTCAGCTGCCTGTAAATTTGAAGATTTAAAGTTAACAGGGTCTCGAATCAGAGAGTTTTTTTTCTCAATAATACTACGATGGTTGTATAATAAATTGTATCTACAGTTTTGGCAGTGATCAACCAAAGTCACAAAAATTTCAGCACCTTTAAAAACTATGATGAATCATCTCAAAGCCACTCATTTGATGGATCCCAATCACTTAGTTATGTTTTAATCAGCAAAAAAGATTTGGACCTCCCATACACAACTACTTGGTCGGCTACATTTTGTATGTCAGGTCCAATTTTCTTTTCATATTATACAACTTGTTCCTTGGAGCAAGTTGTTCAGTTTCATGAACTGGTTCACCCTGCAGCTTTGGCAGTGATCAAGCAAAGACTATGATGGACAAAGTCACCCGTTCGTTGGGGGCTCAATCACTAAGCTTTCTTTGGATCAGCAAAAAACAAAAATATAACAGGATCAGTCACTCTGCGAATTAAAGAATGCAAATTATCTAATTTCATATCAAATGGGGTCAGTACAAGATCTGTTAGCTATGTTCCGGTGTAGTATAACTTGTAAAGAAGAAAGTATGGGAATATTATGGGAAAAAACTTTTGTAGCAGAGACTTCTTGTCAAACTTACTTGTAGTATGGGCTCAGAAGACGATTCAAGGAGGCTAAGAGGGATTCCCGGAAAAATGCTAACGTCTGCAATGCGATGATCATTTTCACGAAACTGGGGATTTGCGGCTTCTTTTTATCGCTACCATAATCAGTAAACTACTCCCGAAAACTATTTCCTACCGAAAAACGCGCCTGACATTGCCATACTATTGTGATCAAATTGTGATTTTCGATTGTTTTGTTTATTACTTGTTCGCTTCAAAAATGGCGCGCGTCATATTTGACAGTTGGACGGACACACACAAAAACACCACCATCTACTGTACCGGCCAAGCCAAGTGCGAGTTGGATAGCCGTAATGGTTCCGTAGCATAATAACATTTAAAATTAAAATTGCACAAAAATCGCGGTATTTGTTAGTAGCCTTAAACTATTAATTTTATTATGTTTTTCCATGTGACGAAACAGAACTGTGGTAGCTATGAAAAATTATCACTGTTTAATACGATATTATGTCTGGCTAACAGAGGATTACAGACACACACATACACACACGCACAGCGTAGGTTTCAGAAATAGCAGAGTGCACCCGTCTTATCCCTGTTTTAGTGGTCCTGTATTGACTGGTTCGTACGGAACCCTAAAAAATTTACTTGACTGTCAATGCTGCCAAAACAAAAATATTTTTTTTTAAGGATGCGTTCAAATGTGAAGAAGCCTTCTTTACACCTAGTGATGCACTAGTTGCACTACCTGCACTAAAAAGTAGGGGATGTATTTTTTGTAACTTTCGGTATCTACCTGTATCTACGAGCAGAGGTGTTATTATTTGTTTCAAACGCTTTCTTCTGCCCTCATTAATACGAGTAGAAATATACATGATATTTTATTTTTTTAAGGGCTAATCATGATACCTAATGATCAAGCTTCAGGGGATTTTAAAGGGATATGTATACGTAATGTTGTTATTTTATTATTGCTTGTAGAAACACCATTTTTTTTCGCGCAGAAATCCATGAGATACGTCAACGATGTTTAGCATCATGCATGTTTCACGAAGAACGCCCTGTATAGTTATCAAGAATGTACCTACACCTACACCGTCCTTCCCTTTTAATTACAATATTATCTTAGTGTTTAGGAGAGTAATTTAGTACAATTTGAAAGGCAAGTACTTTAGTGCGCTGCCAGTGAACGTTTAAGTACATTCTTCCAGTAGATTATCATTTCGACGCCACAATGAACGCACAACGACGTCGCCAAATACGCGCTGTTCTACGCAAAATGCTGTCTGTATATTGGAACAAATAGAAGATGACATTTTATATAAAATAAAAAAACCAAAACGTATTTATTATAAACGTATTTCCGCCCACTTAGCCATCTTTAAAAACATGCACGCGTTTCACGTCACTTGTGCACTCTCCTAAAGATTTGACTAAATTACATGTTTACACATAACGAGTGAAGAGCCGTGTGACGCGCGGGGGTTGCGCGGGCGCGAGAGGGGTATCACTTGCAACAAAAAATAGAGAGCGATCCTATTTTGATTTACTTGAAAGGCAACTAAAACCGTACTAAAGCGAGTAGGTAGGACTGTACTAAAGCAAGTAGCATTTACAGGTTTCAACTAAAGTACTCTCCTAAAGCACTCTGCTAAACACGAAGATAATGTAAATCAGCCTTTACAAAACAAACTTACACCCGGCATCGACACCCGGTAGTTTGTTCCGTCTACGCCCGGTATAATAATTCTCCTTACAGACAAATACAAGCAAAAGAATTAATTTACTGCGGCTATCTTCTACCCTCAGGCGCCTCGAGATTGATTCGTGAGCTGAGGCTTGTGGCTTATCCCCCCTATAAATTACACAAAGCCATACAAATCACAGGCGATCCTTTTTAATAAACTTTTATTACTGTCACTATGAATAGAACTGTATAGCTACTCCTGGTTTTATTTTCGTAGAAAAGATTGTATAGGTAGGCCTAGTTATGCTGTGCAGTAAAAAAATTGCTCAACATTATATTTCAGGCGTTTAAAGTCTACAACTTTTATATTTTATTACCCAGTCCACTAGTGAATTGCTTAAATGTCGGTATTTAATACACCTACGTAGGTAAACAAATTAATTACAGATTGTTTCACCACCGATCACTTCCTACTTACCTGCATAGCAAATAATGCTCAGTTGTACCCGAGTATAAAAATAATTTCCCCCAAAACAATATTAAGATCACACGCCTTACTGTATTATTGATTGTTATTGATTAACGTGATCCGCATTAAACATTGCCGAAGAAACAAACGAACCCAAAAGCAAATTAAATGTGATAATTTTTATTAAAGAATGCCAATTGTAGCTAAATTATAACGAAATTTCTGTTCCGCTTTCCTAGAAAAAAATATATAATTTAATTAAGTAAGTGACATAATTATTTAATTTCTTACTTTTCTATTTTGTAGTACATCAAACCCAAAGATAATCTATATCAATATCAAAGGATCCAACAGAACCCCCAATGTGTTTTTGAATCCATGGATTAAAAAGGAGGAAATAGTTTTTTTGGATCCATCAGTGGAGCCATCAAATGGATTTAAGTAGACGAAGGGGTTTGCCTTTTCGTGCGGGACACCGAGTCGTTCCAACTAACAACTTGAGTCATCAGTGGTACTTTAAACATTACGTCGGGTTATACTACATGGCATGTGCTTTTTTTGCCCTTCCTTGCCAGGGATATTGGCGTGATATGTACGACACCCACGCGAAGGATGTGGGGTGATGCTATCCTAAGCCGGCATCACACGGCACTAAAATCTACTCATTTAAGTAAAGAAAGCAAGAAACATACAGAACCTACGCGTAAGCTACTAATTTATATTTGTTTATTCCTACAATTTCTAGCTACCTATAATTTACAACAACGCAGACATGACTCGAACATGGGAGTCCTACCTACTACTCTACCTACTTGTAGCGTCCGTTCTAAAATACTTTTTTAAGTAGTTGACCGTTCGTGACTGTATGGCAGTTGATAGCGGTATAATGTAATGTTCCTAAGTTTATCTGAGCAGCTTCTTGAAGTAATCAATTTATGCATGAAATTAAAAAAGATAACTAAAACTATAATCGGTAATCAATTACGTTTCTTTAGTTTACGAAACTGTGCTACTAGACTTATGATCATGTACATATTTCTCTCGTATTGTCCAATTCTGACTTTATCCCATACTAAGTATATTTGTGGTTTATTTTTATGTAATCCGTCCGCCCTGAGACATAAAAATGGCCGCTACTCATTCACACCGTCCAGTTTGCAAGCGAATGCCGCGCTGAAACATTCTCGCTGAAAATGTTCTCGTTCAAATAATAGATCCATTTTAAATAATATACTTTAAAAGATGTCTAAAATGAGGGCAAGTTATATAAAAATACTTCTGTTTATAGTCTTTGTAAATACTGCGTCTGCCACAAACTCTTGGAGTCGTCCATCGCGCCAGTCACATGAAAATATACAAAACTCTACACCGAATCAACCACAACATGTCGAATTCCAAGATATGCCGACTCAAAGTGACCTAAAAATCTACCTGAAGGCGTTAGAACGCGTTGTCAGCTACTCTGCTGTGAATAAAAATGACATCGACATAAATTATGCTTTCGGATTGTTTCTTATAAATGGTAGGTGTGGTATTTTCTTTGCAGCTATGGTTATTTTATCCTAACTGCTTTTTATCTCAAGTAAATTCTATTTTCTCCTTTTCTCTCTTTTTCTTTCTTCTACATCGAGTCCGTGACAGACAAAACAACAGTTTAGTACGTATTTTATCTTTAAATATTTGGCAATTGAAATTACCCTATCTCTTTATACGGCATACGCAAGTGAACAAGCTAAAAGGCAATACATAGTTGGTTTAGTGATTCTGATTTTAATTAAAAGAAAATGTTTGTTGACCCCTTAATTTGTTGGTATCCGCCACGATTTTAGCCACGATTATCGTTTCATTGGCGTGGGCATGTGTTTTTGTGGGGTCAACGCTTCCATATTTTATAATAATGTAGGTACTTCTTGGTGCATTTTTAACATAGGTACAACTATTTCCGGCGTAATTAGAGTAGTATCACCTCAAATCTAGCCGTGTCAAAAAGCTATAGAGATACTCAGGTAATGGGCAGCAGCGTTTTCTGTGAGGTGTTTCGGTGAGGAGTACCTATGGCAATATCCCAATAAGTTTCTGGGAGGTTCATGTCCAGCAGTAGACCTTTGCAGCTGGTGAAGAAGATTAAGTGACAGCATTTGCATTTTCCAGTGAATTTGGAAGCAGCGTTGCGACATCGGAGCATGAGCATTCCGCTGGAGGTACTGCAGCAGGTTCGCGAACTGGTGAAGAAAAATACGGAACTGCTCGTGTTCTTCCGAAGAATGGTGGAAAAGGACAGGAGCGAGGATAACATCCAAAACAGAGCGAGTAAGAACTATGTTACTAGAGGACCTTATAAGACGCTGGTCATCCTGATTTACAGTCTAAAAAAATTCTCACGTCATGCCCTGTTTGGCCGTTTTAATAATATATGTCGAAGAGTGTAACAGAAGCATTTTTTACTCCAGCAGCGTAGGAAGAAGTATTTCCTACAAGTTTTGCTTAGTTTGGGGCTATATGGCGCTGTGTAAACTATCCAGGACATTTATTATTTATTATCATTATTTCAGTTTCATGGGTTTTTTACCTAATCAAATGTTTCAGTAATTTACTTGTTCAGTTATTATAGTTATAGTACCTATTACTTAGATCTCTCTTAGATGAATTAGTAAAAGTTGAAGCCTGACTGTTAGAAAACAGTGAAAAAAACAGTGAAGACTTTTTTTGTTTACCTAATACGCTTGAGGACTTTTAACCTTCTTCCATAATTTAATCTCAATATATTCTTTCAGTATACTCTCTTTTCTTAAACGACACAGCCTGGGTGGAACGACTGGACAAATACGACGCAGGTTTTCAAACTGCAATAACGAAAAGTAACCTAACCTTTATTCTTGCCAAGTTTGGCAGGTGGGACCCGTATATCAGACGCATGTTTGATTGGTATAAGAGCGACGTACCAGGACCTAAGACATCAGGTAGGCTCTGGTTTAAGATTTTTTTTTTTTTATATGTAATAGGCCCGCATTTGTCTGCCATCTCACCTGGTGGTAAGTGGAGATGCAGACGAAGATGGTACATGCTTGCCTAGATAATGCCTATTCACTGTTGCCTGAAAAAGGCCCAAGTTATATTGTGACCGAAAAAGATCCGCCGGTAGGGAATTCCACTCTTTAGCCGTACGCATGATAAAAGTTGAAGCGAAACGCTTAGTGCGGATCAGAGGTATATCTACAACATAAGGGTGGAACCCCAGTCGGCGCCTCGATCCCCGGAGATGAAATTGGCTGTATAGTGATTTCAGATTAGCATGGCAGAGAAAATTCAAATAAATACATACAAAAATTATATCTCCAGTACAAAGGTGTACTAGGTAGAAGGCCCGTGAGGCGAGTAGATCTTTATTATTATTGTTATTCAACTGTTTATTGTACACAATAAGACACATAGGACAACTACATCAAAAAGAATTCACAAAAAGTCAACTTATTTTTAGAAATCTCTTCCAGTACACCTTTGTACTGGAGGAGATATAATTTTTGTATTTATTAATTTTAATTTTGTATGACCTTAAATCGTTATCGTTTTATGTCAGATACGTCTTTTAGTAAGATGACAAATGATACATCAAATGTATTTGACACACACCGTGTTTCGGAGAAAATGCATTAAATTGGAGACGTCCTATTATGGCATTCTACTGAACAATTGTCACAAAATCGTCCCATACAAAGGCAAGAAACTGAACAATTTTCACAAAATCCTCCGTTATTAATAACGTCTCCAATTTAATGCAATTCCTCTGAAAGGTAGATCGCACACTTGACGCACGACGGAACGCTAAAATATCGCAGCGATCTGTCAGATCCATACTAGAAACGTCAGTCCCCATACTAAAACCGCACTCGACGGACGACAATGTGATAGCGCTGCGTCGACAGCGGTTGAGCGTTTTTAGTATGGGGAGTGACGTTTCTAGTATGGATCTCACAGAGCGCTGCTATATTTTTGCGCTCCGTCGTGCGTCAAGTGTGCGATCCGCCTAAGACGATTTCCCCGCAAGTGTTATATATAAAAACCTTCCTCTTAAATCACTCTATCTGCGAGTATTAAACCTGCATCAAAATCCGTTGTGTAGTTTAAAGATTTAAGCAAACATACTTACATATAGACGCAAAAAGCGAATGCTTTATACTATGTAGTGGTATTACCTTTTTATGGAATAGAACGTGTAACCACGCCAAAGCTGATTTAAAAAGCCACGGTCCATATCAAAGCTGGACAAGACCTGCAAATTGCAGATCATTCGCATTCTCAATTAAAATTATGATTAGAAAATTATTTTGTTTAATAATATAAATATAGGGCAAATAAGTATTTTATTTTATTATATTGTTAATCTTGTTGCAGATTATTGTCTCAGTAGGCTGGATAATTGTCAAACGACGGTTTTAGATTATCGAGTGAAATGCATTCCGCCTGCAGAATGTATCAAATTACTTCTAGAAGGAACTGATTCTGGTTACGCACTTGCTCACAGGTATAAGATAATGCCTCGAATACCGAATTAGCAATAAAGCCACCCCATTTCTTTCCCACGAGTGTTTAGGCACATATAAACCTAAAGACATACTTATAAACCTAATACATCCTTACCGCGGGTGTCTTAAGAGGCGACTAAGAGACTTGAGAGTATTGGCGTATTAAAATTTTTAGGCGACAGGCTGACACTACCTCTATAGTGATATACATGTTTTCTGAAACAACCTTGGAAAACAATCCTCAAAAATTTCAAAACGTGATGATAGCGACCGTATGCTTACATATGTTAACTCTTTGCCTACTCCGCAAGGGATAAAGTCGTGATATATGTATGTAGTTATGTATGTAAACCTAAAGAAAAGGGGTATCCTTGGATTTTCATACAAATCATCTACAGGCATCAAGTTAGGTACCTACGTTGATTGATACAAATGCTATACCTAATAGCGATCCCTCTACCCAAAATAATTTTTAAACTTTACCTCATGAAATGGATGGATGGTTTCGTGATTCGGATGGCACGTTAAGCCGTAGGGCCCGGTTGCTGTGTATGATTACTTAGACGGCGGTCGTTACACAATCATGTCAGAAGCGGTAATACTAGTAAAAAGCGGTTGAAAATTTTGACACCGGGGTTCATTGCGTCGTTAGACGACTCGATGTCCCTTACGAAGAAAGTATGTATCTCACAGACCGCTGCGATATTTTAGCGCTTCGTCGTGCGTTAAGTGTGCGATCCCGGCAATATAGATGTTTTCCCGGCAAGTATTATATATAAAAACCTTCCTCTTGAATCACTCTATCTATTGAACCATACATCAAAATCCGTTGTGTAGTTTTAAAGATTTAAGCAACGGCTTGATACGCCGTGTGATGCCGGCTTAGAATAGCATCACCCGATTTCTTTCCCGTGGATTTCGTAGAAGCCGACTAAGGGACTCGAGGGTTTCATGTCAACCTGTCACTATAGTGATATAATGGCTTATCTGAAACGACCCTCAAATATTGTCAGGCGCGGCGATAAAGACCGTAATATTACGGTCGTTAACGCTCTGCCTACCCCGCCAGGGTATAGGCGAGATTTGTGTGTGTGTGTGTATGTAGTGATAAGTATATCCTATTTGTGGAATAGAACGTGTAACCACGTTTTCTAATTTGTACTTTTTAATAACCAGTTCAACAGCTTTTCTTCTTCCATAGGCTACTTTTCATAATACTGGCTCACTACGGAAGAGACTGCGATGTTTTTTCTCGCACCGCTGATAAGGAACTGACAACTCGATACTGTTCAAACGCCTACGACGAATCGCAGTACATTGTTTACAATCAAAGGGTAAATATTTGAAAACGATTCTTCAGGTCACTTTCCTGGCAAATTTCACATTTTTGTTTTATTGTTATTTTATCATTGCTTAATAATAAAAGACCCCATGAAAAGGTTATTTACGAAAAAAATACTTACATCAAAGCGAAGAACGCTATTTTGTTCCCGATTTTGAGGTTTCAGATTAAGTATTAGTTAAACATATGTCACAATTTGTAGATGGAGTTTTAGTTTCTGAATAGTCAATTAAACATTAGGTACTTCGTGTGAAAGTTAGTAAAACCTGTAATTGTCAGGCGGATCGCACAATTGATGCACAACGAAGTGCAAAAATATCGCACCAGCGGGCTCTCAGATCCATACTAGAAACGTCGCTCCCCATACTAAAACCGCACTCAACGGATGACACTGCGTCAACAGCGGTAGGGCGGTTTTAGTATGTGGAGTGACGTTTCTAGTATGGATCTGCCAAACCGCTGCGATATTTTTGCGCTCCGTCGTGCGTCAAGTGTGCGTTCCGCCTTATACTTTTGAAGAAATTAACGTGTGACCGCAATTTTTGCCCTCTACAGGAACCCCCATTTATGACCATCGATCTGCTTTTGGAGGAAAGTATGTTTGATTCTGTACAGAGCATTAGTGACAGTGTACCAAAATCTTTGCAGGGGTAATTGAAACTGAACAGCTGTTTCTATCGGGGCGATGACCATAATTTTCCGACAAGCTAACTGTCCTTCTATGGAAACTCGCTTTTTTCGTTTTCCAACGTAAGCTCGACAGTAAAAGTTGTCTGATCATGCCTGCAAAGTTTTCAGTGCAATCTTGTATTAATTATGGTGAATTTATTATTCAGCTTCTTGCAAAAAAGTATCAGAGCTTCGTTTTCTGAAACTGTAGGCTACAAGTCTACAGGTGAAATTTGATGTACATTGCGTAGCGGGTCAAAAATCCTGGTTTTGTAATGTCCCACATGGTAATGGCTACGCAATGTAGGTACATCGATTTTCACCTGTTGACTTGTTACCTGTAGTTTCATTGCATGGGCACAGGTGTTAATGCTGCTATGTTATGTTATGCACCGGTTATGTTATATTATGTTATGTAATAGTTTAGTCACGGTATTTAAAATTAGCTCTGTTTCAACTTAAAAGATTTTTGCAAAAGTTCCGTTCATACAAACTGTCAATTCCGAAACTAAAAACTTTCCTCAGGTGTGTTCCAACCCTAAAATAATAATTTTGCACAGTCAGTCTAAGGCACCTACTTACTTACCTTTTGATATTCATAATGAAAATTTTTCACTTTGTCTAACACAACTATAGGCGCATCGCACACTTGAAGCACGACGGAGCGCTAAAACATCTCAGCGGTCTGTCAGATCCATACTAAAAATGTCAATCCCTATACTAAAACCGGTCAACCGCTGTTGACGCAGCGCTATCGCAGTGTCATCCGTCGAGTGCGGTTATAGTATGGGGCGTGACGTTTCTATGGATCTGACAGACCGCTGCGATTTTTAGCGTTTCGTTGTGTGTTAAGTGTGCGATCCGCCATATGCAATAAAATAACCTTTTCACTCTCCTTAAATCTAATATTTTCTTCTAGTCGCACTCTGCTCTCTCGATGGCCACGCAGAATTTCTAAAGCGCGCCTGGCTAAGTCTCGCTCTAAAGCGGCAGACTGCTTCTGGGTGCTTTGTTCTGCTGGAGGATAATAAAAAGAAGAAGACCTCGAAGACTTCTCGCAAACCTGACGTTACCCGGGCCTGGTCGATGGAAAGGACCAACCAGACCATTCAAGAGGGGGAATGTAACGGTCACATGACAGCTACAAGTAGTGGGGCCTTGGCTGGAGCTGTCAGGTTTATTTTGACTACTATGGAGTTCCCGTAAAACGGATGATGATAAATGACATATGAAACGTTTTATGCAGTTTGTATATTTATGGGCATAATATAATACATTATCATATATGTGTGATGATCATTTATGTGATTTTTTATTTTAGTATATATATAATATGATTTGAAAATCATTTGTCTATATTACATCATCATGGACTCTTAGATTTATTTAATGACAAATAAATAAATTTTATATTAATATCATAATGTACCGAGTGGACCGAGTTGGCTTTGGATCGGAAGAAGTGGAAGACCGCGGGGGAGGCGTTTGCCCAGCAGTGGGATCTAGTAGGCTAACTATAATAATCATAATGTAATATACCCGTCAGTAGGCGGATCGCACACTTGCACAACGGAGTGCTAAAATATCGCAGCAGTTTGTCAGATGCATACTAGAAATGTCAATCCCCGTACCAATACCGCTCAACCGCTCTTTCGCCGCAGTGTTAGCGCAACGTCGTCGTCCGTCGAGAGCGGTTTTAGCACAAAGTATTTAGTTTGTGGTTTTAGTATGGTGATTAACATTTCTATTCTAGTATGGATCTGACAGACCGCTGCGATATTTTAGCGCTCCGTTGGGCGAGTGTGGGAAAGTCCGTATGCGCCGTTTAAAATATTGTTTGATCTCTTTGTTAATAATGTTTTATTTAAATTTACAAACATATATTCTTTCATCCAAACGCTTTCTTTTGCAAGCCATTTCCGACTTACAGCGGAAGAAGGTGAGTATGTAAATACATGTTTAAAAATACATTTCAAAATTCTGTGTTTAGACTTTAGGTGTCACAGATTGATTTATCAAGTACCGACCGAATTCCTCTCATGTGACTGTTTTAAAACGATCTAAAACGGTATTTTGTATGATTTTGGATGGCGTCAGAACACTTGCTTTTATGTAGTCTTTCTGTTTATTAATTCAAACCTTTAATATTTAAAAAAATTGTGAATGAAGTCCGTAGTATTTTTGGACCATGGTTTTAAAGCGTACAACTTATTAAGCGTATTTTAATAATGACCCGGTCCACAACCACAACCGAATAGTTACCCACTACAAAATAATTTCTTTCACAGTGCTTTATCGCGGCAAGTTGAGTCACACCCAATTCATCAAGCGCTCCTGGCTGCAACAAATAGTACTCCAGCATCAGACCAACTATGGTTGTTTCAGTAGGTACTCCAGGCGGAGACGGCAAAGATGGGTGACCAAGTGGAAAAAACGTGTCAATATTTGGACCGTGTTAGCTAATGAGCATAGGCCTGGTGGGTTCTGTCATTGGCATATTATTAGCATGACTGCTGCAGCGCTGGCCGTTGCTGTCAGATTCGTTTTGCGATAGGAGATTTTCTTTTTTAAGAATAAAAAAAATAGTATTCTAAGATGTCTGTAGATGGCGTTGAACTGACTATGTTACTAGACTCTAAAGCCAAAAGATTTTAAAAAGACATTGCTACACTGACTGACAGTCTGGTACGCACTGACACTTTCATTTCAAATGAGTTCAAGTCCAAGTTAAAAACAAATCAAAAAATACGTTTCGTTCTTTGACGTCACGTGCCAAGCACAGCGCCATCTATCCAGCGACTAGAAAAAGTATTTAAAAATCTCTGTATATAATATTAAAGCTTGACCATAAAGGGTAGATAAAAATGAGGGCGCCACTTTCTTCGCGGTCTGTCAAATATGACAGATAACGATTAACTATGGCAACAATTTTTCACACAAATTTTTTGGTTCCATTTTATTTAATTTCTACTTTTTCTGGCCAAGCTATACTACTTTTTTATTACCGTCCATTAATCGGATGTGATGTTCGAAAGGAGGGGTTCAGAATCACGAAATATCACAGGGCAGTTGTCGTAATATATCACGTCAATATATTTCTTCTCTTATTCACGTTTTATAACAATAATAACATTCGTTTGATTTATTCGCCACACGCAAATTTATAGTTGTCGCGATATAACTATAACTATATAGTGTGACTTTGATTCGCTATCACATCCCTACATACATACATATACATATATCACGCCTTTATCCCTTGCGGGGTAGGCAGAGCGTTAACGGCCGTAAGAATACAGTCGCTATCGCCACGTCTGACTTTTTTGAGGATTGTTTTTCAAGGTTGTTTCAGAAAACAATATGTGTATCACTATAGTGACAGGTTGCCAGCCTGTCGCCTAAATATTGTAATACACCAATACTCTCGAGTCGCGTAGTCGCCTCATACGGCACCCGCGGGAAGGATGTGGGGTGATGCTATTCTAAGCCGGCATCACACGGCATATCAATTCCCTATATTTTTTAATTTTTATAAATGGTAATATATTTTTTTACCACGCGTCACTGAAGAGGTTTAAAAAGCAAAAAAAACCATTACGTGAGTAATGGAATGGACGGCAGCATATCAAAAAAAATATTAATTAAATAAAGATTGTTGTAGCAATACTCACATATTAGTGTTACAAGAACCTTCTAGAAAGAACAATGACATTTAACAAAAACTAAGTTTATATCATTATAGCGTGTGAAATCACAATTTACTTACCATTTACCTACTAGATACATGCATTCACAAGGTTTATGGAAGCTAGGTAGGTATGTACATACATACTTACATAAATCACGCCTATATCCCTGGCGAGGTAGGCAGAACGTTAGCGACCGTAAAATTGCCACGTCTGACAAATGTTTGGGGGTCGTTTCAGATAGTCGTGTATTTACTGTAGTGACATGTATGTAATTAAATTTAAATTGTAAGTTTATGAATGATACTCAATAAATTATTTTGAAATGGTTTTTTTCGCTTACTTATTCCTTTTAAACATGATACCCAGTGACACTTAAGAGGTTTTTGACAACCAGCAAGCAGATTATAGTTTGTGACAGCTGCATGTTTATGCGAAGTCGTGTACCTGGGTAACATGATATGCGGCTTTTTTTAAAAGTCGTTAACTTTTTTCATCGAAATAACGGCTTTAATGTTTGTGACTATGGCCTTTTCAGACTTAACGAACAACGCAGCGCTAAAATAACTCATCCGTAACGCAGCGGTCTGTCAGGTCCATACTAGAAACGTCAATCCATGTACTAAAACCGCGCAAACGCTGTCGACACAGCTGCGTTTATTTTAGCGCATTTGCATAATTTTGACGCAGCCGTGTTGATAGTGGTGAAGTGGTTTTAGTATGGGGATTGACATTTCTAGTATGGATCAGACAGACCGCTGCGTTATCTTAGCTGTGCGTTGAGCGTTAACTGTGAAAAAGACACTGCAACTTCTTCAGACGAAATGTCACTCCAGAACTTGGAACTCCAGAACTTTCTCATAACTGGTAGAATATATATCCTACTACTATTATAAAGGCGAAAGTTTGTAAGTATGGATGTATGGATGTTTGTTACTCTTTCACGTAAAAACTACTGAATGGATTTGAATGAAACTTTACCACAATATAGCTTATACATCAGAATAACACATAGGCTATAGCTTATACATCAGAATAACTGAAGTCCACGCGAACGAAGTCGCGGGCAAAAGCTAGTACAAGAATATGAAGGGTGCAAGGACTCTAGAACTAACTGGCCTCGCTACACAAGTGAAGCGAACCAATGCCGACCGGAACTTACAACTGCCGCAATATTGCATCATTTCCGGCCTGCTGGGATGAAAAACAGTGTCAAAATCGAGTTAAATTGACTAGGCTGTTTTTTCGGAATACAGTATACTGCTAGACATGGGCCTCCTCCTATTGGAGGGGTTAGCGAGCGCAGTGTAGGACGTTGCATTCACAGGGAACGCTGCTCCCTTCCCTTGATGATTATCCCGCTTTTTACGACACCCACGGGTAGAATTGGAATGATGGCTATTCTAAACTGGTGCGACACGGCACAGTACGTGACATACATACATACATATATCACGCCTTTATCCCTTGGGGGGTAGGCAGAGCGCCAACAGCCGTAAAAACGGTCGCCAACACCACGTCTGACAAATTGAGGGCTGTTTCAGATGATTCGTGCATTACTATAGTGACAGGTTGTCAGCCTGTCGCCCAAAAAATGCAACACACATAAAACCCTCTAGTCCCTTAGTCACCTCTTAGGACACCCGCGGGAAAGAAATGAGGTGATGCTATTCTAAGCCGGTATCACACAACAGTCACGTGAATGTTGGAGCAAAATAGTTGTGGTTATTATTCGGCTTCTTTATTTCAGGCGTTGGCCAAAGTCTGTATGGCGGATTATCAGTTGACAATCATTTCCTAAGCAGCGCTAAAATATCGCAGCGGTCTGTCAGATCCATACTAGAAAAGTCACTCCCCATACTAAAGCCGCACTCGACGGACGACGCTGCGCTAACGCTCTGTGGTGAGTTAAGTGTGCGGTCCGCCTAATGTCAAAGAAGTTGCAAACAGCTCGATCAACATTATGTTTATTCGCTTCCCTGTTTCCTGAACTAATGAGCTGAGCTGAGATATGCGAGGTGTAAGGGACAACCCTCCGTTTTTTAATGGGTGCTGCGATTTCGGCCCGGCGCTATCAAAAGCTTGATAGGATGCACGCAGACTATGAACCTGATCAAGTTGTCCCTTAGGTATTGTCCTCATAATAACGAACGAAAGTTTTAGACGTTTCCTGAAACGCTCTGAGGCTGGTTTGAGAGCAGCGCGTTCGCTGTGAAACGACATTCAGACGCGCGCGCTTCGTTGTGGTGTACGCTCGAGTGCAGAGAATTATTATGCCAGCAAACTTAATCACTATATTAGCTATATACGTTATATGGAAAAGAGTGCAACAACGACGTCTTAAAAGATTGCAAGTCGACGCTACTGGCAATCGAAGGAGATCCGACCGCGGCGCGGCCGAGACGCGGCCCAAGACGCGTCACTATGAAACGCTACATACAATCTAGTGTAATGCGAGGCGCGCGCGGCTGGGCAGCGCTGCCGAGACGCGTCGCTCTGAAACCAGCCTGAATGCTATTAGTATTCGAAGGTCTGTCCGTCCCTTGCACCCTGTATATTATTTCACTCAATGCTTTGTTTAGAAAAACAATTTCATGTTTTATTTACCGTACACTAACATGCAGCCTAAGGCCACAATCAACTATTCAATCGGTCGTTCTTCACACTAATAGCCCAGAATACATAATGACGCTTTTAATACCCAAACGTTCCCATTCAAATTGGCTCCTAGAAATCAGGCAACGGTCATTATTACAGTAAGACAAGTGAGGTGGGACATTACCATGCATATGTGTTGGTAATGTCCCGTTATTCGTTCCCGGGAAGGTGCCCCGAATTTCAATGTGCTCAGGGACTAAATTCCGATACACAATTTATTGGTCGGCGAAGTTTGGTTACACGACACGGTTTGGCGGTGATATATGGGACTGAGCCGCACGACGCGGTTCCTGGGTCAAACAAGGTATGAAAGGACCCGTGTAAAGTTTGATGCTCATGGTATTGTATAGGTACAGATTTGACGGTGTACAGTCTCTACACTTCACTCATACACAATTCAATTGGAGGCCGACGTTTTCAGGCAATAATTAAAACTTTTATTCGTATTAGATAAAATTAATCGTACAAAATAATTTTGGTCCGGATTATTCGTATAATCATAAAAATCGAAACCTTTAAATTTAATTAGTTAATATTAAAGGATTATTTTCATATCGTGGTACAAATCGTCATTTCGTGCTAGGACCTTTCACAGAAAACATTTCATAAAAGCTTAGATATATTTTTTTAAGTTAAAAGCAATAATAATGCCTACTTGTAACTGCCTAACTATTTTATTTATGTGTAAGCCAGCGAAATTAAAAAAATATTCGAAGGCTATTTGTAATTCCAAGTACATACTCGTATAATTAAATTTGAAAGAACTTATTCGATATCAGTTGAATTTCCGGTTTGTGTGTACAAAAATTTACTACTTACAAACATCTCTTGAAAAGATCTAGTAATAAATTGCTATTGGAACCTTATACCTTTAGGCGGATCGCACACTTAACGCACGACGGACCGCTACAACATACTAGAAATGTCAATCCCCATACTAAAACCGCTCAACCGCTGTCGACGCAGCGCTATCGCAGTGTCGTCCGTCGAGTGCTGTTTTAGTGTGGTATGATGTTTCTATTATGAGTGACGTTTCTAGTATGGACCTGACAGACCGCTGCGTTATTTTTGCGCTCCGTCGTGCGTCAAGTGTGCGAACCATCTTTTTAAAATTTTAATTAGTTACGCGTATTTTCTATCAGAATGGTGCTTACCGCAATAATCTACATCCTGTATGACAGACAGAGTAAATATCTGATGATCTGATCATGCGGAATAGTAATTTATCAATAAAGTTAACTTCAAGGTCTGTAGTTTCAAAGATTTAAGCATACATACATGTAGTATGTAGTGAGAGTGATATTTACCTTCTTTAGCTACATTGGATTCTTAAATAACACGGATCACAGATGTGCTTCGTATGAAAAATATTTAAAACTCAAAACTGGATTACAAAGTAGGTGAGGTTGTATCCATCCCATGAGCCAGTTTCGCCACCCGTCGACCTTTATTGCCCATCTTTATACAACACGGCTCATATTAAACATTGGAATGGTCTTAATTATGTGGTGCCAACTCAGGTGCAGTAATATCACAGAATGATAGCCATTCGGGTTAAGTAAGTACACCTTGTTTAATAAGACAGATATGACTTCTTCTGATCTGCTGATGACCCAAGCTCGCTCGCTTTGTGTTTATTTATGCCTCAATAGATGGCGTTGTTAGTTAATACACCTACATTCAATTTAAGCTCTTTTAAATGTGTAAAGGTAATGCCGCACCTGCGTAGCTACGTGTCACTGAATTTCGTATTAACACGCCTCTTTCCCGTTGGGGTAGGCAGAGACTATTTCCTACTACTTGCAACGACCCTTGTTTCTTTCGCTTCATCTTCATTCATTTATGTATGTATGCAATTTCGGGATGTAAGAATTACCTTCGAGTATGTATGAATTGCCGAGTGGTGGCGGTTTAAAATAGAATCACCCCAATCATACCCGTGGAAGCCTAAGTAGCGACTAAGATATACTCATCCAGGGAATGGATAGCCGCGTTCCCTGTGAATGAATACAAATACCAATAAAGTTACAATTCTCGGAATATTTTTTGCTAGTTTTAATTTTATTATCCAAGCGCTTGTGTTTTTATTGGCTATTTTCCTTATAATATTACGAGTACTTCAGATTACAGTTTCTTGGTATTGCGGATATAACAAATATTTTTAAGAACGGTATCTACCTACCTACTTATCCGAAATTGATTTTTTATATACTTCCTTAATAAACTTAATTATAATTAAGAAGATCCTGGTAGTTCAAGAAATATGCAGCTGTTTATTAGCTAGATATGATCATAAACTAAAATCATTTCGTCGTAGAATGGTGAAAACTTTAGTTGATTTATTTAATACATTTTCATATTTTCGAGAATATAAATCCCTTGTCCGGTGGTTGAAGGTTGGTTGTCATTTAAAAAATCTGGGATTGTTTGAATATGACATCAAATATTGAACATTGTCAAATGTCTAATCCTATAAATCTATAATAACACGATGTCTTCATCATAAGTAGGTTTGTTTCTACAACAAAGATGAAAGCTAAAAATACGTTATAAAATTAGCAAAAATAACTAAACTCTAATTACATTGTCTTTCCCTGTCTGCCGTGGGCCAATGTAATTAAGTAACCTTTCCTACAAAGCGAGAATTGTACTATCGCAACTTACTCATTAAGGGATCAAGCGGAACTAATATTCTTGGTATTTGCATGAAAAACAATATAGTTTAGTCCCTTAAATAGGTAAGTTGATGTGCTGGCGTTATCACAATACAGTCAGAGACATTCGATTCTATCTCGATTTTTATTTAGCATCACTCTAATTCTACCCGTGGGTGTCGTAAAAACCAAGTAAAGTATAATCATCAAGTGAATGGGCAGCATTGTTCCCCGTAAATGCAAAATCTTGAATTTGAATTCTAGCAAATAAATTATTTGATTTGATTTTGTACTGAGCTCTCCAATCTGCCTGCCAAGAGTGGTGAGTATGGGAATACCTCCCAAAAATGGGAGGCTCATGTCCAGTAGTGGACTGTTGTGGCTGGTTGGTAAACTGTAAGATAGAATCGCCACTTCGTTTCACATGCTTGCCGCGTACAAGTGCGTTGACTCGGCGTGACACAGATTTCCTCGCGATGTCTAGACTGGCCCTTACCGCTTACCGATCAAACGGTAATCGGTATTGGAAGATGCATTACCGGTTTCGGTTGATACCAGTAAGGCTTCTTTCACATTTAACGCACAACGCAGCGGTCTGTCAGATCCATACTAGAACCCTCAATTCCCATACTAAAACCGCTCACCTGCTGTCGACGCAGTTGAATCAAAATAACTCAGGTGCGTCAAAATAACGCAGCTGCGTCGTAAGCGGTTGAGTGATTCAATAGGGATTGACGTTTCTATTTCTAGTATGGATCTGAATCTGACAGACCGCTGCGTTACGGATGCGTTAATTAAGCGCTGCTCTACGAATGCGTAAATTTAGCGCTCCGTTGTGCGTGAAATGTGAAAAAGGCCCTTGTTGACATTCCACTAACCGGCCTCCGGTCTAATTGGAGAAAATATGTACAGATTAAGTATCGAGGCAGTTTATAAGTTGAGCTCAGAAAGTTAAAGTTGACACAAAATCTCATGCAAACTCAACATCATTGTTAAAATATAAGGTGTAAAAATATTAGCTGCAAATATTTTAAGGGGTGAATCAGCCCAAGAAACTAAACAACTTTCCCAAGGAACATAGGTCGAAATATAAAAAAAAGTTTTAGGTCCCCCAAACAAATTGATATTTAATTACGTTAGTACACAGAGCAAAAATAACATTTTATGTCGCTTGTGCGTTAGTAGTATTGCATGTTAATATAAAAATTGCATAAATGTTATTGAAAAGTAGGTGTTTTAGCTTTTCTTATCGTTGGGTATGATAATAGAGTAAGAGAAGTCTTCAGAAAAAACATCATACATGTAGCATCGACTCTCTCTCTCTCTCTCTCTCTCTTTTCGTGTGGGATACCGTGTCGTCCAACGACCCAATAGCATCGTCATCGACAAAAACGCTACGCCGTAGCACCGTAGCAGCAAACGTGTTCAGACAATATTACACAACCAACTGCAAAAGGCATCCAAATTAACCTTACTTATGCCATCAGCATCCGATGACTAAGGCATACATTACGCGGTTCCCACTAGATGTACGCACGACTCTACGTATTTTTAGCGCCTCCGTAATGCGTTTGTCTGGCTTTCGAATTCCCTATACTAAAAACCGATGCTGACATAGAAGGAACGGACACACTTGCGTCAACAAAAACATCTGTTGCTGATGCGTGAGCAATTTGAAATTTCCTTGCATCTCACAGACGCATGCGTTACGGACGCGCTAAAAACGCGCCGCATCGTGCGTTAGTTGTGGGAATTGCCTTACTTGAAAATTGCAGGCGTTATTGTATGGAAGTGTGTAACAATGGGTCGCGCCCACTGCCTGTTAACTAATGATACGCCCTTGCAAAGGATTTGCGGCCATTTTGACATGTTTCGGGGGTCAAAGGTAGATTGAGATGAATAAACATTTTGAACAATCAGAGTTTTAGGTGTATGACAAGTTTTAGGCGACGGGCTGACAACCTGTCACTATAGTGATACACAAATTATCTCAAACGGCCCTCTATATTTGTCAGACGTGGCGAAAGGGAGCGTATTTTTACGGCCGTTAACGCTCTGCCTATCCCGTAAGGTATGAATGAATGAAAATTTTTCACTATAAGTACTTTATGGGTTCGTTAGACAACTCGGTATCCTAAGCGAAAATATCGTGATAAAATCCAGATTCAAATAAAATTTGGATTTAGATGATATTTTAATGTGATTAACCTAGGATTCGACCCAGGTTAGCCTTCAATTTACAGAGGTCAGATGGCAGCCGCTCTGTGTAAAAACTTGGTTCCACGTCAAATCCCCTAGGTTAGGTAGCCGACCCCGACAGAGAACGAGATAAGGCAAAGAGAATGAAAAAGGATCTTTTGTCTTCTTTACAAGTAAGTATGAAAGTAGGAACAACCGCACGACGTCAATTTCATGGTCATGTTATATATCGTCATGCATGAATCATTGATAACGATTCTTTGTGGTAAGGTAAGTATAGAAGTATAATGAGATAAGCTAAATCAATTAGACTGTTTTCACACACGGCATCGCAACTGGCGGCACCGGTGTCATTCTGGTACGATATTTTGCGGATTTTCATATTCGCCGCAGAGCTTGTACCGTGGCAAAAGAAATGTGAAAAGTGTTAAAAATTACAAAGAAAATTACTTGCATAAATCCGGTGGCATATTTGCAACTTACATTAGGATTTGGTGGATCGCACACTTAAGGCACGACGAACCGCTAAAACATCGCAGCGGTCTGTCAGATCCATACTAGAAATGTCAATCTCCATACTAAAACCGCTCAACCGCACCCGACGCAGCGTCGTCCGTCGAGTGTGGTTTTAGTATGCGGAGTGACATTTCTAGTATGGATCTGAAAGACCGCTGCGATATTCTTGCGGTCCGTCGTGCGTCGAGTGTGCGACCCAACTCACAAATAAAATTACTCGCATGAATCCGGTGCCATGTTTGAAACTTGCCTTAGGATTCAGTGCAGTTCTGACCTTGTTTGTGATAGTCAACTGTGACGTTATTAGGAAGCCATAGTAGGCTACACCATGATATACACTTAATGATCTTATTTTCTACTTTACTAACGTGCATGTTACGATGTAGTTTTATCTCGTGTGGCTCCATTAGAGATATTAGCTAGCGTCAAGTCATTGAAATAAAGATACAACTCATAAAATAAGTTATTTTAGGTACCTATTGGTTTTTATTGAATGTTATTAAGACTATTGTACGCTCGAAAGGGCAAACTGTTGATGCCATCCTGTACTGTACCACCTTTCAAACACAGTTGACAATAAATATTTATCTTATCTTTAATAAGCAATATTGTATCTTTTACTCGTTTGGAAAAGAAGTTTAAAAATTGTATGTTTTTGAATACACACACACAAATCACGCCTATATGCCTGACGGGGTAGTTAGTCCGATAGCGGCGGTAAAATTACGGTTGGTATCGTCACGTCTGACAAATGTTTGAGGGTCGTTTCAGATAGGTCGTGTATCACTATAGTGACAGGTAGTCAGCCTATCGCCTAAAATTGCAATACACATGAAACTCTGAATGCATATGCATATTCATTTGTTTCCAAACAAATGAATACACGTTTTTTAAATACACTTGCTAAAATCGAGGCAAAATCTAATAAGTAATTAACTACCAAACCAGGTTCAAGGTACATTGTGTTAGTTACTACACAAATATCTTTAACTGGGTTTATTAGCATATCCATTATATTTTCCTTACATAAGAGCAACTGACCCAAACAACCGAATACATACATGTCCAAATTGTGTACATACACATACCTACTTACAATTGAGTATGTCAAGATGTCAAATAAAAGCATTTTATGGAAATGATGAACACACTGGTTAGGTAGCCGACCCCGTCAGAGAACGGGATAAGGCAAGGAGAATGAATGATGATGTAACACACTGTATGATGAACGAACGGTACCTATCTGTTACAACTTTTTTGGACGGTAGGACTGGCTGGCGAGATGATCGTTGTCAGCGGACAGATACAGACGGATAAGACAAGATGACATAATGACTGCCGAATGGTATTTTTTTTACGACCTATTATTATTTTAGTTTAGCGAAATGAGATCGACCTAATTTTGTCAAAATCAAAAAAGTTTTATCGTAATATACAATAACATAAATCTTCACTGTGAGATCTATAATAATACTCGAATAGTACTTGATAGTACTTTCTCGGCATTTGTATAACTTTTACTATTTTATTTATGAACATTTTTCGAATCAAGTACGCAATGTTTGCAATTAAAGCAGTTATTTCTTCTATATGGTGTTGATTTGATTTTTCCCACAGTTTACATAACGTTAGATACAATATGTTGACGTAAACTGTTACTTTACCTTTACAACTCGGAAGGAAGCAAACTGAGCGAGATCTCGGTTAGATTGTAACAAGGCTATGCATAAAATTTCATATTTCCTGACTGAGTTGGGTGTAAGAAAACAAATTCCAATATACTGTTTCCTTATCTAGGTAAAATATTTAGTCATGCGACCTATCTAGTATGGGAGTATTTCTATGAAGCTGAGAAGTCAGATGTAGAAATGTTCGCTTGAATTCGCACCACGAAAAAGGTTGCGCAGACTGCACAACGCAAAGACGCTACGCTGTCATCCAAAGATACATTTTATCTTGCGTGGAATAACTTGAAATAAAACTTATTTTTCGCTATGGTGGCTGCTATTACTGCTACTGCCACTGCTCTCTTCTTTTTGGGGGATCATATCTCAGAACAATCCAAACTTTTTAGTGCCAACCACAGAGAAGAGATGTCATCGTAAATGTATTTTTTTTTCTCTATGGTGTCTACAAATCTACTGTGTGTGACTCGTAAATCTACGTAATAAATCAAGTCATGTAGGTACAAGGAACATAATACTAACCTAGCGGTGAGTGTAGGTATCATCAATTTATTCACTAAAATATTTCTTCGAGTGAAGAAATTATAGGCGGAGTCGTTATAAGGGACGCGAATTTTATTCAACAGCAATCGGTTCAAGGCTTCCGTATTTTATAAAAAATACAGGTGTGGCTTGGCTCGTCTACCGGATTTTGTAACTATAATCGCGGTCCCGGTGATGCAACTGCCTTCTTCTTGCGCAAATGCCTTTTTAGCATGCCAGAGCTTTCGCGCACATCGCTCTCAGACCAAGGAGTATGGAAGATGGAGTACCTTAACTACCACAAATAGAATATGTTGAACTGTTGTTTCTGTACAATTACACAATAAAATTGTAGGCAATAAAATACGGCCTAAAAACAGACTAATGTATTTTTAAAGTTAATTTATAATATAGGCCATATTTACGTTACGTATAGTTTACGTTATTTTTTTCAATTTACTTATTTTGTGTTTCCCACGTGGACCGTGTTTGAGTCAAGTACATTACTTTTAAAAACCAAATAAATGAGATATAAAATAAGTGAACTGTGCTATGTACTCAATTTGTGCTGTTTTCATGACACCATGACATTTATAGGGGCAGAATTTGGATTTTGTTGTGATATCAACTGGATTCTACCAACTAACTAAGAAGAAACTTCCAGGTGAGTTCCATTTCCTCATCTATCTTGCTTATTTTCCGTCCTACTCCTTACAACTAGACAGGTTCTCCGTACTATAGCAGATTGAATTTTGTCGTTTTGTTTTATAGCTCCGCCGCCTATACAGTCCACTTTTTCTGAATTCTACGTATAGAACCGCATCATGCATGGCCCTTAACTCATCATATCCAAGAAAGATTGTGCGTGTATTATTGGGACATACAATGTATAGAAGGCTTCATTAGGTTATACTGTAATACCCTGTGGGCTTTAAGTCAATGGATATTGTTACGTGCTAAAACACTCGCTCGTTTGTTAACCAGTTGCAGGCTTACACTACCTAGGTTATGGGCTTCATTATTTTCTTCGAAGTGCTCCGTCTCATTATTTGGTCTGTGTTTGCATCGGGTGAAGCACCCGACCGCCGGCTGCTTTGTTTCTAAAGGCACGGTAAGGCCGTGAAATCGACATGTAAGAAAAGTCGGTGTCCACTAGAGACATTACGATGTTGCCAGCCCCTCGGTATTGTCTTCCCATTGTCACATTAGGGTGACGAATCGTGGCAACACTGTCTACTCTCGTAACCGAGTTCTTGATACCGTAATACCGTTGTGTTCTTATACATAATTTTTTTTTAGTGCTAGGAAGATAATAGTAAAATGCTTACAGTTAGGATGGAAACTGGGCAAACTGAATTTCAATTCAAACCAAAAACATGGTAATTTGAGTATACTACTGTAAACAATGGCTTAGTCTAAAGAGTGGCGTTTTGGTTTTAATGTTTTATTATAATTTTCTTGAGAGTTCTAGATCTTATGTCCGAAAGTAAATTATTTAGTGCTCAGTTATGAAAATAAACTGAAAGAGTTTTTGAATTTACACTTACTTAAATTTACATAAAACTTTTTTTTATTTTGCTATAGGTCCTACCTAGCTCTATTGAATCTGGCACCTGTCTTCGGGTGCACGAGATTTTTTAAAATAGTAATTGTTATTATTTTAATACAGTTATTACAGTTTTGAATAAATAAACTCACAGAGTTCTTGTCGTATCTTGGTTACCAAAATTGACACAAGTAGGTACCTACTAGGCATGAGGAGGCACAGGATCGAGATCAGTGGAAAAAATGAAGGGAGGCATTTTCCCAGCCACTGCTGATCCCGATGGCTAGATAAGATAAGATAAGGTACCTTATTACCGAAATCACAATATTTGCCTAATTTTAAATGTTGTAGTTAGGTATACTTTTGAGATACGTTCCGCAGGGCTCGATTCTTGGTCCTTTCCTATTTCTTGTTTATATTAATGATTTACCATATCTTGTGAAAGAAAAACATGATATAGTTTTGTTCGCCGACGATACCTCATTACTTTTTAAAGTAAAGAGACAACAACTCGATTATGACGACGTGAACAACGCTATATCTGAAATAGTAAAATGGTTTACTGTAAATAACCTCTTATTGAATGAAAAGAAAACTAAATGTGTAAAATTTGTTTTACCAAATGTTAAACCGAGTACCACAGTTGTTAAGGTAAAGGATGAAAAGTTGAGCCTTGCTGACTCAACTACATTTTTAGGCATAACTTTGGACGCCACGCTCCAATGGGGGCCACATATTGAAAAATTGTCGAAGAGACTGAGTTCAGCAGCATACGCAGTTAAAAAGATAAGATACCTCACTGATGTGGACACTGCTAGACTAGTTTACTTTAGTTACTTTCATAGTCTAATGAGTTATGGCTTATTATTATGGGGCCATGCTGCGGATGTGAATAACATTTTTGTTTTGCAGAAACGGGCTGTTCGATCAATTTATAAATTAGGGCCAATGGTCTCCTTAAGACAAAAATTTAAAGAGATTAAAATATTAACATTTGTGTCTCAATATATATATGAAAACATTATGTACGTTAAAACAAATATAGATTCTTTTAAGAAAAATTGTGATAAACACAATTTTAACACTAGAAATAAGGATAAACTTGCTGCGCATATAAGCAGGCTTAGTAAAGTAAACAAATCTTTTAAAGGCAATTGTATACGCTTTTATAACAAGATTCCTAAAGATATCCAAGATTTACCACTAAATAAATTTAAGCGAGTGATAAAAGAAAAATTGTATAAGAAAGGCTATTATGAAATATCAGATTATATGCAAGATAAATCTCCATGGGAGTAGTTACAAATGTACAAAGTAGACTTTATATGACGACACAGGTAGAATTATCTACTGTATATGATATATATTTTATCTTTTTAACGTAGCCGCTTTTGGCTATTAATATATTTTTGTTTCATATTTAGAAATTTAGCTAGGGTAGCCTAGGGCCTGACAAATTGTATTTTAAGAATAGGAGCACTTCTGGGCAGGTTTCTGGGTGGTTTACTGTCCAGGGGGTCCGGCTAACCATACGCATGTAACACAACATTTTCTCTTGGCATGAACTCGATGTTATTTTATTTACCACCTAACGTTACATGTCGTTTGGTTAGCTTGGCCAGCCCCGAGGCAGTGCTTTAGGGGCTAGTTTTAAGTTTTTAGTCCACCTGAGCCGCGTTTACACTAGGTTCATAAAATTGTTATTGTTAAAATTGTTAATATTTGACCATCAAAAAGCGAAATGTAAAATTTACTACTTTGAATAAATAATTTGACTTTGACTTTGACTTTGATTCATGTGCCTTAAAGAGTTTAGTTGAATTGAGTACCTAGTATATATAAATAGACACGTAAATCATATTGTCGAGGAATTGCTTATCTCTGAATCATAGTCGATTACTAAAGAATCATACGCAGGCGTAGGTTGCTTTGACATGACCTAGGATTGAATTGTTAACTTTCATTCTCTATAGTAAAGATATGAGTCATCTCGGCATCGGGATACGTATAATGCGGCGTACGTAATTGTGGATAATTACTAGATAAATTAATAACTATACTTTGTGATGCCGCTATAGAATATTGTCTACACATTTCTAGACAATGTTTATTCTAGGGGATACGGAGCAGCGTTTATTTAAAAAATACAGCACCTTGTACAGCACCGCTAGCCAAGCAAAGTGACATCTCAACAGCCCTCAGTTAGGCCCCGGTCTCGGGTTTTGCGGGCAGCGGGGCGGCAGCGGCGGCGGTGCGCTCAACGTTTTATTCTAGGGAGTGCGCCGCTCGTTGCCCGCTCCCGCGCCTCTGTATCCGAGAACCGCTCCATTTAAATGTATGCAAAAGATCCTGCCGCTGCCGTCCCGCTGCTCACAAAACCCGAGACCGGGTCCTAAAAGTGTTCACTATTGCCCTAGTCTACCAATGGCCTGAAGTTGAAGTTTCCGTAAAACTTTGTGTACAAATAGCTTTTCTTTAAATTCGTAAGTGCAGACAGATTCATCGTTGAAAAGTTGATAATCAGCTGATTGTTAAAACTTCAAACAGTAGCCACTCACGCATTTACATAGGATAACATATTACACTGACATTTTACAAGACTGCTCTTGCATTACGTAAAGAAGCGTAGAAGTTGCGGAGGCATTCTTTGCACGTCAATCTAACCTGAATACGGTTATTGACCTTTTACATTTTGGCTAGTCAATAGACTTTAGAACAAACGATGATTATATGAATTGTTAAATACAGATTTAACGTAAGCACCTACGTAATCGGTATTAGATATCTATGAACTATTTTATATATCTTTTTGTTTTCCAATGGACAAGAAAATACTTGAAATCATACTATTTACGCAGATGTGTTTCAACCATAGACTTATAATATACTTCGTATAGGCGAACATAGTGTGCAAGGAAGATGATAATCGTTTACGGAAATATAACAAAATAGAAAATAATGGCTAACCTTCTTCCATGGTTTCGACTGGGCTGCAAATAGTGAGGGTGCTACTTATTCCCAAAAAATAAACAACACCCATTAGCTATGATATTATATTGTTACTAGCAACATCATCAGCATGATTTTGACAGCTGCCAAACGTGGTTTATTCGAGCGGCGATACTGTAAACCTATCCTTTAATCCCTGTCTACTGCTTCCAAGTTATCTTTGCATCGTCTAGCCTATGTCGCAACAAATAAATACCTATTCAATGGAGCACTTTCGTCTTAGTCCTCCGTGGGCGAGATGCTATCTATAAAACGTCGTGGAGGCATACGATATTCTACTCCATTATATGCAAGTAGGTAGCTGTCGGAATCCTAATGCGATGGGTCTCCTTACGCAAAATGAGCTCTATCTTTGGTTATATGGAATTTGAATCACGATTTTGTAAAACGCATAATAGGTATGATAGTTTACTATAAATAATTTATTGAATAATTATTATGAGAAAAGACGTTATTCAAACGACGAGAGTTTTCAGGATTTTACTGTAGCTTGACCTATGTAAATAATGAACTGAACGTCGGTGGCCAAGTGGTTAGGACATCGGTCCTATAATCGTGAGACCCGAGTTTGATCCCCACCATGTACTAAAGTGTTTTTACTCACGTACATTTACCGACTGCTCTTATGGTAAAGGAAATACATCGTGATGAAACCCTCATTCAAATAAAATTTGACTTCAGATGATATTTGAATGTGACTTAACGTAGGATTCGAGCCAGGCAATCTTTCGGGTTGCAGTGGTCATATGACAGTGTAAAAACTTGGGTCCACGTCAAATCTCCTATGTTAGGTAGCCGACCACGACAGAGAACGGGATAATGCGAAAAGAATTAATCACTACCAAATAAAAAGATTGTCATAATAAGATGGGAAGATATCGGTAATTTATTCCTACTTGTTTCGATTGCGGTCTCGTATAACTGTAAATTCGGAGCCAACAACCCTCAAACTGATTTCATCGAGAGAATTCTGCACTTGTAAGCTCTTTAAATTCTTGTCCCGCACAGAAACAATTACATTGATTCTAAGTCAATACAATACAAAAAATAGACGTATTTTTCTGACTGGGTACAGGAGGAATTCTACTAAATATCTCAGCGTTGTTTCAAACGAACATATTTTTACTGACTACCTTCTATGCCGTGAACTTATTTTGTATCCAAAGGTGAATTGCACACTTAACGCACGACGGACCGCTAAAATATCGGAGCGTTCTGTCAGATCCATACTAGAAATGTCAATACCCATACTAAAACCGTTCAACCGCTGTTGACGCAGCGCTATCGCAGTGTCAACCGTCAAGTGCGGTTTTAGCATATTATAAGTCTATGGGTTTTAGTATGGGGAGTGACATTTCTAGTGTGGATCTGACAGACCGCTGGGATATTTTAGCGGTCCGAGCGATGCGCCTCCTTGTATCGTACCTTATGGGCATTCGTGTCTGAATTTTGTTGTCGTCTATGGAAAAATGCTCATAATTTATACCGTAATGCAGTTCGTAGAATTAAAATGTTCAAGATTTCCTACAATCGCGGTGATCTGCGAATTCTACTATGCTCATTGCATTTGTACGTGTTTATTATTCAAATTTCCTCGAGAAAGTGAAATAATCTCCTATGTGAACGGTACCCAATATTCACGTACTCTTTCTGGAACTTACGAGGCCGTGTTTTGTAAGATTGCAGATAACAAGTTATGTGCATGTTATATGTGCGATTTCTGACTTCTGTGTAGTAAATATAACAGCAGTCAAAGAAATGGCAAATAGCTTTATTTTATTCTATTTATAAAACTAATGAATATAAATGTTGATAATTGACTTCTACAATCTATATAGTTTATTGAGGTCAGTGATGTGGATGCTTGCAGAAAAAAAGGAATGCCTAAAAAGTTTGGATGGATTGTATAAAAGACGACATGAACTAAAAAGGCGTAAATGAGGATGTGACTACTTATAGAGATGAATGGAAGGAAAAAATATGTGACGCTGCCGATAAGGACAGGAAGATGAGATGAGAAATAAATAAAATAGGTATAACTCCATCGATTTAAGGTTGAAATGGAATCGTAAAACACTATTGATGACTAATTTGCTTTAGTAACGATATTTTTGCCGTGTGATGCCAGCATAGAATAGCAGCACCCCAATTCTTTCCGCGGGTGTTGTAAGAGGCAACTAAGGGACTCGAGGGTTTTATTTGTATTACCACGTATTACAACTTTAGGCGACAGGCTGACAACTTGTCACTACAGTGATATACGAATCATCTGAAGGGGCCCTCAACACTTGTCAGACGTGGCGACAACGACCGTATTTTACGATCGTTAACGCTCTGCCTACCCCGCAAGGGATTAAGGCGTGATTTGTGTTTGTGTATGTATTTTTATGTAATCTTAAAAGCGTAGGTAAGTACGTAAATAATTTGACTGACGTACATTTTAAAATTCGATACGGGTTATTCTCCGAGGCAAAAGATCGTGCAACGCGGAAGTGCATGAACATTTTGACATTAAAATCATTGAGCTTTATTTATTTGACTTTCGATCACTTAAACGTTTATGGAAGAAGTAAGTTTTATTGACGTATAGGAGTTATTATAGGTGAGGTATTTTTTTAATGATGTAGCGATAAAAATAAATCATTTCAAAATATATTTTTTCTTGTGCTTCTGTTTTTACTATATATTTGTTCGTGTTTTTTAAACATATATCTAGCCAGATATTACAGATACAATAGCAGTTTATTAAAATATGTACCTTGAAATTGCTAACGATGAAGGAAATAGTCGGAAAAAATTAATTGATGAATAACGTACTTATGTGGTTACATGTACACCTGTTTTAGAAAATGTTTAATAAATTGTAAGAAAAGGATCACCGAATGCTGATACATCTGGGCCATGAAACTTAGCTATTTTTCCCTTTGTATTATTAAAAAATGACAGAATACGACACGCAAAGAAGAAGAAGAAAAATACGACAATAAAATAATACGAAATTACAACCAGCTCACTGCATTTACTACGAATTCAATATTTTTTTGAAGTTTTCTGAAATAGTTTTTATGGTAAGTTAACCAGTTTTATGGTCTGAATGCATAGCAATCAGTCATTGGACACCGTTACACTTTGTGACTGTTAATGTATTAAGGACAACAAACCCAATTTTCCTCAATAATTTTTCTCCTGCCCTTGTTCCTTCAAAAATAAGTACAATATACCGTTGTTCGGGTCAAGTGCAATAGTTGAGGCCAATGGGCAATTTGGTAGGCTGCGCAGGCGCCACTTCCGTTACACTGCTCTGATATAATATGACATTTTGCCCGTAGGGACTGAAAGTAGGGCATTGTAAGTTGGACGACACGCCCTAATATGGAAGGAGGAACTTGAATGACTGGCTCATATTGGTAGGGGAAGTAGGTTAGCTATAGCTACCTAACCTACTGTCATTTTATGACATAAATCGGGTAAAAATCAATAAAATAAAGTAATATAATATACTATTGTTAAGCTTTGTATTAATGCATTGAAAATGGTTAGAGTTCTGCGAGTCTTTAAGATAATGGTCTCATTTAGTTTTAAGTATAAAGTACTAATTTCTTGTTAAAATTGTGTATATTTTATGCTAGATTTAAATATATTGTTTCTTTCGATTTTGTATATTGTTCCTTGTTCAGTACTTTTAGGTGTTTACCTGTTCGCTGTTTATTGTATTATTAAATAAATAAATAAAATATAATTTGCAATGCATACTGTTTTTTATCTATGAATATTTTCTTTTTGATACGAATACAGCATTCGCAGATTTATCTTAAATTTCGTTGATGATATACGCAGGCATCTACGTATTATTTTATATTTTAATTTATGTATATTATCAGTTCAGTATTTTTATTTGTTGTACGTTTGGCTATAAAACTACATCATAACATATTGTAAGTTCAATTGCAATTGATAGGAAATAAAAGATTTTCGGCCCAATTTGTATGTTATCCAAACAAAACCGTGACTGAATAATTTATCAAACATCATTTGCCGTGTGATGAATAGCATCAACCTAGTCTTTTCCATGGGTGTCGTATGAGGCGACTAAGGGACTTGGGGTTAAGTGTATTGCAATTTTAGGCGACAGGCTGACAACCTGTCACTATAGTGATACACGACTTATCTGAAACGACCCTCAAAAATTTGTCAGACATGGCAATAACCACCGTAATTTTACGGTCGTTGATGCTTTGCCTACCGCGCCAGGGATACGGGCGTGATTTGTGTATGTGTATGTATGTATTATTATATAAAATCAGATATATAGCTATCTTTGTTAATTCTAATGCTTACCAATGCTAATAAAACAAAGCTGACATCTCCTTTGATAGTTTGTATGCATTGTACAAGGAAAGACTAACGGGCCTATTAAAACAAATTTAATACATTTGGATGTGAAACAATTTATAGGACCTTGAACGGTACATAAATATTCAAAAACTGCCTACGAATTTCATAAAAGTGCTGCTAATTTCATTCATAGTGTGATGCCAGACACCGTTAGCTAACTTTAAATTATTCTGATGGCATTTAATGAGTTACATACAATGTTTACCATACAGTTATAATTTTCAATTGTAAGTTGATGCCTGTGCAGAATGCATTATTTACTTGGTGCTGTCGAGATAATTAGAGATAATAAACCTGCTAATCATACAAAACAATATTATAAAGTAGCCTTCCATACGAACTAGTGCGAATCTGTTCGGTCTCATGATCATAAGAGTTTCGTCCTCTACGATAAACTTCTAGTTCTCTCTCTCTGTCACTATTTACATGTACGTATAGGACATCGAGTCGCCCAACGACCAGATGAACCTTGGCGTCAGAGTTGAACTGCCTACTACTAGTAGGTACTTCTACTCAAGCGATGATTGTGCCTTAGTTTTGTCTACTTTTTACGCTATACTGGTAAAAGAGTGCAGAAGTACGAAAATCTAAACGGATATTTGCAAAATAGGAATGCTATTGTTTCACTTCGACTTTAATTCAACTCTTCAGATAAATTCTCCGTTTTTTCCAGTTTGGATGAACAGGCAACAGCTATAATTGCTTACCTTTTTTGATATGACATCACAGACAACAGATGTCATGTAGCAAGTGACGTAAAGGTAATTTTTGATCTGTGCATAACATCATACACGTTTACTAGATTTACTACTTCTTTGATTATTAAATAAAAATAATTTCATTGTATAAAAAAATCTTAACTAACGTTATTATTTTACTTGCGTAGTCGAATGACATATGAATCCACGAATATTGGCAGCTGAGTATTGGTAAGCTTTCTGTCTGTAATTTGATGTTAATTTAGTTAGATCAATCAAGGTAATTCTAACCAAACAAAAGACTTATTTCAACGTTCTCGCCTTTTGACATACTTCGAAATGTCGTCCTTGTACCCAACGGAAACCAAAAGGCAATAAAATGACGAGTGTAAATCATATGTCGTCACCAATTTGGAAACGATTCGAATAGACATCTAGCCTGTTCAAAACTAGCGAATTATGCTAAAGAAGATCAGCTTGAACTATAAACTAAAGGTCGTCGAGGATTACACGTCGATTTACGTGATTTATTATGATTGAAGATTCTTTGAATAGAGCATTGTTTTTAGCTGACTGAATTTACTGGATCTTTTCGTGTTTCTGCCACGGATGACATCCTTCAAGACGTTTAAGATTGTCTCTACCCGATGATATTTCTGTGACTCTTGTTAACTGACTTTTAATCTATGTTATCACATCAGCCGAGAGTGACACAATTCACTGTTCCATGCCTTATACACTGCGTTCTCCAATCCACCTGCCAGCGTGAAGAAGTACTTACACATGTCAAACATACAGGAAAAGGTCCTTGTCCAGCAGAGAATTCTCCCAGGTGTAGATGATTAATAACCTGTCACAAATTACTCAAACAAATCACAAAGAAAAACATTAACTACATACATACATACATACATACATACATATATCACGCCTTTATCCCTTGCGGGGTAGGCAGAGCGTCCGATTCGACGACCGATGTGGCGCAGTGGTAGTGCGACTGCCTTTGACGCAGGAGGTCCCGGGTTCGATTCTCGGTGGGTCACTCACAAAGTTGATATTTATCTCTTTGTGAGTTTGTTCCCAGTCTGGTTAGGACATTGCGGGCTGAACCACCCGATTGTTCGTAAGTAAGATGGTTCCGTGTTTCGGAGGGCACGTTAAGCCGTAGGTCCCGGTTGCTGTCTATGATCACTTAGACGGCGGTCGTTACACAACCATGTCAGAAGCCTGCTACTTGTAGAAGGCGGTTGAAAAATTCTGACACTAGGGTTCATCGGGTCGTTGGACGATTCGGTGTCCCACACGAAAAAGAAGAAGAAGAGCGTTAACGGCCGTAAGAATACGGTCGTTATCGCCACGTCTGACATTTGTGAGGATTGTTTTCCAAGGTTGTTTCAGAAAACATGTGTATCACTATAGTGACAGGTTGTCAGCCTGTAGCCTAAAAATTGTAATACACCAATACCCTCGAGTCCCTTAGTCGCCTCTTACGACACCCGCGGGTAGGATATGGGGTGATGCTATTCTAAGCCGGCATCACACGACACAAAACATTAACTATTAAGTCATTATCTCGAAATTCTCGTGTTACACAGTCAACAACCAATGCTATGGCAATTCCAGGTTGCTTGCTACGTGTGCGGAGTGTCAAGTAATATCTATTGCAAATAAAATGCACTAAGTGACTGCACTTGCAGGTCAATCGTTGTATAATAGGTTGCAAGGGACAGTGCATGTGATATAAAATTTCAGTAAGGTAATAAAATAAATAGGGTCCCGAAAAGTTAATAAATTTTGTTGTAGCAACTTTTGCCGTGTGATGGCGGCTTAGAATAGTATCATTCCATGTCTTTCTCGCGGGTGTCAGAAGAGGCGACTATAGGACTCGAGGATTTCATGTGTTGCATTTTTTTACGCGACAGGCTGACATCCTATCACTATAGTAATACACGAATCGTCTGAAACAGCCCTCAATTTGGCGTTGGCGATCGTATTTTTACGGCCGTTAGCGATCTGCCTATCCCGTAAGGGATAAGTGCGTGATATGTATGTGTGTTTAGTGATGATGATCTCTCCGACCGATTTCGGCCATGGCGACCACTTTAGACTCCTAATCAGATCGGCGCTGATGCGCCCGGAGATGGCTATTGTAGCCAATGTGTGATGGGTGTATTTAGTAATACTTGTTTAAATCACACTCGCAGTTGCTATTATTTTTGCTTGTTCAACACCCGGTTCATGTAGAATTTCTGTATCATTCATGTTAATTGTAATATTATCAGTTGCAACTGAAATCAGCGCCTGTGTTCTTTATTTGTCACTTACGATGCCGGTGTTTATTTGTATGATAATAAATGTTTTTGTTAAAATTGCCTTAAAATTGTCATTGCCTATAATTTGGTAGGTGTATAATTGTGTATTTATAAATGTGTGTGGATTATAAATACTGTATTGACATCTAAAATTTAAGTTTAACATATTAGTTTATTTTTAGTCTTTCATTAGTCATACTTCTAGTATAAAATAATAAAAATATTTTGTTATAATTCATATATAAGGAAATTAGCCACTAATAAATAAGTCGGTTATATCAATAAAATTAACCGGTAAATAACCTTGGCCTAGTGGCAAAATACCACCGGGAAACTTGGTGAGGATCAGGGTTGGTCACATACAGGTCACATATTTCTTGACAGATAATCAAGTATTTCCATCATTAAGAAATAATATTCAGCAGCACCTATTAAATTAATGAAAATTATATACTTACTGTAGGAGTAGCTCTATGCCTGCGTGAAAAACTGGATGGAGGTGGCTCAAAACAGAGAGCAATGGAAAAAGGGGAGGGAGGCCTTTGCCTTGCAGTGGGACACTCAAGGCTTACAATAATAACAATAAAGTAGTCGTGTAGTGGAGAGCCGTGTGATGCCGGCTTAGAATAGCATCACCCCACATCCTTCCCGCGCGTGTCGTAAGAGGCGTCTAAGGGACTTGAGGGTATTGGTGTATTACAATTTTTAGGCGACAGGCTGACAACCTGTCACTATAGTGATACACATATTTTCTGAAACAACCTTGGAAAACAATCCTCAAAAATGTCAGACGTGGCTATAGCGACCGTATTCTTACGGCCGTTAACGCTCTGCCTACCCCGCAAGGGATAAAGGCGTGATATATGCATGTATGTATGTATGTAGTGGAGAGTTTAGTATACAAATCCGGATCACTGAAAAATGTTTTTACCATTACTTCTTGCACATCGCAGTAGTTAAAACCAATTTATATGTGTCGATCTGTAGGTGATTTTGCATTGACATTAAAGTTTCTTCCTTATTCAAGGTGGGCTGGTGAGCAAGGTCTGTTTATGAGATTAATTACTCAGACATAAATTACCTGTAGTTAAGTCGTTAAGTCTGTGTGATAATTCTGTATAGGCACATCTCTAGACGTTAAGTTGCAACTTTTAAACTTTGTTTTCTACTAGTCACAAATTCTCTAATAAAATTCAGACGTGAGGAATAAGTACTTTATAAATTATTTTCTGTACAGTAAATTTTTACGTGTGTATTTATTATACTTCAATACTTCGAAATATATTCAAGATTTCGAAAATATTTGAACACGTTTGGACGTTGTAGATAGAAATGTCCTTGATCACTGGTTTTCAAATACATACTAGTAGGTACCATCTACTATTACAGAAATAAAGAATTAGGATATTGTCCCTTTATTATGGTTATATATCAACTGGATGGTATACATACAAATCTTCACTTTTTTTTCTTATTTTAATTTAAAAAGATGTGGACAACTCTTTACATTACTGGTAGTACTGTAAAACCATCTTTGGTTCTTGATGAATTAGGCATATGAGCCTATATAAAATTCAATGACTTCTTTTTAATAGGATACTAAAACATATAAAAAAATTAATAAGTTATTAACTTACCACTATAAAGTATCACAATAAATTAATAAATATTCAAGTATATCACAACCCAAATTAAATATCTTTGTCTGTAAATTTTACTAATTCAATCTATTAAGATATTCTACAATCTTCGCAAAAACTAACTTTGGTGCTTCTTTTCCAAAAATTTGATCGTTATGGCTCCAATCTGGATTTGGCACTAGATAATTTTCTACAAGATTAGGCAACTTAGACGCCAAGATGTCGACGTCCTTTAAACTAGACAGCTGATCATTCGAAGCACTGATCAAAACCACTGGAGAGGTTACTTTTGACAAATCATACTCAGGAGGTATCGGTGACCCGTATCTCAGTATGTTCTTCTTTCTTCCGTAATCGTATCGCTGGAATCTTCCACTGGTAATAAGCTGTCCAAAATGAACCAGATCTTTTGTAGAAATTCCGGCAAATAAGTGTCCGAACGCGATCGCCATGGTTCTCGAGGATATTGATCCTTGTTTGTAGCCAGTTGCCAATGAATATGCTGTCCCACAGATCTCATCAGGAGCATATTGACAAAGAAACTCTGTCACAAAATGAATCAATTGATGCTTCGCGAACAGTTCTCTAAAACCTAAATCATCCAAAAAGTTCTTAAGTGGTCCACTCAAAGAAGATATAAGTTTTAGGAATGGGTTCCCGACGTTTCCCATATAAGCTACAGGGGCTATTTGGAAAGATGACTGGATATTCTCATTATATTCTGGTCTTAAAGAACTCATAACGAAAAAGTCGGTGGTACCTTGCGAGTGTCCAACATAGTTCACTTTTGGTTGCTGTGTAACTTGCAGTACGTGATCTACAATGGCGGGTATGTCGTAGTAGCCATGTTCATCGAACGTATAATCCCAGAATGCAACATCCTTGTTCGGATTGAGTGAGACATGACGCCTGGAGTAGTAGTTTCCTCTGTGGTTAGCAGCCCACACATCGTAGCAGTTTTTGGCCAGGATGAAGCCAAGTCCTGCATCAGGGCCTGTTAGAATCCATTCATCGGACGTGTCGTAAATCCCATGCATCATCACAACCGGATAACCTCGTTTCTGTCCTTCACATTTTGGTAAAATCCTGAACACTGCGAGAATGTATCCATCCTGCGTAGTCACATCGTGTGCTTCTGTAGGGAAGCCATACTTGTCGGTGAGTTCGGTGAAGTTCAAATACGTGTCTTCTATAAACCCTAGAGCTTTCTTGAGTGGTCGTTTGTCGGGAATGGCGTAGTACACCAGCCGTCCTCCCCTTTCTGCCGCTTGTGTTGAAGTGTTCCCATTGTGCACATATAACGCTATAAACAGCCACTTCACTACTGTGAAAATCACTTCCATCGACAATGTTCCATTTAGAGCCCAGAAACGTGTATGTATTCATTGTAAACCTGTGTCCGGTTATATAACATTCGATTGACCTTAGCCTAAGGTCTTAAAAATTATGGAAGTTTTATAATAAGGAACTAAGGCAGCGGCGATTCATCTTTATAATAATTTTCATACATTTGATGCTGTGTTCACGCCTCGTGCCTATATACTATTCATATTCATATATCTTCCAAATGTAGAGTCGGCAGGGCTATACAATGTTAACTCAGAGGTCACAAAATAAAACAAGTTTAGTAAGAAGGAAATATTATCGAACTAATCAACTAGTGAACACAATTATTGCACCTTGACTTGTGATTGCATAGCTCAGTATGTTTTATTATATAAGCTGTGTTACCAGAAAAAGTGCTCAAAAATATCCGTGAATTTTTGTGGATATGTGGGAACTGATAAGTAAATTAGAACGTGAGGTACAAACATTTTAAGTAGTAGATTTTTGCATGTAACGAAAAAGAATGTTTCAGAAATGGAGCTCTTGTTCGAAAAAACATATTTCCTGAAGACGTATAAAGAATATGTTATCAAAGTTATTTGTTATTCTAAACTGCGACCATTAACTGCTAAAACATCAAAATTTCATGTGTATATAAAAAATACTTGAATTCCTAGCACGGAATCAAACAGGAAACCGGTGGCCGAAGCAAAAACACTTCACCAACTGTGCAACTCAGTTCAGTTTAGCCAGGGTTAGCATAAAGGTCTTGTTGTTGTGGTTATTTTCAAACGATTAACTTCTAGAAAATACGTGATTAAAAATAATACGTAGTAATGATACGTAATTGTTACATAAAACTCATGCAAATGTTGACAATTTAATACACAATTATAATTTTAATACCAAAGTTGAAGTCACGAACGAAATAGTAAACAAAAAGTAACAAAATATTTTGAAACGGCAACCAATAGTAACATAAAGGCATTGTACACATTTAGAATAAGAATTATTTCAAACGTAGATTTCCATATCTTTTGCAATCTAGAACTATATGCAGGTGAATTCTGCCAGCTTTTAAATACTATAAACCGATTAATTTTAATGTGTTAATGAAAAATTTGAATACATACATACATAAATCACGCCTTTATCCCTTACGGGGTAGGCAGAGCGTTAACGACCGTAGAAATACGGTCGCTATCGCCACGTCTGACAAATATAGAGGGCTGTATGAGATAATTTGTGTATCACTATAGTGACAGGTTGTCAGCCTGTCGCCTAAAAGTTGTAATACACCTGAAGCCCTCGAGTCCCTCAGTCGCCTCTTACGACACCCACGGGTAGGAAATGGGGTGATGCTATTCTAAGCCGACATCACACGGCAAATTAAAAAATTAGAATAATTGGGACAAACCAAATAGGCACATTAGTTTATAATCTGTTAATAGTAAGTGGTCAAGGTTAGCTATGCAGAAACTTTATCTTGCACGTAAGTGATGCCAGTTTTTTCATTACCATCATAACTAGTACAACGTCAAATAACCTCCACTGATGCACTCGCCTTTAATCAAGATACTGCACCATGAACTGCAGTTATCTTCTTATAAACATAATAGAATAGACCATGATGGAGCAATTTACATAATCACAATCAGAACTGTATCTGGTTACCATGGATTGATATACCTACACAAATACGAACTTTTTTTAAACTGGGAAATAAACCCTCGACCTCTGTGTAGTAATAGACGGACACACTACTATTGATCCACGTCTTGGTCGTTACAGATAATATGTATCTTTTGCTATTAATTTTATCCAAAAAATATATTTAAATATTCAAGACTGTATTGTTTAACAAAAATACACAAACTGTATATTATTTTTAATCAAAATAAAACAACAAATTGCTCAGTGACAAATTGTCATTTCATCACCACTCCTGATTTTATAACAGCTCCGGAGGTCAAAATGGATGTAAACTTCCGTGTAAAATCTATTCACGAAAAAATTGCACAAACATACTTGAGTTCTTCTGTAGTACTTACACATTTAAAAGAGGACTTGTTAATCTAGCTTGCCTAATAAAAAAATTACGTTAATACAGTGTATTCCTGGGTAGCAAATAAATACAAAACATGTCTGTATAAAACTATTATGTATTCTATTCAATGTTATTCAAAATATGGACAGTTACAATTATTTTATTAATTAATTTTGAAATCATATCAATTACAACATTAAGTAATCATATTCCTGCATTTCATACAAAAAATAGTACGAAAAAATTCCGTACTATGAAGATGCAGGAGTGAACTTCCGAACGCGTTGATGTTTTTTCCATAAGAGAAAGCTACGTTATTTTTCATTTTTTGATGCATTTCTGTTGTACATCTCCTCAACGAACGACCCGACGAAATGTCGAAATGTGTCAGAATTTTTGAAGAAAGGAAGATACATTGAACTCACTACTTTACTTGTCGAAGTGTAATGTGGTTGTACTTACACTGCCTTGACACCCGATTTGGCATACATTGGTGTTTACCTTGCGTTTATTGTGATGACACCTAATACGATTTCTCCACTAATCCGGCATCCGGCATTTATCAATCCGGGAATTTTCTAAACCAAAATTTGGATTCTGACGGTCCGAAGTGACAGACGTACAAAAAGTACTTTTATATGCAAAAGGTACCCTTTGAACTCTATCATGACGTCATTCTACTGTCCGACTTTTACCGGATAGGTGGAAAAGCGTCATCTGGCATTCGAATATTGCCGGACCGGATAAGTGGAAAAATGCTGTAACAGTCACAAATGGTCCACTGCTGGACATAGGCCTCACCTATTATTAGGGGGTATTGCTATATTCACCATTCTTGGCAGGCGGATTGGCAAGCGCAGTACAAAATGTTTCATTCACAGAAAACGCTGCTGCCTTTTCCCTGGATAATCATTTGGCCGCTTTTTACTGCACCCAGTTAACTTAGGGTGATGCAGTTTTAAACCAGCATTACACGCGCTATATGATAATCAGCAATGTATTCCAAATCGGGTTCTGTTTTAAGATTAGTATAATAGCTACTTAAGGCGGATCGCAAACTTGACGCACCGCGGAGCGCAAAAATGTCGCAGCGGGCTGTCAGATCCATACTAGAAATGTTAATCCCCATACTAAAACCCCTCAATCGCTGTTTCTAATATGGATCTGGCAGACCACTGCGATATTTTTGCGCTCCGTCGTGCGTGCCGTGTGATGCCGGCTTAGAATAGCATCACCCGATTTCTTTCCGCGGGTGTCGTAAGAGACGACTAAGGGACTCGAGGGTTTCATGTGTATTACAACTTTAGGCGACAGGCTGACAACCTGTCACTATAGTGATACACAAATCAACTGAAACGACCCTCAATATTTTGCCAAACGTGGCGATAGCAACCGTGTTTTTACGGCCGTTAACGCTCTGCCTACCCCGCAAGTGTGTGTGTGTGTGTGTGTGTGATTGTGTATATCGTGCGTCAAGTGTGAGATCCGCCTGACTCAAATGAGCCTTGTAAGCGGCCCGCATGCAGCGACCTTTCACTGCGGGTCGCGACTCGCGGGGCTCCTCCGTGCATCATCGCCAAATGCCAGCGTTGAGTAATTATTACTTACTTGATACACCAGTCGCCAAATTTTATCTAAATTTCTATGTTTATCAAAGGCGGATCGCACATTTCACGCACGATGGAGCGCAAAAATTTCGCAGCGGTCTGTCAGATCCATACTAAAAACGACACTACCCATACTAAAACCACACTCGACGGACACTGCGATAGCGCTGCGTTGACAGCGGTTGAGCGGTTTTAGTATGGGGATTGATATTTCTAGAATGGATCTGACATACCGCTGCGATATTTTAGTGTTCCGTCCTGCGTCAAGTGTGCGATCCGCAAAAATGTTCAGTTCCTCTGGTGTTAAAAACTTGGTACATACATACAAATATCACGCCTTTATCCCTTGCGGAGTAGGCAGAGCGCTAACGTCCGTAAGGATACGGTCGCTATCGCCACGTCTGACATTTTTGAGGGTTGTTTTCCAAGGTTGTTTCAGAAAACATGTGTTTCACTATAGTGACAGATTGTCAGCATGTCGCCTAAAAATTGTAAGACATTAATACCCCCGAGTCCCTTAGTCGGGTCTTACGACACCCGCGGGAAGTATGTAGGGTGATGCTATTCTAAGCCGGCATCACACGGCACGGCAAAAACTTGGTTCTACGTCAAATTTCATAGATTAGTAGCCGACCCCGACAGAGAACGGAATATGACGAGAATGAGTATGTATGTGTATGTCTATCAAAATGATGTGATGGGCAATGTAAAACTAATTTGTAGACAATCTTAATCACTTATCACAGACCAGTGAAGAAACCACGCGCGCGCTAACGAGTGACATCTTTGCTTTGCTATCATGATCAAATCCAATAAAGTTGGGGTACGTAATCTAAACACAGACATAATAAAATTCTACCAGAAACAAAATCCTATCGTTATCAAAAACATCACCTTTTTATTACTCAATTAGTTGTTTAAAGACTATTTTAGTAAGCTTAACCTTTGATATGAGTGTAAATCTAGATGTTGACCTTTCGTGGATTGCATATAAATTAAAAACAAATTGCAAGGCGTCTACAAACTCAATACAAAAAATAACACAGAACATGTTTATTGAAATGTTCAAATCCGATTTGGTGAATTGCAAATCAATAGGTTATTAAACAGTATTGTTGTTACATCATCTTAGGGGTTACTGGCTGACAACCTGTCACTATAGTGATAGACGACTCATACAAAACGACCTTCAAACATATCTTACCGCAATTTTACGGCCGTTATCGCTCTGGTTACTCCGTCAGGATATAGGGATATAGGCGTGATTTGTGTATGTTACATTTTCCTCCTAAAGCAAATCCCACATCTAATCTAACGCACGACGATCAGCATTAGTAGCGCATCCGTATCGCATGTGTCTGTCAAATGTAAGAAAATTTCAAATTCTCAATGCTAAAAACTGACGCTGACGCAGCACCATCGGATAAATTTGCGTTGTTTGACAGAGATTGCCGTTGACGCGCTATTTGGACGCTGCTGCGTGAACAGTGGTAGAACAGTTTTAGTATGGGAATTGACGTTTCTAATATGGATTTGACAGACCGCTGCGATACGGATGCATTATTTCAGCACTGTGTTGTGCGTTTAAATATGAGAAAGGCCTAATAATTAACAGCATAGCAACCAACAGAATGGAAGGAAGTCAGTCGCGACAGTGGTCAGTTTTGCACGTCTAAAAACTGCCTGTACCATGAATGAATACTAAATAATAAAAGTACCGTACTCTTATTTAATGTGGTGTTGGCAACTTTTGATAAGTATGCTTTTAAGAGTACAATTATTTTCTTTGAGTTATAAGAACCACCGTAACTAATGCCGTTCGGTGACTTAGAATAGCATCACCCCAGTTCTACTTGTAGGTTGTGTTAAAAGCGACAAAGGGATAATTATCCAGCAAATGGGAAGCAGCGTTCTCTGTAGATATGATAACTTGCACTGCGCTCGCCAGTCCACTTGCTAAGTGTGGTGAGTATGGCAAGAGCCCCAATAAGGGGAGGCCCATGCCCAGCAGTGGGCTGTTGAGGTTGTTAAGTTATGCATATGCTTGTAAGTTCTTGTTGTCGGAAAAATAATCATAACAATTACATAATGTAAAATTACACACTAAAATGCGTTAATGGGTAGGTAGGTAATAGGTAGACGAACATACAATAGCTTGTTCGCACAGTTAGTGAGTAAATGGCTTTGACGCCGAGTAAATAATATGCAACGTTTTTATATTGGGTCTTAGCCAAGTCTTTTCATTACTAAGCATTTATTTTTCACCTCTTCCCATCTCTTCTCGTGGGGGTCGTAAAAAGCGACCGAGGGATTACTCACACCCAAGACCGGTCCTGAAGAAGGACAACTCCACATTAAACGCGGAACGGGGTCTCCGTCACGCGCGTATAACAGAGGCCTATCGTGCGGTAGCCTCCTGCATTGACCTGGGTCCGCACGTATCAACTCGTCGTTCCTGTGTAGTGGCCCAGTGAGGCCGGGAGGGTAACTCAGGTTCTAGACACCCTGCGTTTTATATAATTGCGTCCCAGGCAACGCAGAGTCTGTGGAGAGGAAACACCCGCGCCATGTGTATAGTCTTACCTCAGACACTGATTAAATTATCTGTGACTGCCTTACGAGATGAGGCCAATGAAGAAGAAGAATACGAAATATTGTTGACAAATTAATCTCTAAGGTGATTGTCTGTATTTTTGTACAATTTATTTAAAAGCATGATTAATTATTTACATTTGTGTAATATTACAAAATTATATATTATATTATATTTTGTAATTTGTAATGCTTTCGATTCTATATTTGCAATATTTCCAGAATCCTGGTCAAAACACAGGAAACAGATGTTATACGAGCATATTCACACCAAACGATAATCTTTTAAGTAGACTAGCTTTCTAGACTTAAAAGCAAGAGATTAGAAATTATTAGGATATATAAATGTCATTAACAGATTGGTAAGTAACTAGTTAATAGATAGAAATCCATTGGAAATCATATTGCATGACTTCTTTTCCATTTCACTATTATAGCGCCTTGGTGGTCAATAGTAGTATTCTTAAAGAAATATACCTATAATTTCTTTAACCCATATGCAAACCTTTAAAATTATTAAGGGCTAAAGCCAGTGGGAGAATTTTGAATCAAACACTTAAAAAAACGGGGGATCGTGACTTGTGATGTGGCGTACCCTGAGGAAGGCCTAAGTCCTGCAGGCTGGATGTGATGATCGCAGTCTGACCTTACGCTTACAGTCTGTAAAATATAGGATGATCCCTGTGACGTTTGTGACCTTGGAGCAAGTGCTATGACATAAGGTTCCTTTTCCTTTGTTTATTAGAAAAATATATTATATTGTATTTAGTTGCATTCTCGCTTCTAATAAATTTTTCAATCCAACCACAAAGACTCTGTATACAAGTGAGTTTCGTTGGTTTGTTGAGGGTGAGGTCTTCCGCATACTGCGCATAGCTGCCGGCGTGAGGCAAACTCCGGTGCCGCGGTGACAGAGTCGCAATGTCGTGAAACAGGATTATTTTGTTAATGCAATTATCTCATTGACTGTATGAATAATGCATAATGATATATCAAGCGATATAGTCAGACGACGGTCAATGGTGAAATTCCAGTACCGGTAAATGTTTTTTGTAATACTTTGCACTTCTTCTTCTTTACGTGTGGGACACCAAGTCGTCCAACGACCCGATGGATTGAAATTTTTGGTACTGTGAAGTTAGCAATAGACTGGTAAATAAAAGAAATCCAACCTAAGATCCATACGCTCACCAACGCATAAGCTCATATAGAAATTGCGATTGCATGTATGTGATAACTATAATATTAACTTTCTCGTAAAACCTATCATAATAAAAATTGTCTCCCGAGCGAGGGAAGTGTGGCAAAACCCTTCATTTAGGGAGGCCAATGTCCTGTTGTGTCTGTCTGTAGTAAGTAGGAGTCCAATACTAAACTACGCGCAGTTGAGATTCATGATTTTACTCTTACAAGTAATATTTTTCTATGCTACTTGCCTACTCAGTAATGACACATCTACGCCACGTAGTGTTTGTCCGAATAGCCATGAAAATCTTTAGCCTTCATACGAGCGCGGCCGGTCGACGACTTAAAACGAAGAGCTCTATTTCTGAAACGGCGTTATTAAGTTCCGTGCACGGAAGTCCACAACGACTTGTCTGACCGAACGTTTTTAAATTTCTACTACTCGATGTTTTTATAGTCAAGGGTATGTGTGAATTTACCAGGGTATTTGAGAATCGTTAAATAAAGTAGAACGTGTAATGCAAGCTTATTTAGTAGCAAATTTTCTCATTAAACGTTCGTTTTCATTTCATGTTAAAAACTGCTACTTATTACGCTTGTATCCCACGTTCTAATTTACTCATCGATTCCCACAAACCCTAATAAATTTACATATACCCTTGAACATAAAATCATTGAATATTAGAAATGTAAAAACGTGTTGTAAGAGCGTAATAAGTAGCAGATTTTCGTATGAAACAAAAACGAGTGTTTTAAAAATTGAGCTCCTGACTGTGACTGATAATGTAAATAGATAGGCAGTTATTATAATTACGTTGTTATTATAACGAAAGTCAATTATTAGTGTGGCTAGTTAACTATAATAAAGAGTTCATTATTCTTTGAATACATATTGTATAAAAAGTTTTTAAAGTAGTAATTCCGAAACATGGTATTGTAATTTGTACGCTACCATACACATTGTTGGATTAACGATAAGTTACCGGTATAACATAATACTAAAGTACCACTGGTCGAGTAAACTATTCTTGGCGCTCGTCAAAATCATGTTATTACTGTGACACAAGTCTTAAGTGCTAAAATTGGCTCATTCGAGCAGTGATAGAGAACATTCAAAGCAGTTCACTGCTGGACATGAGCCTCCTCTTATTGAGCAGTATTACGGACGCCCTGATCCTGGATGACACTATCACCCTACAGGAGCCACCTTCCGAATGAAATGTCTTCTCACTGACACTGGCAGAATTACCCTAGATAGGGTAGAGGTCCATATTATTAAATAATTAGTAAACAAAATAAAGGAGTATTACCATACTCTCCTCACGTGGCAGGCGGATTGGCGAGCGCAATGCCAGATGTTGCATTCACAAAGAACGCCGCTTCCTCTAGATTATCTTGGATGTAGTAAAAACTGACTAAGAGATCCAGTAAAAATTCAGCACTTAGTAGAATTGGGATGATGCTTTTCTAATACCGCACCATATGACATAAACATACAACACGAATTTGCTAATCTGCTTCTTTGAAAATTTTCGATTGACCTGTCGTAAAAGTACTGTAAGAAATTTCGAGTACAAGGCTCACTTTTAAGAGGGTCGTTGCTCAGGCTGTACCTGCGTTGTGACTCATGTGTCATGCCATAAGCCGGAGACAGGTAAAGCTGAGTAGTCACGATATGGGGTCGAGCTCTTTTGTACATTCAGTGTATGGCTGTATTTGGATTATTATACAAGCTGTAAGAAAATAGCTGGAAAATTAACTTAAAATTTAAGGGGTGAATCAGCCCATGAAACTGAACAACTTTCCCCAAGGAACTTTTTTTGACCTCCCATACAAATTGATTTGGTCAGTTATTTTGTATGGGAACTCCAATTTTTTTCATATTTCGAACTATGTTTATAAGGGAAAGTTGTTCAGTTTCATGTATATGTTCGTCTCTAAAAATATTTTCAGCAATTTTTTTAACACTCTGTTTATGACACCAAAGATTTACCTATGGGTTATCATATCTCTTACAATTTAAAATTCCATGATCGAACTAGACATAGGTTACCTAGTACAATAAATTTTGGTAGGTAGTTAGTTCCGAGTAGTTCCGACTCGAGATTAATTTTAAAAATAAAATAATTTTGAGCAAGTTTTGAGGGTTTAATGGCGTCTGTCTGTACAACAGTGAAATTGAATTTTGATCAAAATGATGGATAGCTCTATGTAGCTCCCAATCCCAACTCACTATGATAAAAATAAACAGAAAAGTCGGTTCACTCAAAAATAACCTTGTCATCATCTCTATACGATGTCTGCTTACCCTGTGAAGTACGTCTGGCTGTCATAAAATTAATCGTTTTGACATTCGATCGTTAAATCGTCCAACATCACATCAACAACAAAAACATGTTGTTAAATACATCGATAAAAATAAGGACATCATAATAATTTTCTGTGGTCTCGATGTAATATTTCTTTTGTGACGAATTAATTTAAATTACGATTACGATTTTTATAAGGTGCGACAGGTGCGGCTTAAAAATATATATTCTCTAAGAATCTACTTATTTGTAATTTGCATTCTCTCACAACACTTTATCGCAAAATCATAAAACAAAAGAAATTGAAAGTGATTCTGGTCAGGAATGGCCGCAAAAACTCTATATAACGGTGCTCTAATTCGCGCAGTTATCTGCATGCGAACCTAATGTTTATTCATGTCATGTAAAGTTTGATAAATAATTTATGCGTTGAACTATTACGTATTTACAAAGGGGAGATTTTTCATGATTTTTTTACTTCAGAGGATATATCTTTTGTAAAATTAGGATAGTATTCCCGGCGTAGGGTTCACCCCGTGTTCGCCGCGGCGCCGGCGCACGGGCTGGCTGCGTCCGCGCGGTTTTCACCGCCGTCGCGCGCGTACGGCTACCCGATATAAAAGCCTCAGCCGCCCATTCACCCGCCCGCAGTGTGTGCTCGAACGTAACAGTGTCTACTCCTCCTGTGCAAGGACTTACAGTTTAACCATGAATTCACGGTGTTTAATAGTGCTAGCGGCCGCCTTAGGCGTGGGTACGTAACATTTGAACTATTTAGGGCGCGGCGCCAGTGTCCAGTGAAGAAAGAATGTCGTGGTTTAGTTTTTAATGCCATATTACAGAAACCAATGGATCGGATCGCTATTAAAGTTTAATTGAGATCGGGAAAGCGTCGAAGTGATCGATATCACCGGTTGCAGCGTGCAGTGCTTGACAGAGAAATTTCAGTTGATGTGGTGCAAGTACAGATTCGGTGCAATCTCGCCATCAGTTGCATACAGCAGAACAGTAAAGTGACTTGTGATCGAATGCAAGGCGAGTCATCGACCTCACGTTTGAGAGATTGTTAAACGTGCATTGTAGAGAAAATGTGAGATACACAGACGGATGTGAAAATTGCACCGATCATGTTGTTTGAGTTGTAAATTTTGAAACGTCTGTTTTAGATCATAAACCACCGCATCCTGCAATTTCCTCTGGTCTCATTTCACGCTTCAACAGACTCACGACGACAAACCCCGAGATGCAATTTATACATCGAAAGCTACTCTATTCCAGCTATAAGAACAAATAATGTCTGCACTTTCACTTAACTTTATGTTATCATTTATTTTCATAATATTGTTCAATAAGCAAGGTAATACTAGCAGTAGCTGTAGTAGGTAGTATTTCTGTCACCTGCATTGTAAGGTATATTGAAAAAACAAAATTTTCGAGAACGATTATGAATGTTGATAACACAAGGTTTTTGAAAAAGGAATTTGGAGAAAAACGCTGAATTTCTACATTGAACAATTTCATTTTTTTATTTAAAATATGAACTTTATCAGAACAGTAGGTACCTAACAATTCAAGATGAGTGAGGACAAACATTATAATACGCTTTCTTCAAATAGATACTTATTTCAGCATTCCTAAGCGACCTACATGTCAAAAGGTTTTGACATTCTAACCTATATAATAAAGGTCGAATCGACAACCTCCTTTTATTTAGTCAATTTAAATTTTGCTTAAGACAATAATTTGCCAATCAAGCGCATTATGAAGACATTAAACATGCCCTATGTGGCAATGTTAACGACCTCTTTAACATACCAGCCCACGGCGGTTACACAATAAGACTGTTCGATTTGCATACATTTTTCGTAACAAACCCTACCTTAGCCGGGAGCTATGTTCAACCAGAGTCCGAATGTAGGTAATGAGAGTTTACCATTACGCAACGAAATTACTGATATAAATTAAAATCACGAGAGTGTAATACACAATTTTTGCTACACTTAACGAGTAAAAGCGGCAATTAGCAAATTGGTAAGTTAGTCATCACAGAGAGAGTTTACGTAACGAAGATGCATTAAAATACCGAAACTGCATTAGCATTTATGACGCTAAAATCTTTGCAATAATACACTTTTTCCAATTTTTCTTCACAAATATTTTTTACCTACATTATACACACATCATTTTTTTTATTTGTTTATTTGTAATTGTTCTCTACGTGCATGCTTTTCAATTATCGGTTCAATACCTTACTATTTATCATCAACAGCATTAGGCACTTAATTTTGTCTGTTAATTTCATATATTGAAAATTCTCTCTTAGCAAGGGCATCCCGATCTTGCATGACCCTAGTCACCACACTTTTACCATTATTTTATTTTTATTTTTACGAATTCTCAATGAATTCCTGCCAGTACTGTTCCAACTAATCATATATCATTGAGCCCTTCCTGTGTCCCTCCTTTCTACGATGCAAATTCTTGCAACTTCATTGGCCATTCATTTCTATAAAGTGACCAATTTGATTCAGTATTGTCATCACGTCGATACTTCCTCTCTTTATTCGCACTCAGGAACCGGACGCAATTCGTTGCAATCGCACTATTATTTTATACTAGTAATGGTGGCGTTGAAAGCTCGTTCGTATTTATGGAACTTTCTAGACTCAGGGCTTTCGACGACTCTATTTGTATTGAAATATTTTTCTACTAGAAGCTTAAATTATCAGTTGCTGTTCAAGTAACCCTAAATCTATTCATACGTTTGTTTTTCATATTGCTAATTATCGAAGAGCTTATACTTAGAATTTCTTTGCAAACAGAAATAAGTACGTATACTAACATACATATTTTCTCATCCTACTTTATAAATGACATGTTATATTCAAATTTTTACATAACTTCATGTAATTATAGTAACGTTGTATGTATTTAATGTCGGTGTATTTTATCAAGTCAATATCGCATGTCAATATTCATTAACTAAACACGATAGTTAATATTTAATTAGTATGTACCTAATTGCAGTACCAATCGCATGATTGAATATGAATAGAATTGTACAAACTTTTGTTTAAACAATGTCCATAAGCTAGAGGCTCTAGAATACACGTAGATATTCATACAGGGTTGTCTGTTTTAGGGAACTAGATGCTCATTAATAAAAGAAACATATTGAAGAACAATGTCGGATAAAAGATGGTATACTATCTTTAACAGGTTCAAACGTGACGTGTCGTTTGACGAGGTTCAGGTTTGTATTTATGCTTTGAGAAAAATATTTTGTGTATGGATTTGAGAAACATGTATTTATTTTTTTAGTTGTTCTCAGGAATTGTAACTTTTACTATAAATACTTAAAGCATAAATGATAAAATATTGTGTAAAGTGGAAAATAAAACTGCTGTCAATTAAAATGAGCCACATAGATTAGGAATACAAAGTATAATAAGTTACTCTGCTTACAAAGTACAGTTACTTATAAGCCAGACTTGGATCCGCGGTATTTTGCAGACTTCGTAATAGAAATTGTGCCCCAAATAAATGAAAGCATTTTTCTTGGATATAATCCTAGAAAAGTAACGTTTGCTGACAGCCCTGTCACTAGCGCTACAAGGTGTAGAAGCATTGTCTATTTACACCACGTAGCGGATTCTCACGGGTGTACTTACGTAACCATGATTTTGTACAAGTCACTTCTGACGTGAAACGTGAAAAAAACTCGGACATTGTGTATTCTCTCAAAAATTGCATATTCTAGAGGCTGCAGTTTTGGTAAAAGTTGAGATTGATTTAATATGTTCACTTTCCTTGATGATGCAAAGGAATCGACGTATACGTAATACGGTCAAAAAGACTGTTGAAGCATAGGCGACTGGTTGAAATACTGAGCTAAATAATTTTAATTTGATTACTTAACATGTTGCCAATCATCATGAAATGCAATAAGGGTAGGAAGATAGTGATGGTATAGCGATATCTGTTGTCCAATTAGAGGATTTTGCTGAAATCAAGGAAACATCCTTAAACTTTTCAGTAATCATTACCTTAGTCTTACTAGTTTATCATCTCATAAAGCAGACCGATCACATCATGGACGAATGGTGTATCATTCTGCAGCAACGTAAATCGCTTTCGATCAAATATTCATAAAGTCATCACGGCAAGCGTGAAGGTATTCAATTATCTGGAGCCGTGGCGCGTGTGAGAATTTCACGAGAAAGAAAATGGGTGAAAATGGTGCGTGTGCGCCGCCGGTACGAACTGCCACACACCTAAGTATACAGCTCTACCACAAATTCCGTACAAGCTTAAATCAAACTGTGTTGCTCAGTGTACGATATGCCGACCGTTTTATCTTACCAATCGCCATATTATTAGAGGAAAATTTTTCTATATATGTGGACACAAATGAAGAATTCATGATGCTGTAATAAAACAAAAGGTCGCGACGTAATAAGTATCAAGCTTTACGAAAGTACAAAACGCTAAAATATTAAAAACTATAGCTATTATTTCAGAGACTTGCTATTTTGATATTAAAATCAGTTAACTGCAGCAATAAAATCATTATAAGACAATTATAAACTAACGAAAGTATGAAGTAACAAATCATAAAATATTCGCTATCGAGCGCATGGCCATTTAACTAAATACTTGAGCTTAACTTGCACTTTAATTGACTTTAGTGGACAACACAATCGTTGATTGATAGAAAACAGTCAAACTTATGCAAGAGATAATAAAATAGATACTTATTGTTTTTTATATGCATTGTTAAAATAACAAGGTTAGATAACAATACGTTATGTAAGAGGTCGCTATTACCGGAAACTGTAATTAATTCTGCGTTAAAACAATGCATCGGAAGTTTATATTTTCAGGCTGTTTTGACGATATCTTACATTATATTTTGAGGTTATGTCCAAGCATTTTTTTACACATTTAGAACGCTTGAACGGCTCTACCCATATAACAGTGTCAAATATATAGGTATAGTTCAATCACAGAGTCTTGAAAAGAGATTCTGAAAGTAGGTGGTTTTTATATTGCTATTTCGACTATCGGTTTCTTGCAGAAACAAAATTGTTCGGTTTTATTTTTAAATTTCAAAATATTAGTCTTTTACGAACTCTTATAGTAACTAAAGTACAGTATAAAGCTCTTTTATTTCTAAGAATCTACAGAGTACAGGCATCTTAAAAGACCATTTAAGCAAGTAGCATTCTTCTGGCGATTGTTTGTCCTTCGTCTCTAGTATACCTATAAATAGCTGCTTAGTAACGTAAATTATAGTGTATTGTGCTTGTTTTTTCGATTTCCTCTAAAGTACCGGTTTGCGATGTTGTTTTTACCAATTGATTACCACTTTTGGTGGTATTTAATTGAGAATATGACTTTGTCATATTAATACGGCGGACTTCAATAAACCTTTAGGTTAGGAATCAAGTCTTTTCATTAATGTGAAAAAAAAAACTACTTAAAAGAAATTTGACGTACGTTTTACGAGCTCTTTAGTGATATATGTCTTTAGAATTTCGCTTTTTTAAGAAGGTTTAATGGGCTTATCAACAACCCATATTCGGTCATATTATTATGCTTAGGGTCAAATAGGTCCTTAGACCTGAAGTAAGCAGTATTAGTAGGTCTAGGACCATTAGGTAATGGTTACATGAACAAGCCTATACTTACGCGACCTGCAAGTGATGAGTAGCATATCTATTGCCATTTTATATCGTTGCATCATTTTATTATCGATAAACAAGGTAGGTACCTAGTTGTTAATAAAAAGGACTTATTTTCGGAAAGCATTTGCGTATGGATCAGTTTCGTGCGATTGTATTAGATGTATCTTAAGTGGAAAATCACTGATTTCAACCTAAAAATTACCAGAATTCTGGTAAAAAGGTGTATTTAACTTAGGCCAGGTTACGTTTCTTCGCTTGAAGGCAGGCAGTTTGCGCATACAATGTAGCTCATCCACTTTCAGAATTAAAGCGTCTTAAATCTAAATTCATCAGACATAAGCTCCACTGATGGTGATTGTAATATAATAGTTCCAAACAGACACTAACTTAAAAGTGCGTCAGAAACAAATGCGTGAGTATCAATCCGGTTTTCATGACATCAATCTCGCCTTGACTTAACCGAATACCCTCATTACATTGTCGGCTCATTGTGTTCTTAAAATGCACATTAAAGAGGCCGAAAACTTTCACCACCGAGAACAGACATACGGACGCGTCGACTATTGTTATCTAATGTTAAAACGTTACGTCAGATTAGGCCATCTCATCTCAGTAATCTAGAGTTATGTTTTCTAGAGGCGCAATTAGAGAGAGATTATTCTGAAGATGCGTTGCGTGTTTTGTTGATATGGTTTTTATGAAGCTGTAAAGTAATTGCACTTTGCATTCTGTTAATACTAGTTTTTACAAGTTACTTTATACCTCGCTTGCTTTAGTTTGTGAGACAGACTAAAAGTTGGAACATCGCTACATGAAGGGAAAAAATAGTGTCTATGATCAATGGGTAAACGTGGTTCGAATATAACTTTACAATGTAGATATACCTACTGCTAATTGACACTGAGTGGCGTAGTATATTTTAATATGACATTTCGTCAAAGATTTTTCGTTCCAGTTGTCATATTTCGTACATAGATAATTCTGCGTCTAAGTATGCGTCTGGAAATAGCTGAGACGCACTTATCTATTTATTTGCTATGCCATCATTAATCTATTTATTTCGTTTACTATATTTAATTATTGAACAAAATGTAGGAATGTAGATTCATAACCTGTATGCCACCGTATCTCCCAAAAGCTTTAGCTAGGTTCTAAATATTGCTGCGATTACGTAAAGCATGCAAATGTATTGGCATGGCGACAAAGCCAGCATTTCTGCATAATAAGGTATTAAACAGTAGACTCATAAACAACCGGTAAATAGCCATTTAGATCCACTAATATTTGATATAAAAGCACGTGTTGTTGTAAAATCAGCTCATTGACATTCAAGTCTCACATTAATTTTCGGATTGATCAATCTGTTTAAATGTGTATCGTATGCAAATTTCAGTGTGAATAATTCATAGATCTCGTGCTAAAGGTCAAATTTCCGAAATATCTGCGCAGGCGCATCTCATATATAAATAGCCGAATAATGGCGATTGTATCGGATGAAATCGAAAGTGCCGCCCACCTCGAGATCGTCCGGTAGGTCAGACGGAGGCTTTCACCCGTATTACTTAACTTTAAGTAACTTGCGACCTTTATTGGATAATACTGAGTGTATGTAGGTAATGTTTACTTTTGCGGTTATATCATAATGGTGCGAATGTAAACTGTACGCGTTGCTTGGCATTACATTGTATTACAAGTCTTTAATGTGTTTATAAACTTGTAAGCGTTGCGGTACGTCTGTGTTTAGTCGCGGAGTTTAAAATGACAATTCACTCGAAAAAAGAAACGATGTCCTAATTTAAATAATCTGAAATTCTATCCTGCGACACTTCTCTATAAGTTATACGCAAGGAAACATCTCACAACTCGCTTCTGCAATTTTAGCCAGAAATCACATCAATCAATCGCATTGTGTAACCCACAACAAGGAGTAAGTAAAAGCAAAAGACAAATCGATAATTATGTCACTTGCGTATGCGTGTGCGCAGCTCTCGGGTGACATTGCACAACGCCTGTGCCCCGGTTTGACATGACATCATGTCACCTACCGGGCTAGTTGTCATACGAACAAGAATATCTCAATCCGAATTGCCATTGGTGAACCAGTTCACAGATGTAATCCTGTCATGGTCGCATTCTTGCCGTTTCTAACAATGTTTATTAATGTTAATGCAAAAATATAGTGTAACAAAATCCAATATAAAAATTACAGTTTTTCATAAGCCTAACTATATTATCGTAAGCAATGCAACTGCTCTACATTTCTAAATTAGGCCTCTATCACACTTCAGCATAAAAATAGCGTCGAGAACGGTTTTTGTTTGGGGAGTGACGTTTCTAGTTTTGATCTGACTAACACATACTTTAACGCAGCGTTATTTTTTGCGCTGAGGTGTGGCACAGGCCTTATCAGCGTCCTATAAAGAGGTTTATCCCGCGCGAGTAGATTTTAAACGTCATGAATTGTATCGTATAGGTTTTATAAAAACAAATGAAGAAATTTGGCACGAAAACGTTGAGAAAATCACCACGGTACTCATAGTAAGTCTACTGGTACTCATTCGCCAGAAATCTTAGGAATTTATGGCAATTGTCGTTCACCTCGAATTCGGCTGCAGAAATGGCAACGTTCTCATTATTCATGCTGTGAGTAATAAATAACGATGAACCAGTTCGCTAAGAAAATGTAGTTTAATGAATAATTTAGTATTGATTTTAGAGCAACCTTTGAATTGACTTCGCTTCGCTAGCCTTGTAAGCGCTAGATTTGCAAAAGTGGTAAATAGGTATTTCATGGCCTTTCTCAATCATATCGCACAACGCAGGGCTAAAATAACGCCTCCATAACGCAGTGGTCTGTCAGATCCAGAAGACAGGGTACTATCCGCTACATCGTCAAGACAGTCAAGTGCTACTTGCCCTGTTTATTTAATTAGTAATCTATAACCAATTTTAGCTCCATTATAGTGCATGTTACAGTCGACTAGTCTCGCTATCAAAACTAGCTCAAATGTTTTCGCAAGCAGAACAACATAACCTAGAAAGTTCTTATGCGCCAACCGCTCTATTTCCCTCGATTATTCACCAATTATCACCATTTACAAGAACGTGTGGTAACGATGAGACAATGTTGGATAACTAACAGGAGCTTATGAAATTGTTGTCCTAATGACTCATTCTGATCTTGTTTGCATGTATGTCAATATTGCTTAACAAGGCGTCAATGAAGTTGTTCAACGTAATTTACCTAGTAGAGTGACGTGTTGTAAGAATTTTATTCATTGAGATAACCCCTTCTTTTTGCTTTGCTATGGTCATGTAGGTAATAAAGGTTTTCAATTCATTATTATGGGCAGCTAATTACTTTACTAGTATGACAAAAGATAGATCTGTCTCTAATCGGTACCAACTTTCTTCTTCTATATTTAAGAAGCTTGGCTCTTCTCGGTGGAGCATACCCCTGTACCAACATACATAAGCAATATTTCACTATTTACTCAGTAACTTTATGCAGTGAGCTTTCAAATATAAACCTCTGCCGTTTCATGAAGCAGGATGCACTAGCAAGGCAGTAAACAAGTCGGGTTACAAAACGAGATGAGCATTTGCACCATGTTTGAGCAAAATGGTAAATGTCAACTAATGTACAGCGAGCCGCAGTGAATGCAGACACTAGTGGCACACTGACATAACTGGAAATATGAGAAAATACGCACAAAACACACAAAGATAGCATTACAAGCATTGAACACCCTTTTTTGCAGACTTCATACGGTTCAAGAAAGCGTACTTTCTTACATTGTTCCTATCGCTGTTGTGCCTTTTTATTTCTCACGCGATGAAATCGTGGTTTGTGTTTTGTTGTTCATTGCATCACTGAAAGAGATTTATTCAAATAAATCTTTCACCAGTCTTGCGATTGTCTTTGTTATCTATCGACTCACATGCGTGTGAGTTCAAATAAAATGACAATGAATAGAAGTAATGAAATCTTAGCTCTCAGTTTTTGTATTGGTCTAGTGCTATAAATTCGAAACTGTTCAATGTGTCTGATTTGTCAGCAACCGCGGCAACATTGTAACTAGACCCGTATTGCCTGAACTAGGAAGCTATGACTGTTGCTTGACTCAGCCTAGTTTTCGAGTGAACAGTTTGTAGAGCACGTGCGAGAAACAATTAGACAAAACCACAACAAAAAGATGTCAACAGGTTGTTTTGTTGCTGAACAAACTTCACGCGTTTTCTATAGGGCTATGTGTCCCATTCATTCTTTTCATAAAGCTTTATAAAGCTTGTCAATTTTTATTCCACGAAAGAAGATTTAATTTCTGAGTAGGTTAATATTCTAAGATTTAAGTCAGGTATATGAATTCGATGATGCCTGTCTGCACTCTTGGTAATGTTTGATTGATCGAATCTGTCAACCCTACACGTTGGTGTCGCATGCTCTTGCGCCACGACCGGCGCGGGCGCAGCGGCGGCGGTGTCGCGACTTGCGACGCATTCCGCGGAGAAAGAGCGGCCCTGCCCGCGCCCCCGACTCAACCACTCTTGCAAAACAGCTGCGTGCCATAATAGCTGCTTAGCAAACCCCCTAGCGGTTTATTTTGTAATTTTCAATTAAAATTCAAGAAGATCGTGTTTTGATGCGTCGCTTTCCTCACCGTCGGCGTATCGCAATATCGGCAACTTCACAAATATTTGGTTGTTGCGCAAAGTATGCTTAATATCATTACGAAAGTGGGTTCAAGCGCGTTCAAGCTATGCGAGTCGACAACCTATGAGCTTTAGATGAGTTTGACGCTAGTGTTTATTCTAAACTACGACATTCTTTCTTTACCTTTTCGTACAATTCTTTTGACTCACCCAATCTCATACAATGACAATAACTAACGCAACTTTTTTCCACAGCTGTCGGTCAGGAGTCCTTCAAATGTCCCGATGACTTCGGCTTCTACCCCCACCACATCTCCTGCGACAAATACTGGAAGTGTGACAACGGTGCCGCCGAGCTGAAGACCTGTGGCAATGGACTCGCCTTTGACGCGTCTGACTCCAAATACCTGACTGAAAACTGTGACTACCTCCACAACGTAGAGTGCGGAGAGAGGACGCAGCTTGGTAAGGAATACTTCCTTATATTGAAACATATGAATACCTATCTAGAGAATACCTATCTATGATACCAGTCAGTGGCTGAGGTCAACAGCTATCTGTCACTGTGGGTAATCGGATACTTTGTGGTCCTCGTGTGCATCAAAAGGCGACGAAGCATAAAAACCGCCACCAACCTTGAAAAATTATAGCTTGAGTTTCAGAATCCTTGTTATGAGTTAGTCAGTTCAATAATATTAAACAGGATGCGTTGAAGGATAAAATCGTCTCAAATAACAGTCTATTTTATTGAAGCGATGACCTTTGTGTAGGAAGTCTAGACAGGCAAAAAAGCAAGTCCTACCAAATGCACCTGTTTATTTTTACTTATTTCTCGAATAGTCCACGACAAAGCCGCGAAATTGAAATCCTGATAATTTTTGTTATTGGTCGGTCAAGGCCACACATTTGCATATATAGTTTTGATAATATTATGTATACTGCGTATCTCGGAATCGACCAGGATGCTGCGAAGGTCAAACGAGAGGTGCGGCTTGTGACACGCTGGTCCTTTTTTACCGCAAAAGAACAAACATAATATTTAAATGGAAGGTTTTATTACATTACTAGCCTTGAACTAGAGCCTCAGAAAACAGGTGCTCTTTAATGGCCAAATCGTGAGGATCCTTTTTTGGCCACAGATAAAGCTTCGAGTTTTCGAAATAGCCGTGATTAAATAACTGTCTTGATTGATAAATTTATGTTGCATAACCAGAATGTGATCTTTTTTACAAAAATAACACGTTGGAAGCGCAATTTAATGCAAAGATTTTCTGCAGGTCCCGAAGTGGTATTTTGCCTTCATTTGCATAAGCTTCGAATAAAAGTATTTTCGGACCAAAATTTATTGCCCGGTCATTTCCAAATACAAAAAAGCAAGAGTATCTTGGTTAGCAGCATTCTGCGTGGCATTAGCTGAAATAAAATTCATCGTGCCGACGGAGAATTATAAAGCACTTTTTTTAAATAATACCTCTAAGATTATTCTTCCAGCAGAATTTCATCCTTCGCATTCGTCTGCCATCTTCTTTGCTATTAATTAAAGATTCCAAACGATAACAGATCATGATCACTTTCAAAAGTCCAAGTTACAATGTATGGGAATCAGACTTGCTGGCGGATTATATTCAGAAAGTAACTAAAACTACTACTAAAAGGCAAAAATATCCCATTATCCCACTAATTTTCCGTTTCCCCCGCAGAGCCCCCGATCTCAACCCCCCACTGCGAGAGGCTGTACGGTATCTTCCCCGACAACGCCAAGTGCGACGTGTTCTGGAACTGCTGGAACGGAGAAGCATCCAGATACCAGTGCAGCCCTGGACTCGCGTACGACCGCGAGGCGCGTGTGTGCATGTGGGCCGACCAGGTGCCCGAGTGCAGGAACGAGGGTACGTGTCGTATTCTCATACATATGTGAAGTTCTAGAACTGCTGGAACGGAGAAGCATCCAGATACCAGTGCAGCCCCGGGCTCGCGTACGACCGCGAGGCGCGCGTGTGCATGTGGGCTGACCAGGTGCCCGAGTGCAGGAACGAGGGTACGTGTCGCTTTCCCATATACTTGTGAAGTTCTAGAACTGCTGGAACTACAGCCTTCAGCTCGCGTATGACCAGGTGCCTGACTCCAAGAACGAGGGTACGTGTCGTATTCTCCTAGAGTTGTGAAGTTCTTGAACTGCTGGAACGAAGGCTTCAGATACCAGCGACTTTCTAGGCTCCAAGGACAAAAAGTGGAATTACTTTCAAAGAAAAATTACTAATAGAAAGCTAGCCATGTAAAATAACTTTTATCTACCAAAAATAAATTACATAAATTTAATTTTTTTACGGTAAAGAAAAATTGGTTAAACCATATATTTAAAACAGATTTACAATTTTATTTTTAAAATCTTCATAAGGTTCTAACTTTACCTAATACACCACTATCCTTAGATACTATGATTAGAAACTAGCACATAAACTAATCCTGTTCACCACTTTTCTTCCAGCGATTTTCCTTCTACCAGCACCGCCGTCTCTGCTCTACATTCATTTTCTCTTCCACTTTTCACTCACGTAACCTTTTTCTGGTGTTTCCCAGAAGTAGCGAACGGTTTCTCCTGCCCTGCTCCCGGTGAAGTGTCCAACGCTGGCTCCTTCAGCCGTCACGCCCACCCAGAAGACTGCCGCAAATACTACATCTGTCTCGAGGGAGTAGCTCGTGAATACGGATGCCCCATCGGAACCGTCTTCAAGATCGGAGACGCCGACGGCACCGGCAACTGCGAAGACCCTGAAGACGTTCCCGGATGGTGAGTTCCTACTGCCTTTTTCTTCTTTTGAACTATCTATGCCATGTTCAAGTAAACTCGTATTGACAGAGCCACTTGAAGGTGTCGAGTCTTTCAAACTGGTAAACACGTGGTGCAGTTAACACCTTAATGTAATTAAGACCCTGTAACCACCTCCACACCGATGTCAACCCTGTGACTAACATACTCTTCTGCACTATTCTAAGTATTATAAGTATGTAAACAAAACTCTTGTGGGTATTTAACAGAGCCATGACTAGGCAATAAACACGATCTGGATTTAAAGTAGGTTTCGATTATGAATGCTGCTCAAACCAGAGCGTATCTATTACCATTATTGCTAGGCAGCCTAGCGCTGAGAGCTATTACGAGATAGATACAGCAAGTTCGAATGCATGACTAGTTATAGGTATGAGTAAATACACTGGGTGTATTGCGCACCCACCTAAATACTTAGAGAACTATGCGGCTTGGAGCCTTGCACGCCTATTACTACACATATTTAGGTCGTCGTATTAACATGACTTAAGGCGAAATGCTACGCTGCGGCGACCGTGGTCAATGCTAGCCGGTATGTAACGGCCTATGGTAATGGCCACCGTTTTGTTCCCGGTTCCATACACGTTCTATACAACACCCGTTGGCCATGCGTGGTCATGCGGTCGACGGTCGACGGTCGCACTTACTTGTCAATGCCTTAAAAATAAAGCAGGAAGGAAAGGCCAGCCAGTTTTTCGGTTTCCGCGTATTGAATTAAACTTGCATTTAAATGCATAGCGTTGAAAGCTTTCTCAGCCTACGCAGTGAACAGAATGATGTAAATACTAGTATAATTCAAGTTAGATAAACACAAAATTTATTCACCTTCTAAACTTGGCTAATCCTATTACAAAGCGACAACTAATGATCTTTTTTATAATAATTTTAGGATTGCACCTGTGTAAATTCATTCTTTTGGTGCAATGTTAAAGCAATACATGTAAAACTACACAACGTTTCTCTAGTTGGCTTTCATTGTTTCTACAAGGCTAGCCAGATAAGCAAGAGTCGTGAGACTTTGTCGTCTAGTGTTAAATTTAGCTTTTAGCTAAAACAATGAAGAGACTTTCGAACATATTGTCCTGTTCATGGTCTGCCAACTTTATACAAACAATTTCGTACATCGAATGCAACTTGCTGATGCTGAAGGTCGAAAAACAAGTTCCTTTTTTGAAAGCTGCAGGCTCCAAACCGCATAATTCAGACTGGTTACATACCTAGTAAACCTCACGAACATACGAGAAAAACAAACAGTTAGATAACACCGGTCGGAAAAGCGAACGGATCTAATTCTGCCGCTGTCTCAAGGCAGTTCACTCGATATCGCTATTCGAACGAGATAAGTTACACAATACCAGCCAGTCATGTAGTAAAAGTTGCCCGATATAAAGTAAACACAGAGTTTAGGAGTTAGTAGCGGTAGTGAGCAGCCAGTAAGCACGCGTCCCTTTTCAGCGAGGACTACTACGGAGACCTGGACCTGAAGGCCATCAGGAAGAGCGAGCTGCTAGCCGGTCTCGCAGCGTCCGACGCGCAGGGCTCCGGGGGCCGCAACCAGCAGCCCAAGCTCAAACCCCGCCCCCAAAAGGAGCAGGCTAACTAAACAGCCAATATATTTATAAAAAATTAAAATACTCACATGTCTAACAAGCCAGCGGTCGGCGCGCCACCAGCGACGCTCGACCGGCGGCGGCGCATGCGCAGCATACTGACGACGTCGCTGCTGGCGCGCCGAGATGCCCACAGGTTCAAAGAAATTCGAATTCTAGTGAGGCCCGATTGATTTGTATTCAATTCTAGTTGCCAAATAACTTTTCTCGTTTATTTTGAAACAGTTTCAAGAGGCAAGTTAGGAAATTAGCAACAGAGCGGTAGAAATATTTATTTTATACATATTATGTGTATATGTCTTACTTAAGTTTTAGTTGCCTCTCACAGACCGGTTGCCTTTGCCTTTAAATGTATATTATTTTTTTACTTTTGTACCTAAATGTAGATCAGTGAATAAGGATTAGGTGTGCATTTATCACAAAGTAGTTCTGTATAAAGGGATCGATAGAGACAAGTATCCATCATTGGTTCGAGCCCCGTGACCTTGTAAATATTATATTTTGTACTGAATTTTTTATTTCGCTGCGACTGAGTGTTGTTGTTTGATAGAAACTGTAATACTTAAGTTTTATTTTTAGTGATAAAATAAACAAAAATATAAAAATTATTTTCTGTGTATTTATTATCTGTAGAATAGAGCTGCACCTCCCTGTACCTTAACTTTCACGGCACTCTGTGAGCACCTACTTTCTAATAACCTGTTAATACTTCTTGGTTATTTCAGTATTTCTCCTTCTGGACTGTTTAATCTTTAACTATCCTTCACTAAAAAGCCAAGTTATAACATGGCACCAACTTTGACAATGGTGATAAACTGGCGTTTGCTCAGGTATGTTTTTGTGGTTACCTACTAAACTTTCACTAAGTATATTTTTTTCTGTGAGTCAAATAAAGTATAACATTTCAATTGTATACTTACTAAAATATTTAATGTTATATTTCATTGATTGTGTATAGTACAGTCTTGAAATTTTGGTTGTTTGAAAGATATGAGAACTTACTATGCTTGTAAAAAACTGACATCATAGTTGTTCGCAAGTATAGAAAGTAAGTTGTCATATCTGCGACAAATCTTGTAAAATTAATTTTCTGTACTTAATATGCAAAAAAGAATATAATTATTTAGCTCTTAAAATCTTAAATTTGGCGACCGAACTGCATGCATTTCATAATTTCTATTTGAGCATAAAAACAAGGATATTTTCCAAATTGTGTTAGTATCAAAATATGCAGTTGCTTTGAGGGTTTTCATACGTTTTCAGCGAGGATTACTACGGCGACGTAGACCTGAAAGCGCTGAAGAAGCTCGGCTTCTGAATGTCAAGGAGCGGCTCCAAGGACAGACTCAAGCTCAACCCCTTCGACCTGCTGTGATCCTGGTACCAGGCCTCTTCGGGCGTGTGGTTACGAGAGGGATATGTATGGAATCATGTGTAAAAAATTGTTCATCTTAAAGATAGGTTATCTTAAAAATATCGTCATCCTTATAAAAATTAAAAAGTGGGTAAATTATTTCACCATATTAAATATATTTTTGTGGGTTGCGAATCCAGTGAATGATTTGTGTGTCTGTCTGAAGAGGCGCTCGATGGCTTAAGTGTTTTCAATAAGGACTATTTTCGTATAAAATTAAGTGAGTGTGTGTTCGAGTCTTATTATATTTTTGTCAAAAACCTTATCATCACACAGATGATAATATTGTTGCCAAAAAATATGTCTTTGACATAGTACCATTGTTTCTGAAAGTTGGTGCTGTGTTGAACCCCACATGTTTTAGTCATTTAGTTTAGCTAGGATAGTTATATGTATTTTCACATTTTATAATGTACATAAAGTTTTAATAAATCTGGCCACCTACTGAATGAGTAGGTACCAATTCATTTGAGTTTCTTACAATAAAATAAAATAGAAAAAAATATTAGTTCAATTTATTTTTCTCATCATTACTTCTAAAATATTGATAGTGATATAATGTTATCAAAACCTTACTTACAAATACTGAGTAGTAGTGCCATTTGTAGGTGAGTATTTATATAATCTTATCTATAAATGCATTTAACTATTCTATATCAATTTGAAATTGGGATATAGTATTAAACGCTGGGGGGTCCAAGGCGAAGCTGACGAATCGCGTCTTGACGAGATATTGCAGTGTGGGATGATGACCAGCCTGAAACATAAAGACCATAGAGACAAACAGTAGTGTAGCAGAGTAGAACCTCTGCGTCCACATCCTTCATAAACCACTTGTCCTTTCACGAACAATTTCAAATTGGAAATTGGAATGTCGTCAGACATTTGTCTGACTTTTTGACCCAGTCGCGAAAAAAACAACGAACAAGGAAGACCCAAACAAACGTATTATTATATTTGCATGTGATTTGTTATTGATCTGATATTCATTATCTGCGTGTTATTAGTGCTCCGCATGTAACAAAGTGTACATGTGAAATTACAACGATTTTCCGGATTTACAGAAGTTACAAAGAACCCACAAGGTACACATAAGTCTATGTTTTCCTTGTTATGTTTCCATAGTTCATTTACCATTCCCTAATCATGTAATAATATTGTTTTAGGGTTTCTTTTCCCGTATTAAAATATCTCAAGTTACAAGAGTCTTTGATTTATTTGTGGTGGCACGCTAGTAGTGCCACAGTAGATATGAAAACAGTAGCCAGCACAATCAATACATCTAGTTACCTCTTTTGAAATTAATATATAATAACTCTTACATACAGGTAGTTAGAGAGGTGGATCTAAAAAAAATGAACCTCTAGTGCTGCTGATATCAAAAAGAAATACGCCAAATTGAAAAAAATACTGTTACAGTAGTAAATAAATTACGTATCGGTCATTGACATATCTGTAGTCATATATTGGTAAAAAAAGTAAGCATGAGAGGATATTTGTACCATAGTCAAGATTTGCGGTTGACATAGAAAGCTGTTATTATAGAATATTAGCTCTGTAGAAAATGTATAGGAAAATTATTCTTCTGACAAGCGAATGCTCTTATCATAGAACTAAACCTTCAAACTTACTCTGAGTATTGTATTCCGAGTTAGTAGTCACCACAGTCTTAGAATCAGTCAGGGAGGGGCCCATCATGTCTCCAGACGCCTGAATAGACGCAGACGGTGGCTTAGGGACTGGAACTGACGGCATCTGATCAGCAACAGGAGATTGCATGCAGGTGGATTGTGATTGGCTGGCTGGAGGAATAGCAGCTGCTGGCGGCACCGCTGGTTGGCTAATCCCAGCTGGTGGCGCAGCTGGTTGGATAATGGCAGCAGGTGGCAACGCTGGTTGGATAATTTCGTCCTGGCTTATTTGAGCTGGCAGATGTACTGGCATTTCATCATTGCTCATGGAAGAACTACCGCAGTTTACTCGGTATGCGTAGTCGCAGACGCCCAGTTCCTGAAAGGTGGTATTTTGTTTCATATTTCGTTATTTAAATAAGATCTTAAAAATTATAAAAATATAAAATTCCATCTCACTCTACTATAATATGATCCAGCAAAGAGACTCTGACGCCGCTAGAAATTACAATAGCAAACGCAACCGTGAACCTAAATTAGTGTAACTCAAACTCTTCATTACAAAGCAACGAAAATATCAACAAAAGCTAGACATCATACATATACAATCATAATCTTCCATTCGAAAAGTTAAGAGCTTCTTGCTAGCTGTACATTGAAACTACCGTATTAAATAAAAATTTTGCTAAGCAAGGCAATTAACCGGGAAATACATCACGCATTTAGAAGACGTAGGCACTAGGCTGCGATTTGACAAAATGTACGTCAATAATTTATATAAATCATACGTCATAGATATATGACGTACATAGTGGCCTGTCATTAGCCAAATAAGAGACATGTAAACTTAAAAGTCGCTAGCTCTATTGACGTGTAGCCCAATTATCCGTATCCCAAATCCTACATATATCTCTAAGCTTTTTCTAGATACCAGGAAAAGTAAAAAGTTTTATGACTACGAGTCTATGACGTACCTGATTATAAGCTAAGTCAGCCGGGCATCTGAACTTGACAGGCGATCGTTCCACACAGATATAAAATTCATTGCAATTCTGTTCACTCCTGAACGCTTCAAAATCTTTGTTGCATTGGGGGGAAGTAGGTGCTGCTGGTGGGGCTGCGTCTGTCATATAAGAAGCATAATTATTAAATAACTAAGAAAATACTTCATTACAAAGTATTATTTTGCGATTAAAAACATAACTCTCCATCTGAAGCTGTTGGGTAAAGTTGAACGAAGATTATCATTATCATTCTGCCCTTATTTCAATTCACTTAAGTTCGGCGCAGCATGTTAAGCACCTACCTACTCAAAATCATGTTTTTTTAAGTTTCAACGACAACCCTCTCTAGGAATTGGAGGTTCATCTCACCACCGATATGTATTTGATTCGGTAGTCAAATAGGTAGGTATTTAGCTAAGGTCAAAAACCGTACGTCGTAGCCTTTTACAAGAAATCACCAAAAGCTGAAAATCAATTAGTATGAGATCCTTAATCATACTCTGGACTAAAGTATGCAATACATTCATTGGCATATTTCATTTTACAAATAATATCTTTCTTCCATTAAACAGTTGGGTGAAGGTATATCTATACTAGGATCTTAAGACCTTTTAAACTCAAACAATGACACACTACGCGGTGCAAGTCGCATGCAAATTCGATTCTTTCTTCAAGTACATACAACAAGTTTGATACTGTTGAGCAACTCATGCGTGGAGTCTTACATAACGCCTGAGCACTGGCATTTCCACATGTCGACATCTTGAGAGATCACACTTCATTACGCTGGTACAGCCAAAGGAGGATAAATCGGAAATTCAATGGGTAATGTTACAAGGAAATATTAGCTTAGATTTATTAACCCAGCAAAGTCAGATGGTTTTTGGATTCGCAAACTTGTTCGTTTGGTAGGTACATGTGGGATTTTTGAACAAAGCAGAGTTTTAGATTAGCGTTTTAATAAAATCGATTTGGAAACAGAAATAATTTACAATCTAAAGAGAAGACTGAAGAAAGGTCAGGTCAAAAGGACCCTAAACCGAGGATCGTGCATGAAAAGACTGATGAATGTAGAAGAAGCGAAAGAAGTATGCCAGGATCGTAGCAAGTGGAAGGAAATAGTCTCTGCTTACGCCAACGGGAAAGATGAGTGATTTATGTATGAAAAGGGGACGACATCCCTGCATGCAGAGAGTGTTACATTGTTAGGCATAATATTTTATTTTTCTGTAAAGGCTGTGCCTAATTTAGATATAGCGAAAATAACCATGTCTATTGTAGAAACAAAACTTGACTCACTAGTTCTCGTACTGCAATCAACATTTTGCGGGTAGTCGCAATACCCTTCTTTCGCGAACAGCAGCCCTTCAGGACACTCCTGCTCGAACGCCCACCCATCCCAGCAGTTCAGGAAGTTCCTGCAGCTCTTCGCGGCAATCTGAGTCCTCTTCCCCGAGCATAAGGTGTTAGGTTCAATAACCAGGTCCTTGCGAGGCATGGTGAAGAGTTTGTTCTGGTACATGGGGTCGTTGTTGATCTGCTGGATCACTTGTTCGGACACTGGGATCATGTAGACTGTCGGGACGCCAAAAGTTTTCGGCTGCAATTGTTTTAGGTGTAAGAACATCTGATGCAGGTGATGCAACAGAGATTGTTTATCTGATAAAACTAAAATTAAAAACCAGCAAATTGGCCCAAATTATTAAAAAGTTACATACAACTTGATTATATCTGATGTTACATGAACTTATAAATTGCTTATTAGACACATCTGTAACGCCTGTTATGTTCTTTTCAAGATATTATCAGACATTTTGCATTCATTTTGTTTTTAAAGACCATAATTTTTAAATGTAAGATTAAACTCACCCGGAACATGCTTTGGAAAGAACCAAAGAAAGGCACTTTTTCAGCATTGTGAAGGAAGTCCAACGTGTACGGGTTCTTGAAAGTCTTTACCAAGTTTCCCTCTTCATCGTAGACTGAAAATTGAGCACTTATCAAATTAGGAACGTATATGAGTACAATAATATTGACCGATGATGTGACCAGTGGAGTATGCACTAGAAAGAAAAGCACTAGCTTGTTATTTTCGACATGACAAAATACAATTTACATTTCAATATTTACCTATACAAAGGTCTTATTGACTCATTTTACCACAGGGCCTTTACCTAGACATGGAAGATTATTAAATTACGTTTCATTATTTGCGTATACTCCCCAAAAATATGTAAGTATGTATCCTAAAGGTCGAGGTCAAACTTGCTCTACCATTATGGTCCATAAAAGGATTAAACATCATCGATCATTGTGAAAATAAACCAAGAGTTGATTTTAAGATGCATCATGCAGTCCAGTGTACAATGACAGTTGAATAGGCAGTGCAATGTAATTTATCTTTATGTTACAATCGATGTAATGAAAAAAAAAACAATATAAAGCCTTCTTTAGCGTTCGATATGCAATCATAAATCCATGGCGTTTTATAAAAATGTTTTATGGCATTGACCTTTGGGGCAAGTTTAATTTTAAGCAAGTTTACTTCCTTCCTTTTATCAGACACATGCGGTACGATAAAAACATCAAAGATATATGTAAAAATTTTGAGTACCCAAATAATCCAACATAAATTGAGAAATCTAATAAAATTCTAAATAATATTTAATTTAACTGGTACCCTTAATATCTTTAATTTTCGCAAATTTATCATTAAATCTTAATTTATTTTATTTTTATTGACCTACTACTATAAATTTCTGGACTGAAAGTGTTAAAAACGATAATAAAATTAATTGTATATTTAACAATTTCCTGAGTAATTTTAAAGAATAGACGCGACTGCCGATTAATAATAGGTAGGTAGTTTAATTGTTATTATTAAAACATGTCTACTTTTGTTGAGTTTACATTACGAATTACTTAATTTACTTGTGATACCATAAAAAGTCATAAACCTCGGTTTTGTTCATGATTGCCGACTGGACGATCTTCGGTTAAACTATTGACTTTTGAGTTCATCGGGCCTGTCATTCAGTGTCCCACACTTGAATGATGCATTTGTAAATTTATTGTAAGATGATTCCATGTTTCGGATGACACTCTAAGCCGTAGGTCCCGGTTGCTGTCTATGATCACTTAGACGGCGGTCGTTACACAACCATGTCAGAAGCCTGCTACTTTTAATAGGCGGTTGAAAAATTCTGAAACTAGGGTTCATCGGGCCGTTGGACAACTCGGTGTCCCACACGAAAAAGAAAAAAATAGGGAAGTAGTACTTACATAGAAGCCTTTTTTGTCTAACACCCTTTGCTTTCTCTCCACTTGACACCTCGTGAGCTAAACATGCCTCTAAAAACAATACCAATACTAACAATTTTACAGACATGACTATTATTAAAAATGCAAAATATATTAGGAGGGACTGCTCTATATTACTCCTATCCCTACCAAGGATAGTAAAGGACCAATGTCAGGGCTATGTGAGGGCTAGCTTTTATACCGTCGGACTTCGAAAACAAGTACCAACTATAAGTACTACGTGGGCTCTAGTTTTAGCTCGCAGAGGAAATCCTAAAAGGATAAGCTGGTTCCACAGTATCGCCATATTTATTCATTTTATGGGAGAAATATGACTTGGTGGCGATAGTGACAATGAGAATTTCTTTTGTTCTTTTGCTTTTAAAACTGACATCATACATTTTGTGGGTGGCAGGCGGTTATGAAATTTGATATTATCTTGTAATTTATACTTGTCTCGTATGATTTATATGACATAAGAACAAAAGTTTATATTTATGTACTAACTATGACATATGTTGAATGAAACATGATTAGTTTCAAAAGATTTGCAACGGACAATTCTGTATTCCAAATACAATAAATACTGATTGGGACACAAAATCCATCAGTAATCTTTCGCATGACTATCGTTTTCAGACAAACGATAATCACTCAACGTTACTCGTCGGCCATATTACAAGCCGCTTGTCTGAAAGTGGCTATTACACTACCTTACCAATAAAGCTCCATCAGGCATACAATGCTGTTTTGATATGGGAGTGATTACAATAAACCAAAGTAAACTAGCAATGTACTTCGAATGTCGGTGGTAGTATATAGTATAATAGTCGTTGAAGATCTCGGACGCATACTTACTTGCGACTTTTGCGATGCGAGTTGCTCAAACGCATCCGCATTGCAATAAATTTTATTTGTTCATCCGACCGGCGCTGGCGCAGCCCGCCGCCGCTATCTAAATCAGACTTTCTCAAACTAAAAATCACAACTGAAACCTCTGTTATATACCTACTAGTGGTGCTCATGATAGGAATCTTTGCACATTCTGTAAATTTCTCGACATGTATAAAATTTTAACTTAATATCATTATATTTTATTAAGTTAATAATGGTAAAAAATGAATAACTAGTAAAACAAAATCCGTACTTTAACTACTTGGATATACTATTTCGTATGAGTAGGATATTGCTGCAATTTTTTCCTAGGTGTTTAGAAAAACAATAAAAGCAGGAATTTAGCGTGGAAGCCATAAAACTCAGCCAAATTTACTCGACAGTTTTACATATTCACCAGTTCTGTAATTTTCTTTAAACTACAGATATGTAAGTCTATGGTGGTTTTCACACTTTTAACGCTCCGTTGTGCGTTATTTTAACACATCACTAACGTTTAAGCCTGTCAGATGCATACTAAAAACATTCCCCATACCAAACACGGATGCCAGACGCAGGTTTAACGCAGACACTTGCATAACAGATCCATATGTCAAACAATGCAGGTATCTGCGTTGAATATAATTGTGAGAACCACCTATGCCATGCACGGGCCCCAAGGGTTCCCTTAAGAACGGTTTGTCACAGACCAGAAAAGTTGGAGAAACACTGATCTGAATGTGTCGATATATCATAGTACTGACAGCCATCTTGATAGTAATATGCTGAATGTGTTCGGGATACTGAGATTTGGAATGCAACTTCCTTGGTAATAAATCGACGGATAATTCATTGTCAAGTTGATAAAATTTTGCATATTTCATGGACGACGGACGTAAGTAAAAGATTTGAAATAAAACATGTTTGATGACTCGATGTCCCACACTAGAAAAAGAAGTGAATACATGAGTAAGTACTTAGTATCATCGTATTGCGATTACTTAGACTTAAAAAATTGCTCTAACGTAGAATTTTTATGGCTAATTGAAGATTTGTAGACTTAATCACACTATTGAAAAACTGAACACATACTTCACAACCGAAGTTAATATTTGAGTAAGGTAGTATTCACACTTCTAAAAAATATTTTTAGGTACCTATAAGCTTTCACCAATTTATCAAACAATGTAAAATCATTGTAATAATATACTTTCACGTTAAATAATAAAGTCGCCATTGTGACAGCGGTCTTCCATTGGGTGGGTGTAACACTGCTATCTTTTTATTCTATAGCTGGTAGAGTTAATTAGAGAACACACGCCAACACAACTTCTTGATTAGGCGTATCGCACACTTAACGCACGACGGAGCGCTATAACACCGCAGTGGTCTGTCAGATCCATACTAGAAATGTCAATCCCATACTAAAACCGCTCAACCGCTGTTGACGAAGCGATATTGCAGCGTCGTCCGTCGAGTGCGGTTTTAATATTGGGATTGACGTTTCTAGTATAGACCTGACAGACCGCTGCAATATTTTAGCGCTCCGTCGTGCGTCAAGTGTGCGATTCGCGTTAGATAACTAGTTGCTGCCGGCTCCTGGACTAGCAATGCGATTATTGTGGGAAAAGGGGATATAATAGGCCGGAGAAGGTAGTTTGAAATTGCTCGTATTTCCATTTCTAGGCTTGGGATCAGTGAATTTTAATTAAAAACCTTAATGCCTTTATAGCTGCTCGTTAGTTCTTATGGTAATAATAGAGGTCGTAGGTATCAATATCATAGCAAAGAACCAACTATAGCTAATCAGTTACAAAATAAAAATAAAACTTCCTGAATGATTTCATAGAGATGCAAAAACTACTATGCAATCACTCTATTATCTCTTGCAAGATAGGCAGAGCACCATAGCTCGAAAAATTATATTAATATTGAGCCATAGAAAAACATATACGAAAAGAGAGAAGAGTGATGATGAGACTGCCGTGTGATGCCGGCGTAGAATGGCATCACCCCAATTCTTCCCGCGGGTGTTGTAAGAGGCGACAAAGGGACTCGAGGGTTTCATGTGTATTACCACGTATTACAACTAGGCGACAGGCTGACAACCTTTCACTACAGTGAAACACGAATCATCTGAAGGGGCCCTCAATACTTGTCATACGTACGTGGCGACAAGACCGTAATTTTACGATCGGTAACGCTCTGCCTACCCCGATACCCCGGATAAAGGCGTGATTTGTGTATGTAGAAGAGTGACAGATTTTCACTTAACCCCTAAAATTGCCATACACTCGAAACTCTTGAGTTGCTAGTCGCTTCTTAAGAAATTTTAATCTCCCAGTGTACGACAACACATTCAAAAATGTCCTAACAAACCAGATCAAGCAATAAGCTAAGTTTAACTGAAGAGAAACTGCCACCCCGAGATGTTTGCTTTCTATCCACGCATGCGAAATGAAAGTGAGATCTATTTGCTATTTGCATGATGCGCACGCGATTTTTTTGTCCTCCTATCGAAGATCAATTCTACTAAGCATATTGTCACTAATCTTGGAATTGACATCGTTTGAATTTTCTATCAATTGATTGCTTGATTCTATATTATGGATATTTAAATTACCTATTTTTTCGTACTGATATTATTACTTATCCGATATATTTACATCAAACACACACACACACTCACACAAATCACGCCTTTATCCCTTGCGGGGTAGGCAGAGCGTTAACGACCGTAAAAATACGGTCGCTATCGCCATGTCTGACAAATATTGAGGGCCGGTTGAGATATCACTGTAGTGACAGGTTGTCAGCCTGTCGCCTTAAGGTTGAAATACACATGAAACTTTCTAGTCCCTTAGTCGCCTCTTACGACACCCACGGGAAAGAAATGGGGTGATGCTATTCGAAGCCGGTATCACGCTGCACATATTTACATACCTAATCTTAATTGCATTGTAAGAAATATTATGAACTTAAGGTTAAGAGTTTTTCCAAGTTTTGGCATAGGATTTTGTTTTTTTTTAAATCTACAATGCAAAAGCAGATAGCAACCAGGCTATAGGTCTTAACGTCCTAGATCCTAGAATTGACAACTTGCATCAAATGTAACAACTTTAGGTACGTATACTACTGCAACAGCCACAAAAGTCCACTGCTGACCAAGCCTCCCCTTTTGGGGGTACTATGGTACTTTGCTTTATACTATGTAGTAAACTGAGATAGGCATTAGGTATTAATTATTAAAGGAGTACTTACAGAAAAACATTTTTAAGTTTTTTATCATAATAGCTATTTAGAAGTATCACTTTAAATAATTTCATACATTGAAATTAGTAGAATATAGTGTTAATTACAATGCGGATCAATTGAGATGCACATAACTGCAACAGTATAGATTTGTTTGAACGATACAGAATTATGTAATGTCTAAAGTGTTGTGTCATGAAATTGAAATCATTATCGAAATTATATATGAAAATCATATTATTTTCTGGAAACGAAGAAAACTTTATCGTTTTATATCAAAAATTTGTGTAAATATTATCTACACCAAAATAGTTGTAGTGAGTTTATGATAGGGATGGCATATCTTCTTGCTATGAAGAGGATTTATTGTGTTAATAATGCATTAACTAATAAATAATAATTAATAATTAATAATGTATTAACACTATCTACCTGCATTTTGCAACCCATGTATAGGTAACAAAGTTTTTTATGTTTAAGTTTTTAAAGTAGGTTAAATTTTGTCTTTTCTGTCTTTATTTTGACTAAATGAGGAATGTACAGTGCTAAAACAAACCTTTCTTAGGTTTAATAGTACCAAGTAGGTATTGTATAAAATAAGGATTTAAGAAATGAAATAATAAATAATAATTTTAGCGTTTATCGAATCGTTTAGCGCTCTCGGATTTAATATGGATCTTGTGGTCAACCATGACAATAATTATTATATATTAGCAAAGTTGCTCTAATTTAAGTTACCTGTATTATAACTGGTATTCGTTTTGTAATTAGAAAATTACATGAAATAGATTGCAATAAAACACAAACGTCAATTACAACAACATTACCGCCACCCCAACATTGTTTTAGACATTAAAAAGTGCTAATTATTCTTTAATTTTCTTGCAGAACACGTCCAGCAATAACAGGATCTCATGTTAAAGAACTTGCTGGCGAACGAGGAGTTACCACTTATGGAATGAGCCGTAAGTGTGAAAAGGATAGAGATATTGACACGGCCTTTCGCTTGGACGTCGATCGGCTAAGAGTGGCAAGCAAATGTTAGTAAGCTCAGTGCGCAAGAGTGCGCGGCGCCGCTGACAAGTCATATAGGTCACAGTTTGACATTTTATCAATATTCTAACAGGAACTAGTGACTTTTGACACAAGATGGCGTACAGGTCAAGCGTGGGAGTGGTGATGCTCGCCTTTTTAGTTGGTGAGTTCAGTTTTAGCTTTCTAATCGGGATTCTAAGTGTAAATGCCTTTGTTTGTATAAATTTTCAAAGATCAATCGTAACTTATACTATGTTTTCTATCAAAACTAATATACAAACATACGACAGCATTTTTTAATCTAAGCAACATTAAATACAAGCATTACTCTGTCGTATACTGCTTTGTGAGCCTCTAACATCAAATTCTGTACCTATCTAGAGTTATACATATATGCGTTTCATTCAAGATTTCCAAAAAAGCTTGACCTATAAAACTTTTGCCTTATTAATATGCAAGTTGCATTGCAGCCTGGTCCACTGGAAATGCCAAGCAACTGACCGACCTTGTCTCTTCTAGCATAACAATAAATTCCTTAACGCTACATCTTTGATATACGGGTTTACTATTATTCCGGTATTTGTGGGTATTTTATATAGATTTTCGCCATCACTATAGGTCGTTGGTAATATGAATATGGTTCTTCTAATGTTACCTTGGTCTGTCCAACGTAAGATGCCTAAATTTTTTAGGATGAAAGTAGGTATCTAATTTTAATACATTTGATAGCATATACTTGAAACATTTACCTGATCGATTAATATTCTTGTTTGTGTTTCAAATGCTTTACCAGATTGATGCAAAATATATTAAAGTTATTATATTATCAATATGTTTTAGGTAATTATGTACGGCTTATTATGTACGGTTATTTCACAATCTGAAGGTACGTCCGTCGGTCCCGGTCTGTCTATGATTACTTAGCCGGTAGTCGTTACACAACCATATCAGAGGCCTGATATGGTAGCAGGTGATCACCAGAGAGTTAACCGGGTCGTTGGAGGACTCGTTGTCACACACAACAAGAAAGAATACAATCAGTTATGGAAATAGGTATAGTAGCAGAGGGAGTAGCGCGTTGATGTCTTTTCTATGGTGTTCGCTCTCGATTTGAAAATTAAATGCTACGTCATGTCAGTATGTCTGATGGCTTTATCATATATCCATAAATCACACCTCTTTCCCGAAGGGGTAGGCAGATACTATTTCCTAGTATACTTCTTTCTATTCCAAGGTGTCCACTAACACATCTATCACACATAAGTACACTTATTGTTTTTTTGTAGTAGGTTGTTGGTGTACTTTTCTTCGGCAGCGCTATCGCAGTGTCGTACGTCGAGTACGGTTTTAGTATGGGGATTGACATTTCTATTATGGATCTGATAGACAACTGCGATATTTTAGCGGTCCGTCGTGCGTTAAGTGCGCGATATATGAATTACTTTTTTCAGTATTCTAGCGTGCACTACAATAATCTAGCAATAACTGCGCTAGTTTCAAAACATTCCCTCTACTAATAAGGCCATTTAGTTCACTTTTTATTATTTTAAGGCCCTTGTAGTAACATTTCATGATAGTGCGAACGTGAAGGTCACTTTCATGAACAATTGTATTGCTATCGACATGTTTTGTCATACTTTAGTTTCGTTAGGCTGTAAACGTGTTAGGTAACTTTGAAACCCGTTTTTACTTAGACACAAATATTGCTGCAAGCCTGACTTTGTCCAATATGTATTACAAAAAGGATATTTTTTTCAACATACGTACGCTAAATTATTGCTAGTTCACGTTCACAATCTCTAAGTATAGACTGAATTGAAAAAAATATGTATAGACTAGATTGATTTTGATAAATACAAAAACTTAACCACTATCAAGCATTTTTAAATGAATAATTACGTATAGATAGTATAATAATATAGAGCAATAAAAGTTAATTAGCTACACGTCAAGACATTGGAATTGTGTTTAAATCGTTGAACAAAAGTTGACTCAAAATTGCATTTTAACGGATATGCAAGCCTTGTAATTGTTGTCATTTGCGAAACACATGACACTCGCGAGTCCTTTATTTGCCTCATAAGACACCCACAGTAGTGAAATGTGGTATAGTAATGCTATTCTAATCCACCACTACAGGATACGTTTTTGATTACTTATTACTACTATTAAAATGTAATTAACCCATGATTACTACCTCGCAAGGAATATAGGCGTGATATATGTATGTATGCCGTGTGATGCTGGCTTAGAATAGCATCACCCCACACCCTTCCCGCGGGTGTCGTAAGAGGCGACTATGGGACTCGAGAGTATTGGTGTATTACATTTTTTAGGGCGACAGGCTGACAACCTGTCACTATAGTGATACACATGTTTTCGGAAACAACCTTGGAAAACAATCCTGATAAATGTCAGACGTGGCGATAGCGACCATATTATTCTTAAGGCCGTTGGCGCTCTGCCTACCCCGCAAGGGATAAAGGCGTGATATATGTATATATGTATGTATGTATTACTACTATTTAGGTGTAATTAATCCATGATTACTACCCCGCAAGGGATATAGGCGTGTATTTATGTATTACCATAATTTCAATATGAAGTACTTACTTAATTGTATGGGGGAATTTAAACCTGTAATTGCCGTATTTTGTCTTATTATAATACCATCTAATAGCTGCTTGGCTTGTGTAGCTGAATTAGTTATGCAAATCAAGTAAAGTTGTGTAGGAAGAAACAGGAAGGACTGTTGTGGGCGGGCGTGCTTCTTTAGATAGTAAAATAGAATAATATTACTGAGGAACTTTTAATATTACTGAGGCTTAAGTTTTTTACTTTTATCTCAATAACAACAAGGTATTTCAGCCGTTTAAGAATACAGATCTTTCAACTAATTACACATACATATATGACATTTCGGCTGAAAAGTTTCTAATGTCATATTCAAACAATATATTTTGGCAGATTTCAAGTTAGTAGGTTCATAGTTAAAAAGCAGTTGATTACAAATTCAGGAAACTTTCATGATTAAAGATAAACTTTCATGATGAAGAAGTCTAATTTTAATAAAAAAAATATTTTTTTACAGTCTCACTGTTGTTGAATATATTTTCTAGTCATTCTGGCTTGCTAATGTAGTAGTAGTAATAATAGTAATAGTAGTAAAATAAACAAAATAATAAAACGAGATATTTGATCATTAAGTACAAGACCGGTAGTGGGAAGTGTAGTCTCCGTCAATGTGAACCACATTTTAATACTTGTACAGACACTTGCAGGAAATGTTATTATTAGTAGAGAGAAAAAATAAGATAACATACAGTCTTTTTCCTTTTGGATAATTTACATAAGGTGTGTAATATTAGCTGCAAATATTATAAGGGGTGAATCAGCCCATGAAACTAAACAACTTTCCCCTAGAAACATAGGTCCAAATATGAGAGATTTTTTTGACCTCCCATACTAATTGACTTGGTCGGTTGGTAATTTTTTATGGGAGGTCCAATTTTTTTTAAATATTTTTTATGGGCTGGTTCAGCTCTTTAAATATTAGCAGCAAATTTTTCTCCACCCTGTATAAAAGAAAGATAGGTTTTAGGTAGACCTTTTTTAAATAAAATAGCAGTAGGTAATTTCAGAAATTATTAATTTTACGGAAAACGGGCTGCATTGGGACTGTTATCGTGATTAATTTTAATCAGTGATATTTTTTCTCTTACAGTATTAGCCTCATCAGCAGTACCAAAGACTACACGGAAGAAGCCCGCCAACCCACCAGCGCGCACCGTCGCAGACTCAGAGAGAGACGCAGAGATCACCAACACATGCCCTGATGACGGCTTCTTTGCTGATGCTGAGCAGTGTGACAAGTACTACGAGTGCAGGTGAGATTGAGACTTTAATACAGCCTGTTGCAGTCCACTCGAGGACATCGGCCTTTTCCCGTTCCAGCCACAGTATAATGTGCCGGGACATGCTATCTATAAGGTGGAAAAATTATTGGACCAAAATATACAAATATTATACAGATATAAATTACCAACTGACCACGTTCAATTTGAAGGCCCAAAAATATTTTTCATACTAGAAATGTTCTGCAATAGATGAATAAACCTTCTTCCCCTTCTTCAATACCAAAGTCCTAAAATATTATCGACGCAATAAATACTATGCAGGTTTCAAGTTTATCGACCTTCTTTGTCACCACTCCTACATACAAAACCAAATATTTGTATAACGTTATGCATGCAGCAATAACACTTTTCCTTGAAAGGCCGTTGATCTTAGGATCGTTACGTTTTCTCACTTAACGCACAACGCAGTGCTTAAATACGCAGAGGTCTGTCAGATCCATACTAGAAATGTCAATCCCCATACTAAAACCACTTAACCGCTATTGAGGCAGCTCCGTCAAAATAATGCAAATGCGTCAAAATAACGCAGCTACGGCGGTTGAGTGGTTTTATTATGGAGATTGACGTTACTAGTATGGATCTGACAGAGCAGTGGCGTTACGGATGCGTTATTTTAGCGCCGTGTTGTGCGTTAAGTGTGAAAAAGGTCTCAAAGTTATGTGGTCAAATACTCAACATTACTTTTTTCGCGCAAGATTCAAGATCTTTTGTAAACATGGCGAACACATTTTTAAGAAAAATCTTTAATACCTACATGATTTTGTACTCTAATTGCAGAGATGGAGAAATAATTGAGAAGCTATGTCCCGACGGTATGGTATTCAACGACTATAGTCCCGATGAAGAGAAATGTGACCTGCCCTACAACCTCGACTGCTCGCAAAGACCTAAGCTTCGTGAGTACCGACTGACTTAAACCATTCAGCCTTAAGCCATTCAGGAATCAAATTTACTTACAGACTCAAAATTGATAATCGATATGGCGCAGTGGTAGGGTGACTGCCTCTGACGCAGAAGGTTCCGGGTTTGATTCTCAGAGGGTCACCCACAAAATTGCTATTGATACTTCGTGTGAATTTGTTCCTAGTCTGCTTAGAACATTGCGGGCTGAACCATCCGATTGTCCGTAAGAAAGATGGTTCTTTAACAAACAAGGTCTTACCAAGACACAATTTTACGCTCTATTCAAATTTTCTGCTGTGGAGTTTTGCTATTTCAAATATGACATCAAAGATTTTTCCATCCAATACTATCTCAAACTTCTTCGACTATACGTAGGTTGCAATGCTTATAAATATGGTAATATTGTAGCTGTAGCAGTAGCAGTAGGTATCATATGTCAACAGTCTTGTCTTTTATGTGATTAATGATCTATTTTAATAGTCCTGCAATGCATCTTACGTTGCAACGTACTTTGTAAACAATCAAGGTATACATTTTATTTAAAAGATTGAATAAAATCTTGCACGCTAGCTTCATCTGGAAACACAGACGAAGCAACTTTCAAATCTCAAGGATGTTTTGACCTTGATACACAACAGTCAGTAATGTAACCACTACGATGTAAATCATCCTATAAATATTGATCAGGGCAATCAAATAGCAGCAAATATTATGAAATTAATAGATCAACTCTTCATAGTTAATAAGAAAATGATTACATGTGCTTCAAAACTTAATTAGCCGTTGCCAAGCCTTAATTCTTAATTATAGAGAGGCTTGAAAAAACAGGAAACTGTTTAGTTACTGTCTTTAATGTTCTTTACTTTAAATACATTTTTGTGAGTTGGAATTTCATTAGGTTTTTTTTTTATAAGTAGTACATTTTGTTTGTGAAATTATTCTCTAAGTATACCGCATCATAAAACAATTTTGACATGTTCAAGTTTTTTCTATTGAATTTATCTAATTGCAAAGTTTCCTAATATGAACATTCAAAACACGTATTGGTTAAATCAAACAATTTTATAAACAACAGAGGTTTTTAAGATTTGTTCTGTATTCGTCATGTTTTACAAATTTGTTGTATTCCATATTGGTTGTAAAGCGTACAGTCACCATGAAAGTATTGAAAGTTAATAATACAATAGGTGCAAATAGTATTATAAACATTTTTATCTTATCCGTTGTTGTCTTTACAGAGACGCCTATCCCGGCTCTGCATTGCCCTCGCCAGAACGGCTACTTCTCCCACGAGGACCCCAAGGAATGCGGGAAGTTCTACTACTGTGTGGACGGGAAGTTCAACATGATCACCTGCCCCGACGGGCTGGTGTACAACGACAAGACCGGCATCTGCACCTGGCCCGATGAGGCTAAGAAGAAGGGATGTGGGGCTTCCGGTTAGTTGCTATTGCTACTTACTTACTTTAAGTATTTTCACGATGGTTGTATTATACAAACAATCCTCAAAAGTGTCAGACGTGGCGATAGCGACCGTTTTCTTATGGCCGTTAACGCTCTGCCTACCCTGCAAGGGATAAAGGCGTGATATATGTATGTATGTGTGTTGTATTATAGGCAAACTTACGCGACGCACCAAGAGTTGAAGTGCTATGGATAATTGTACCACAGCCTTACTAGGAAAACTACTCGGCTGGATAGGTATTGACCCTGAAACATATTACAAAGTGCTTCATGTGGGCCGATCATCTTAGCTCATAGAAATTGAATATAAAATTTTGTAGACAGGTATTACTGATCCTGGTAATAGTGAAAGCAGCTGTTACATAGCAATCAAGGTCTATTTCGTATTATGGCATGTCACATCATAAACGATAAGTATTTATAATTTTTTCATTTACATTGTTTCGTTTTCTTCAGACGTATTCCAATTCGACTGCCCGGCTGTGAACGAGACGTTCGGGCAGACGCACCCCCGCTACGCAGACCCCGAAGACTGCCAGTTCTTCTACGTGTGCATCAACGGCAACACCCCAAGGCGGTCAGGCTGCAAGCTGGGACAGGCCTTCGATGACGTCAGCAAGAAGTGCGAGTGGGCCAGGAAGGTGCCAGAGTGGTAAGCATCTTTGTTCAGACCCTTGCTACGTAGAAGCCGAAGACTGTCCGTTTTTACATAGACTGGACTGAGGAAAGATATTCACTTTAATGAAGTTTCGGTCTCTCGATCTGATAGCTAAAAGTCTGATATACCTCACGGATTGATTCAAACAGCATGCTTACAATAGAATATTTAGATTTGTATGGACACTTTCATGAAACAATCACGTATTGGGCGGATCGCACACTTGATGTACGATGGAGCGCAAAAATATCGCAGCAGTCTGTCAGATCCATACTAGAAACGTCACTCCCCGTACTAAAACCGCACTCGACGGATGAACCTGCGATAGCACTGCGTCAACAGCGGTTGAGCGGTTTTAGTATGAGGACTGATATTTCTAGTAGGGATCTGACAGACCGCTGCAATGTCTTAGCGCCTAACCTACTACTCTTCCTTTTTATAATTCTAATAATTTAACCCATTGTCGTGACTTCTTTCCCAGCGCTGACTGGTACAAAGGCCAGCTGACGGACGCTGAGCTGGATGCCCTGGAGAACCCACCGACTGCGAAGCCCAAGCCAGCGGGATCCCAGCCTTCACGTCGCAAGCCCATGCGCCCGCATCACAAAGCGAAGGCAGTAGTCGTTGAGGAAGAGGAATAGAGAAGAGCATTTACAAACGAATTTAGGATAATAAAGTAATTTAAGAATAATCTTTTTGTTTTATTTGAGAAGGCCAAGCTAGCAGGAACCCATAGCCATCACACCGCAAGCCCATGCGCCCGCATCACAAAGCGAAGGCAGTAGTCGTGGCGGAAGAGGAATAGAGAAGAGCATTACAAACGAATTTAGAATAATAAAGTAATTTAAGAATAAGCTTTTTGTTTTATTTGAGAAGGCCAAGCCAGACAGACCCCAATAATCAAGCCGTAAACACGAGCGCCTGCACCACAATCAGGCGAAAGCGGACATAGTGGAAGAAGAGGGATAGAAGAGAGCATTTACAAACGATTTTAGGGTTATAAATAATTATAGATTATTTATTTTCTTTTATTTTCTTAAGAGCTGATTGTATGGAAATAGGTACATTAGGAAACATTAACATAACGTTAAGAGCTGTTGGTTGGTGATGAGGGATTCAAATTGGCATGCAGAGGAACAAAATGTAGTGCAGCGCTAAGATCTGCCAGATCCCGGTTTCTGCCCTATCTACAATAGTCACGGTATTCAATACAATATATCCAATCCCAATTCTGCTTCATCACCTTCGCCTATCTAGGCGGGATATAGCATAGCTGCCCCAAAAATAGTGGGATTTCAAAATAAAATCTAGGATCTGAAAAATATGTACGATTCCCGTCTAGGAAAGTTATAGTCACATGTATTTTAATTTTCAATTGAACTGTTGGTAGCGCTTGATATCTTTGCCTACTTGCAATAATCAGGCACTGGAATTACATAGTTTGATTCTTTTTTATCGATAGACTGTATTGTATACTTACCAAAAACAGAGAAAACAATAAATTGCATCTTACTGGTAGTTTTACCCAATAAGTTAGCTTCGTCATATTTTTTAGACATCTTATTCAGTTTCTTATTTTTGTAGGACTACCTACTAACGTTACACTTAGTTTAATGTGTAATTTGTATTATCCCAAACCATAACAGGCAGTTAATAAAACATGTTGTCAATCATATTTTATAAAATTTATTTTTGTGTATTTTATATTTCTATTTACATATTTTATTTTTCATCTTACTGTTTAATATTTACACAGGGCATGTTAAAAAGAATACATATATTATATTTGTAAAAAAATATTCTCTATGGTAACTAATATCACGAATCATCTGTACAATATTTTATTTGGCTTTATACAAAACAAAATCGTAACAAATATTAGGTAACTACAGCTTTTTAGACGGATTCTAGGAGTTCTATAAATGTGACCGAAAATAAATAAAAAGAAACTAAATTCGATGTAAAAACTTGATAGCTTTAGGAATGTATAAAAAAAATATAATGCTAATATTATCACAAAACGAAAACGATGTTGTAGTGTGCGTCATTCAATTCGCTTTTGTCTATGGAAACTAGAATATCACTAATAAAATTAATGAAAATTGTATTAGTTCAGTAGTTTTTCAAGAACAAATTACTCCTACAATTTTATAATAAGTAGCGACACTTCAAAGTTATTTGACGCATTAAAATGTGATGCCTTTCGATAAATGCACAAAGCACACACACGTTTTCGTCTTGTCATATTTCTTTTAGGCACTTTACTTCTTCGCGTGAGCGCAGTGTGGCACGATTTCCGGGTCCTCGCAGGTCAGGTTCTGGTCGTCGAACACCTTGCCTTCTTCACAAGTGACCAGCCTTGGCTGACCCTCCACGCAGGTGATGAGGCGGTGGCAGTCCCCGGGCACAGGGAACCGAGGGAATGGCCAGAACTTGGCGGATTGCGTGTTCGCCGGCACTTTTGTCGGGCACTTGAAGCCGACGACCGCTGAGTGAGAGAATTTTGATTGGTGAGATAAGTTTATGCGTGTGTTTCGCTTTCAGACGATAAATAATAGAATAGTATTATGATACATAATTAAGTTACTCAAGTTACTTAGTAAGCGTTTAGTAAAAGGTATACATCATAATACATCGAATCCTCCAAACTTGCCTGTAGATGCTATGTAGATAACAGAAATAAAATAAAATAAATAAAAAGAGTCGCAGAAATGTTGCAGTCGGTCGAGTAATGACCCTGATACGGCTGTATTAAGGCCTTTTTCACATTTCAGTGCTAAAATACCGCTGCGTTAACGTATGCGTCTGTCAGAAACATACATACATATATACATATATCACGCCTTTATCCCTTGCGGGGTAGGCAGAGCGTAAAAGGCCGTAAGAATACAGTCGTCATCGCCACGTCTGACATTTTTGAGGATTGTTGTTTTCGAAGGTTGTTACAGAAAACATGTGTATCACTATAGTGACAGGTTGTCAGCCTGTCGCCTAAAAATTGTAATACACCAATACGCTTGAGTCCCTTAGTCGCCTCTTACGACACCCGCGGGAAGGATGTGGGGTGATGCCATTCTAAGCCGTCATCACACGGCAATCCAGATCTATACTAGAAATGTCAATCCCCATGCTAAAACAGCTCTCGACGCAGGTTCAACGCACGACGGTTCGCTAACGCTGCTTCAACAGCGGTTGCTGATTGGGACCTGCGTCGAGAGCGATTTTACTATGGGGATTAACGTTTCTAGTATGGATCTTACAGACGCATAGTACGTTAGCGCAGCCTTATTTTAGCGCTGCGTTTTGCATCAAGTGTGGGAAAGGCCTGTACTAGGCCAGGTTAGTAAGAAGTTCATTGAAAGATCCCGCATCAAATACAACTGTTTGAACATTGGCTTTAAAACTAACCTTCAGGGTTACAGAAAGGCTGGAGCAGATCCGGCCAGTTGCAGCCGTGGATGCGGTCATCATAAGCCAGACCAGGGGTGCAGGGTTCTTGATGGGGGATCCCGTAGGCGCACTTGATGTAGCTGGTGGAGCACTCATCGCTGTCAGGGTAGATGCCGAACTGGTACTCGCAGCCGGGGGAAGAGAGAGGAGTCACTGTAAAATGAGAAATGAGATCTGTTATATCTTCTTCGTGTTTGTTTCGAATATCGGTCATGTACTTTGTTGATTATTTTGAATCGTGTGAGAACAGCAATCGTAGGCCGCATTTTTAGTTTGATGTGTCAATTCCATGAGGGTTCGATTGGAAAAAAATGGGTCATTACGAATAGGGATTATAAACCGATGTGATTCTATATTTTGAAAGATACTATTACATTTTTAGTGTCTGATTTCGATATTTTTTTTTCTTATTTATACTGAACGCTATTTGAAAGTGGATAGCTGGAATAAAGACACAAAAACTTAAAATATGCTAATCGACATGGCGAGCTTGACATTTTTATCTGAAATAATTGTGTGTGAACTGCTTTTGTTAAATGTTGAGATAAATGCCAAAAACTTGCAGATCATAATATTATGAATTGCCTTGGAACTGCCACATATTTCTCACGCTTTTTTTTCTGAAATTTGCTCAGAATCATTGTTTACAAATTCCTGTGATCACACGATATGATTCTTAAATGAATTTCTTATATTGTGTTAAACGTAATCGTTTATTTTTCGTTCTTAACTATCCAGTTCAATTGTCGTCGGTGGCTGTACGCAAAAGTCTTCTTTACTGACATTATTATATCAAATATGTTCAAACGAGATTTTTATCTTTATACGAGTCATTTATAATTTTTTGCGTATAATAGCTCGTTCAAATCGCAGCGCTATCCGACGAGACGGGGGTACCAGTTATAATGGATACAAATTGGTAAACGATTGAGTAGGTACAGCCACTAGAATAGAATAAGAATACTAATCTTCTCGGTGGATACTGAAGCATTCTAGCATTCGATTACAATTGACCTTTGTGGGTTCCTAGTCCACTGTCCGGTGGTAGTTGCAATACACCCCGTCAAAAAGCAGACCGTTTTACACATATCCAGATCACTTACAATCGGCCTTCCTGTGTCCGCAGTCCACCGCCCAGTGGTAGTTGCAGTGGTTGTGTACAGCGCCTTTTCCGTCGAAAAGCAGTCCGTTCTCGCATGTCTCCACCGTCAAGGTACCATTGGTACATAGGAAGAACTGGTCGCAGAGTTCTGGGTGTGCGTACGCCTGAAATAGATTAAATTTACGTTTTCAGAGCAAACAATGGTCCACTTTCTTTCTTGCCCGAAAAACCCAGACACTTGCAGAATGCGGCTAGCTGGAGGCTAAAGTCAGGCAATTAATATGGCCAAAAATTGGTCCAATAAAATTTAGTTGTTGTTTATCGACTTGATGAAGAAGATATACCTAGGTACAGTAGTTTTCCAATAATTAAGGGGTTGATATATTTGATGCCTACTTCCCAGTACAGTAAAAAGTACAAACTGAGTGGAGACATGAGTTCCCTGTGAAAGTCTTATGGAAGCTTAGCAAGTCTGGTAAATTGGCTGTGAAAAGCCCACGGTCCCTCGATCCTAAACCCCTTAGGTTAGTAGTAGGTGTCTAGTTCTATTCTAGGTACATATTTTCTATAGCTATGTTGAGAATAAACTTATTCTCTCCAAACTTAAGAGTTGGACTCTTGTCGGCGGAGTAATTTCCATTTTTCTCTTCTCTCCTACTTATTACTTAGTTAATTAGTTATCTACCAATAATCTGCGTCTATAAAGCAATACATATTCATTACTATTATATTTTTACCTGGACTCCATGTTGTTCAGGACACGCAGGGGCATGTTCAAGCAGGATACCGGCATTGGCTGAAATGTGAAGTAAAATATGATTAGTTTCATTATTCATTACTCGCAGAAAGGCGATTATAAAACTATAGCTATCTAAAAACTTGCTGCAGTTACGTTTTAGGGAAAATTTACCAAGGCGTCCGCTAGTGCAAAAGAGATAAGTACCTAATTACTCATATTTCATGTACCATAATCAGAGACCCATGCCAACGCAAGTGTTGGCGATGCTTCTACGTCAACGTCGGTTTTGAGTTCGGAGAACCGAAATTTTCTTGCATCTGACATGCGTGGTGCGTTACAGATGCGCTAAAAGTGCGTAGCAGCGAACGCCAAGTGAGGGCAACTGCCTTAGAGACACTCGTATTGCCACTATTTTCCTTTATCGCAAGTTATCAATTGTCGACTGATGAAAGCCCAGTCAATTACCAATTACCGCAAGGTCGGTGCTTCGGCGCAACAACGCGTATAAACATACCCACGCTCAGTCGCCCGAAACGTTGGCCAACCCTCGGCCGCTACCTTCTTGCCTCACTTACGCAAATTAAGTTACTAGGCCTTTTTCACACTTACGCACAACGCAGCGCTATAATAAGGCAGCTGTTTGTCAGACATGTACTAGCATTGTCAATAAAACCGTTCAACAGCTTGTCAATGCAGGTGCGTCCAAATAAAGCAGATACGACAAAATAACGCAGATGCGTCAAAATAAGTCGAATGCAGAAACAACGCAGCTGCGTCGACAGCGGTACGGGAATAGACGTTTCTATTCTAGTATGGATCTGACTGACCGCTGCGCTACTGATCCGTTATTTCAGCGCTGCGTTGTGCGTTAAGTATCAAAACAGCACCACCTTACTGAGGGTGTCACAAAAGGCGACTAAAGGAAAATCCAGGGAATGGGACGCAGCGTTCCTTGTGAATACCACACCTTTCGCTGCGCTCGCCAATCCACCTGTCAAGCTTGGAGAGTATGGCTAATACCCCAATTCGCGGAGGCCCATGTCCAGCAGTGGACTGTTGTGATTACCAGTAGTAAGCACAATTATTGCTCCTGTTGTCTAGTGGGCTGTACCCTGTGCTCTTGATACTGATATCGTAGGTTCAATTTTTTAATTAAATTCAAGAAGAACGCATTGACTTCATTTTGTGTGCAATACAGAACACAATAAACGTAACAAACAACAGGTATTTATCATTTTTTTTAGTTCATGTAACAACAAGCCGTAACTAATGTTTTTAGTTTGATACTATAATGTCTAAATTAGCGTAACTAAATTGTACGTTACGTAATTCTAATGTTTATGGTAAATGATCCATAGTTCGTTACTCTCTCCTTATTGTGCTGTCGTAGCAAAAATATCGTCTTTCACTCGAGAGACTATCACTAGAGCTTCAAGTATAAGTACAATACGATCCTGCTTTTTATTATAGTTTCGAGGTACTACGATAAAAAAAGGGTTCCATAATGAACCCTATCAAATTTATACGTGAAACGTGTCACATACATAAAGCTTTTAAGACGTAGAGTTTGATTGTTTAAATATGACACCATTTTTTTTTTACTAGAGACATAAGGTATAAAATATCAACTACAAATATTTTAAGGGTTGGACCAATAAATAAAACTGAATAATTTTCAAAAAACAGGTGGATACATGAAAAATGACGAAAAGTGCCAGCCCACCGCGGGTCATATTGTACGGAATGTCCAAAATGTTTTTCATGTTTCAACCTAGGTTCCATTGGAAAAGTTTTTCAGTGTCATGGACTGCCACCCCTTAAATATTTGCATTTGATTATCGTACATCTTTAATTTTTGCATTGACTGACTGAGGCACTGATGCGGCTCATTGGGTAGTAGGACGACCCGTTGTCCTAAACGAAAAAAGAAAAAAAAATGCTGTTGATCTATAGCGATTCGCGAGCTGCCACCTGTTTGCATTGTGTGGTAGCGCGAAAGTAAAAGTGATTGAGGTTGCCGGTACGTTGGCCGAGATACACGAGTGCACGACAGAGGAGACCATTCTGTAATCGGTTTCGTTATACTACTCGTATTCAGAGGTACGACTTCCTGCATCTTACTGTATAAAAGACGACATGAACAAAAAGGGCATAAATGAGGATTTGACTGCTGATAGAGATGAATGGAAGAAGAAAACATGTTGCGCCGACCCCAAATGAAATTGGGATAAGGGCAGGTAGATGATTGGGATAAGGGCAGGTAGATGATGATGACTTCCTGCATCTTACAAGAGAATAGAGGAATAGAATAGTTGACTCGATCTTCTTCTTTTCGTGTGGGATACCAAATCGTCCAACAAACCGACGAATCGGTGTCAAACTTTTTCAACCGCCTGTTTGGTGACTGACTCGATGTTGCACACAACAGAAGTAGAAAATAATAAAAATTACCCAGGCCGATTTTACGTCAAACATATTTTAGAAACTTTTTCTTTGGCGCGTAAGGTATGGGTAGGAACTAAAAAACTGTGAAATTTATTGTACGCACACATTTATACGTGTGCATGTTTGTAAAAGCTACTAACACCATCTATAGCCGAAACTTTGAATTCTTAAGTCTCTGTAACCTATTTATTGATACTTTATTCAATAAACGTTCATCACAAACAAAGATTACGTAAACACGGTTACAGAATAGATCTCCAACCAAGACTTGAAGGAAATTACTGCGCTGCGCATGCGACCAACTAATGCGATAATCGCGTACATTTACTTGCGCTTGTCATTACGGCACTCGCTGAGATAATACACGTCATTTTGTTGCGATGATACGCGGTAGGTAACAAGAAAATAAGCGTATCGTTGACCTTTTGTCGTGTGGATTGATTTTGTATGATAGATGGAGGCTTCTCGGAGTACAATTTTATGTTTGCAAAATGTCACGCTGCTTTAAAAAGTTATATTTGTATTTTAAACCAAGTCTGCTACAGGGTTAGGCCAAGTTATATTGACCTTTTAATTCAAGGAAATGAGTATAAATGGACGAAATCCTTAGCTTGGCCTCTAGTTAAGTATTAAAATCGGCAAAGCAGTCTTATTAATTAACAATAATAATAATAATAATATCCTGGACAATTCACACAGCAGCGCCATCTAGCCACAAACTAAGCAAAGCTTGTACTATGGAAACTAGATAGCTGATACTAATACATATATACTCTTTTTTTTGTAAATAAATACATATTATACATAGAAAACACCCAGACTCAACACAAATATTTGGAAATTGATTTAACAAATGTGCACTTCGTAGTTTGAGTATGCGCTAGCTTAATAGAAGTCGCGAAATATATTATTAAGATTACAATAATGCATCAGAATAAATTAATTCTTATTCAGAATTTACATTCATGCCAATGAATCTCTATCACAAATAAGGTATTAGCGAGTGAGTTTCAATCCAGTCCAACCATAACACCATCAAATGAAAGTGAAACAATCAGTTAATTAGTATCAAGCTTGATAATGCGTGGTTTACTCGTGTTGTATCGGTTTCAGTGACCTTGCGACAGTTAATGTGGTACACAGTGACCACAGAGGTGGTAAAATTACTACTGTTACCTCAAGTGTTGGGCCGCTAAAATGTGTACCAAGAATAATAAAGCAGTTTTTTTAAAGTAGTTTGATGAACAAAGCCTAATCTCGACATGAGTGAATTTAGGATCCTTTGGCAACTTCATATTAAATTACTGAGTTAACCTGAAGATTCGTAAAATTAATCTACATAAACAGCCCCGAAACTACTCAACATTTTGTACTTGAAAAATATGACAAAGTACTAATAGCAAAATATTTTTATTATTAATATTTAACCGTTTATTGTACACAATATAACACAAAGGACATAACATTAAGAACAATACACAACAGGTCAACTTATTTCTAAAAAGAAATCTCTTCCAGCAGACCTAGGGTAATGAGATAGCATAAATTGAGGCAGTTAACGTGTACAACATACTATGATATATCTACAATAATTTATAAAACAAATATAATTGGAATAATACGTACTTATATAAATAATATACCTAGACTACATTATTACATTCTAGCAAATACCTACATTTATATACCTGGGCATTTCTACAGAGACGCCGTTTTTTTTGTCCTGGTCCAGAAGTCGTGTTAAACATATAAACTAAAATCTCAAAAAAATAACACATAATCCTTAATGTATGTTCTATTTGGAGAGCATAATTATTATGACTAATGTAATATTACTTTCTTCTGAAAAATATACCGAATTGAAAAAAAAGCACCAAATTTACCTGATTTAGGCCTGTCCCTTTGGCGGAATTGAAACTAAATTGGTCCATAATTCGATAATTTCCGGAATTTATAATAATGTTCCTATGTTCACATGTATATAGATATATGACAAAGGCTTATTTATTACCAAGATGTCTATAATGTTTTATTTTGTACCACTTATGTTACTTTAAATATTTGTCCCGAGCTTATGACTAAATTCGGTATCACTCACAAACTCTTACGCACATCTGTAAACACGCGCGATATGCACACCATTATTCGATTCACATAAACTGCCAGTTGCGTCCGAGTAGGCGAGTGCAGTGAATCTGAGACATGCTGCCGGAATTTACCATTTTCAAAGGTAAGAAATTTTGCTTCGTCTTTGGTGCAGGGTAATTTCTCAACTCCGGAACATGAATATTTTTGAAACTATAAGAGCTAAAAGGTTGTTACTTTGTGTAATTTGTGCCTCGATAGTATACCAATACGTAGGTAAAATTGGATTTGCACAAAGTTTTATTGTGAGAGAGAAATTTCAAAGAAACCAGCTTTTTCTCAACTCCGAGAATCTGAACTCCGTGTGCATTTGTTCATGGAGTTGAGAATTTTGTTCACGGAGTTGAAGTTTTTTATAAAACTGTGATTAGAATGATGTCGTGTGGTACCGGCGTAGAATAGCATCACTTCAATTCTACCTGTAGGTGTCGTAAGAGGCGGCTAAAAGTTAATCATCAAGAAAATAGCTGGCAGCGTTCCCTGTGAATGCAACATCGTATTTGATGCTCGCCAATCTACCTACCATGCGTGGAAAACATGGCAATACCTTCCCAATAAGGGAAGCTCATGTCCAGCTGTGAACTGTTGTGGCTGTAAAGGTGTATTTTTGGAAAATAACGTAACACCTACTTACTGCTAGTGTGTTGAAGCAAAGCAGTCATAGTATAAACTATGCCACTGGTTTTGACAATATTTTATGACATTTAAATTTGCCGAGTGATGCCAGCTAAATTAACATTTTATTTTCGATTTTCTGAAATTTCGAAGAAAATTCTTTTTAACAGCATGATCCACTTGTTCGGATATTTCTCGTACTCCTCATTGTTCCTCAGCACCAGACTCCTCCGGATGGTCAAGTCCTATTTCATTAAAATTAACAGGGTACGCTTAAATCGTCCATTAGCCAAAGACTCAGATCTAAAATGACCAAAAATTGTGACGTGTGATGCCGGCTTAGAATAGAATCGCCCCACATCCTTCCCGAGGGTGTCGTAAGAGGCGACTATGGGACTCGAGAGTGTTGGTGTATTACAATTTTTAACACATGTTTTCTAAAACAACCTTCGAAAACAATCCTCAAAAATGTCAGACGTGGCGATGGTGACCGTATTCTTACGGCCGTTAACGCTCTGCCTACCCCGCAAGGGATAAAGGCGTGATATATGTATGTATGTATGTAAAAATTGTGACAGTAGTACTGATGAAAGCAATCCACGAAAACCAAATCAGAAATCATTTTCACGCACAACTGAATTCAAAAAATACAAATACAGAATTAACAAAGAATTTAAACTTTTACACCATCGGCTGATATTTAATACAATAACACTTGTAAAACTCTCGTAAACAAATTTTTAAACTCCGTGAACAGTCAATATTCAAATTCGATTATTTCAGAATCTGCAAGTGGAAATGGGGAGAAATTCGTCTTATGTTGTTTATTCATTTAAAAAACAATAAATCACTTTGAATGAGGGCATGAAAATCTTAAAACAAACGTGCATTCTCAACTCCGTGAACACATTTCTCAACTCCGTGAACACTCGAAATTAAAATTTAATTTATTTCAGGATCTACTGAAGCAAATGATGGCAAATAAGCATCAATATGTTTCTATTCTTTTTTCCTAATTTTCCAGTATTATAAAGTCAATAAAATGTTAAAAATAAAATTGCACACGGAGGTGATAAAAATTTACTCCTGCCGTAGAAATGCCCACCTACATAAACAGTATAATTTTTCACATACTAATTAATACTAGTATAATTATTCACATGCCAGGCGTAGCTTCAACCTAAAAACTTTTTAGATTTCCAGCTGGGTCTAACGAAACCAAAACTCTTCTTTCTCGTTTTTTTCTGGGAGTCAGTTAAGTTTCAGTTGTTTCAAAAATCCACTTAGTACAACCAAAGTAAATAATTTTGAAATACACGTGCACTGCTACATTTTAGCGTCACTTGACAGCGAAAGTAGAACCTAGTGGACAGCCTTGGCGCGTACGAGTAACAATTTGCGTCTGGGTCGACCAATCGACTAAATGTAGAGCATGCCACATGATAAAAATATGTTTGTGCGATTGATACAGAAACAAATTGAAAAAAAAACACGTAGGTAATAATTCACTTGATAATAACCTACTTAGGTAATTATGTTTTTAATGCAAAAACTTTCTGTGGATGAGGACTCGCCGAAAAATATTTTTGCCATAGGATCTAGTCTGTTAAAAGAAACAATGATTTTCTCTTATTATTGCGCATCAGATAATATATTGAACACACAAACTATGCAAAGTAAGTAAACGGTGATAACTTATTGTGCAACGATTTTGTCTGTAAGGATCGAAGATTCCGCGTGTTATATAAACTCTACAAAGTTGAACCAACTAGGTACATTTTCGAACCGGTTTCTAGACTTCTGAGAATCCTAGAGTAGCGAAATTTGCTCAATTATTACGACATTCAGAGGAACAAATCCTAGTAGGTATATGAGAGCTTCATGATCATTCGCAATTGATCATGAAATATGAAACAGTTTCATTATTTAATTTTTTTATAAGTTAGACCCAGCCTATCTCACAGCTAACACACAACGCAGCGCTAAAATAATCTCTCGTCTGTCAGATCCATACTAGGAACTGCTGTTGACACAGATCCAACTTACAACCGCTGTTGATACAGCGCTAGCGCAACGTCGTACGTTGGACCTGCGTCAACAGCGGTTTGACATTTCTAGTATGAATCTGACAGACGCTTGCGTTACGCAGCGTTATTTAAACCCTGCGTTGTGCGTTAAGTGTGAAAACGGCCTTATAGCAAAAAAATAAGCTGATGAGTTGTTTAGATATGACATCAAAAATTTTCGTGCAAGTTGTCATATCTCTCATTCAATCAAAAACTCCAAAATAAATATACGTGAATAGAGTTCTTGAATATTTTTAGTCGCTATTTTTGCATCTATTACCTATTACAAAATTATACAGGAATAATCCTCTTAACTGTGATATTTCACAGCCTATTACTATTTACGACTCAATAAAAAATATTGTTAAAACCTTAAGCTACATAATTCACAACTGCAGTGCACTTGAAGTGTTTTCTAAACATTATACGGATCGGAAGCGAAGTATTATGAGCTATTTATTTGATAAATAGTCGATGAAAAGTCTGTTGAGTTCTATAATGTCTCAGGAAATGTTCAAGGCGAGGCTGTTAACAGCCTAATATTTTAAAATCTTCAAGATTGCTTAAAAATGCGATAACTCGAATGTGTGTATCCTTCAAGAGCTATAATAAATTCAAATATTTTTGAATTTAGTTTATAAGTTACATAAAAAATCCTTAATGTATATGTGCAATATATTTTTCAAGAAATAAAAAAAATCAGAAGTAAGTACCGAATTGACGATGGTTAACTGAATAACTTAGTCAATCTTTAATTTTAAATGATAAGTACCAAGTATCGAAGACAAATGCTACCTCAAGGTTATTTAAATTGAGGTTATTTCGCCTTGGCTTAGCAGATTTTTTATCAATAGTCCATGCACCCTACCCTTTCAACGAAACAGATATAAAACAACTTATGTATCTCACTTGCATCTAAAACGGGAGGTGGAGGTCAGGAGTCGGTTGCTCAATGCATAATATCAGGTTCGCCAATTTCCTGGGTTACCTTAGCAGACCCCGTTGAAATAGTGCATAGTGAGTTCTAGTGAAAGTAAATGCCTGACATACCGGTCTATGGACAAAATACATGTTTAGCGATCTTCAAATAACAAAACTTTGTTCAGGAAACCGGGGGGAGGAAAATAAAGGGAATCGGACAGAAGTCAATTCGACGTAATGAAAAATACAAGTAGACATTTTATTATTCAACGACTAAAGATATTATGTGACTTTATTATGCTGAGCCGGCATTAAGTTAATCAGTACGCGTTGAACTTTTTTGTATGAAACAGAATCTATGACGACGTAAAATATCAACGGTAGATTTGTAGGATTGTCTTGTTTGTCTATTCACTTCTTTGATAAAACGATGATAATAAAAGGTTACATTACGTGTTGCTTATAAATCGAAGTTATGCCACTAATTATTTGCCCCTTTATAATGCGCAGAGTATAGAGACTTATCTCGTGGGCGAGAAGACTTCACAAGTGTCAAATCGTATGGATTTTATCAAAACAAGTCAATAATTTTGTCTACAAGTGAAGAGAAAATGGAAGTCGCGGTTGCGCATCATAACTGGGTATGTATAGAACCGGAAATACAGTAATAGAATTTCGTCAGCGAAATAGAGTCTGTGTTCAATCAATCAATCAATCAATCAATCAGTTCAGTATTTCACTATCCCTCTATTTTATAACGTCCAAGAATTGTCTTATTCCATGAGCAGCTTTTTTAAAAACCAAATATTATATGTTCGTAGTATTTATCAGTATGTTAAATGTCGTGCATAAAATACAAGCCTTGAGTTAAGTTCGCTCGTTCCGGCTCCTTTCCAATAGTTGCCCAACCTCCAACCGAGGGAAACAATCTATTCACTATAATTGGGCCTAAATACTGGCTGATAATCATTGCCGATTGTAGCTAGTGTACAATCGGCAACTGCTCTATTAACCCTTATTTACTGAGTGTACTCTTAATAATTGGTATTTATTTACGGCAACTGTGAATTTTTCAACCCTACAACTATCAGGGGTTAAAAGATTCAGTCAGGTAACAGACGGACAAGCAGACAAATCTCAGTTATCGGGTCCCGTTTTGACCCACTTGGTACGAACGAAACCCTATAAAAGAACAATTTCTTTAAAAGCGTCTCTCGAGAAGAAAACAGAGGAATTTAATGTATTCCTCCTATACAGGGTGTAAGAGACGGTGTAACTAAAACTTTGCAGGTGTGCTCAGATCATAAAACTGAACTACTTTTTCTATGGGGACTATGTTTCTAAACATGAAATTTTTTTCGACTTTCCATACAAAATTCCCGATCAGCTGAGTGATTTTGTATGGGACTCGAAAATTTTTATCGATTTCCAGCATAGCCGCTATACAAAAAGTTGATTAGTTTTATGATCTGATTACGCCTGCAAAGTTTTCGTTACACCGTCCCTTATCTACATCCTGTATAATAAGGTTCCTTCATAAACGGGCAACTAACTAGTACGAGGAAACAAAGTGATTTGCGGGTGAAATCATGGAGTAGAAGGCAAGTTCATTATAATTGAGCCTAAACACTGTTGATAATTACAAACTATGCAATTTATGCTTCAATGCAGAATTATATCATAATCTGAGCAGGATGTATTATTCAATGAAGAACAAAGATTGGTACGTTTTGTTAGGCTTCAGATCAAATAGCTGCCCGAACGGAAAAATACTATTATCTAGGTTAAATGTGTTGAAAACTCTGACAACAGGGTTCATCAGGTCGTACTACCATCTGGTGGACATTTCCCCTGGGCAGTCTGGAAGTCGCTAATACTCCGTGACTCCGGGCTAGTGTTGGGAAATGCCGTGAAAACATGAAAAAGTGAGGCCTTTCAGCTAATAAATGTAACTGCGGCACCATTCAACCAATAGACCACCTACTCGCCTGTCCCAACTGCCCAAACCCCTGCCATCTTCAGGACCTAGTAGAAGCAAACCCCAGGGGCATTTCAGTTACCAAATATTGGGTAACGAAAATATAATCGTCACTGTTGCCATCGTTTCGATGAAGAAGAAGATCTGGCCGTACCTACTGATTCGTACAAAACCCCGAGATGGCACGATACAAATCAAAAAAGTTTCAACACTGTCTACTACTACTAATGTTCACCTGATCATAATAAAACTAAATCTAAAACTGGGAGTTTTGCATAGCTTTTTTGTGCAAAATAGGTTTCAATAACGAACTTGAAAAACCAGTTACTAGTAGTTACGTAAAATTATAATACAAGAGATTAAGAGGCTTATGTGGCAACATCGAAATATTGACAATAGCATGTACATGCATGATGATTGATGAATATGTTATGTATAAATATAGTACAATTTTATTGAATGCATGGTTATATAAAATTGTAGAGCAAAAGACGTTTCGTCATTTATTCAATTTAAAGCTTATAGTTATAGACATAATAACGTTAATTTAAATCAATGTGCCCTCGGCGAAAAACAGGATTTGTTTCTCAATCAGATTAATTAGTATTTTGATTTTTGAACTAAGACTTAGAAGGCTATGCAAAGGGAAGAGACGCTTTGTTTATGTGTTAAGGGGTTAAATTAATTTTGCAATATTTTTTGTATTGGAGATTCCGGTCTGGTGGGTAAAGTTTATGCATCATTCAGATGTCTTTTCATTTAAGTCACAATCATATGCAGCATACATATATGCTAAGGGTTACGAAATAACCAAGAAAGTTCGTTTTCCTGTAAGTCAGGTACTAGGGCTACATAAGATGACAAGATTAGGAGGAAACTATATCAGTCAAACAAGAAAGTTACACGCCTTGTTGGATATGTTTCACGTTTAACTTGTGTATGATATAATATCACCTTTTGGTCACTAAGCAGGTGTCTATAATTATGACCAGTTTTAAAAGCCTGCTTAAATGTATGTCTTAAGTAGTTCTCATCCATATCTTGATATGTAACTAAATGAGGAAGTTATATCATTAATACTAATCAGAATAAGAATGGAAGGATAATTATAGCAGCTTCATTGTTTTGAGCATTTGATGTGTTTTCTGCATCGATATCTGATAAACCTTTATAGGTATTTGTCTACAAAAATTACGACATTGGACATTGAAAGTTTCAGTGAAGCAAAAGCTTGTGAAGGTTGACATGATTTTGTGTGTGACCTAAAACAGCCGTTTTTTGTTGTAAAAGTTGGCTAATCAGTAAGGTTGAAAGTAAAGCTTTTTATGGATGTGATATTTGTAATAAATTAAGACTACAATACACTTTTAAAAAAACAAATCATAGATGGTCTTGAATGTGTTTATAGGTAATTTATATGCTTTTTTTATAAAATTTCCAGATGCGTAGGGTTAAACTTAACCCTATGCGCGGGATATGTCGAAACATAATATATTGATATGGCCAAATAATAATATGCGAAAAGTTATTCCCAAATGGATGACAATAGAAGCTTTTCACCATAAGCTAGGCAGGCGAGAAACGCTAGGTATTGATAATATAAATAGGTAATAAAATCTGGAAACTTATCGAAAAAAATACCATAGATAATGTAATAAATACATGATAATAGAAGATCTCACCATAAGCCAGGCAGGCGAATAACGCTAGGTATTGCACAGTCATGTTGTCGCGACGTCCGCGCAAGTAACTCGCACCGGCAACACTGGCGCCCGCGCGCGGACCCAGCACCGTGCAGAAGTAATGCCGTGTTCACACGCGCAACTACAATATCTCTATGTCAAAGTTTGCGTCTAAAAAGGTTTCAAACGACATCGGCTCCTGTGATCGGCTATGTCAAAAACATGTGTCAAAGTCTAAAAAAATCAAATCGGTAAAGTAAAAGTAGAAGTCATGGTAGGGTAGGATAGGATAGGGTAGGATAGGGTAGGAAGGTAGGTAGGTATAGTAGGTTTCGCGTAAAATAAATGAATATTTTAAGCTTTCTTAATTCTGAAAATTTGACAAGAAAAATATCAATTAAATTATAAATTGAAGTTTAGTTATCCACCTGTTTTTTTTTAATTTGAATTTAACAATTAGTCAAGAGACTAAATCAGGATAACATGTGGAAATTTTACTAACATTTCGATGCCATTCATTAGTAACTAAAAAGAAATATAGTTGTCCAGCAAACACATTTGTATCAATGACATATGTAATTAGCTCTCGTAACACGACATAATTTACCATGATTAATAAGCTAATATAGCATGAAACCAATCGCGAAAGTTAATATACCACTTTAGCAATTTCATTATGCATCGCTTCCTCCTGATATTTGCATGTTACCTCATTTAAATATTAATGGCACGACATTAAATAGTATGTGGTGATGACAATGTAATATTTCTATTTCTAATATCATATTTGTAAATAATAAGCTCCGTAAAGGATTGCTTCATTTTCAGCTTTGTCAAGCTATTTTCATATTATGATGATGATTTTCATACACGATACAAAAAATATGGTGAAATCGAAGTAGGTAGTAGTTATTGCTTTCTACATGCGTAACAAGTATGGTGTTTTAAATTATATACTTATCAAAACTATCACAAAAACTCATACGTCCCAATTTGCAAGTTAATAGCATCTATCCAGCCTTTTCTTTCAATTTCCGTCTTAAGCTACCCTAAATGTGACGAAACATTTCACAAACTAAAAAAAATACTTGTACATGTGAACAAGGTTTTACAAAGTATTGAGTTCAAGTCAGAAGTGTTACGAAAATGTCTATATACCTCGTGGCATGCGGCGCGGTCCGTGTGACGACGTGCGCTGGCGGCTCGGAAAACTGTCGCGTGGATTGCCGTGTCCAACACTGATTGACCGATAATTGTTGATACTGCAATTTGTTGTTGGCATTCATTTATTGTTCTCCGAGGAAAAGCCTATATTCATGTTACAGAGGGTTCACTCTAAGGCGGATGGCACACTTGACGCACGACGGAGTGCTAAAATATCCCCATACTAAAACCGCTCAATCGCTGTCGATGCAGCACTATCGCAGCGTAGTCCGTCGAGTGCGGTCTTAGTACGGAGAGTGACGTTTCTAGTATGAATTTGACAGAACGCTGCGATATTTTAGCGCTCCGTCCTGCGTGTGTGCGATTCGCTTAAACTAACTACACTTCCAGGGCTTCTTCTCAAGTCACTGCATGTAACCGCACATTTATTCAGGTGTGCGCGGAACTCTCGCGCACTTTTCCCTTGAGATCTTTTGAGATGGTAAAAATATTTATATTTTTAAGTGATCCATCTGTACAGGCACGCCGTGTGGGTAAATTATTTATGATACTTACATACTAGTTCCTCCCACTACACATGAATGAAACCTCTAAAGAAAATACTATCTACAATACATTGTACTTTTTGAATAAGAAAGTAATAAAGGAGTTATAAAGTAACTAAGTATAACCTTAGATTTTGGCAATGACCACGATTGTCAAGTTCGTAACTTAACATTTGATATTTTACTTTAACTTGACCGTCACCTGTCACTCATAATTTTACAGTATATTAAACTTTGTCAACTAATGTTAAACTTGTTTGCTTAACGACATTGACTAATGATTGTGGCTTAGAAATAAATACAGTTAACCAGGTTTTGCAACCGTCTGTTGATGACTAAAGAACATTTTATTTCTAAGTTTGATATTACTAAAAAAGCTTTATTAATTATAATATTATCTCCACGAAAAAGCTAGTGTGTGTATAAAATAATAGTTTAAACTAATAATAATAATTTTATAATAGTTTAAACTAATACTAACTGCTTATACAATAATAGTTTAAACTACACTAGCTTTTAGATTACTGAAAATTATTATTTTTGCAATTGTGATCAAGTTGTGGAGATCCATTTCTATTTATCAATTAAAACCTATCTCTATGATCTATGATTTATAGCAAATCCTTTTATGAAATGCAAGATTATGGCAAAAACTAATGAAAGACCAGAATAGAAGCCTAACGAACAGAACGACACGACTTGGTATCAGCGTCAATTTATTCGTCATATATAGTTTGGGAACAACTGAGCTAAGCTTACGAAACTTTGCCTTTTGTCAACCTCTCTCTATAGAAACCAGCTCTACATCTACGGCGTGGAACACACTTGACGCACGACGGAGCGCAAAAATATCGCAGCGGTCTGTCAGATCCATACTAGAAATGTCAATCCCCATACTAAATCCGCTCAACCGCTGTTGAAGCAGCTCTATCGAAATGTCATCCGTCGATTGCGGTTTTGGTATGGGGAGTGATGTTTCTAGTGTGGATCTGACAGACCGCTGCGATATTTTTGCGCTCCGTCGTGCATCAAGTGTGTTCCTCACCTACGTAGGTATTGTATATCAATTTGTAGGGACAGGTTAGGCGGCTCTTACGTCAACTTACCATACCAGCGCTTGCGCAAGCGATACAATTATCAAAGTAATTGGTCCACAGTCCGGGTTGACCTAAAGCCAGTTTTTTAAACTTTGTAGAGCACGTGTGATCTGACAATTTTAGGTAACAATTTAACGAGTTATTGGATTTCAGACTTTGTATTGAGTATTATTTTGTTCATTAAGGCCTCTTCCAAACTTAACGCACAACGCAGCGGTCTGTCAGATCCATACTGGAAACATCATTCCCCTAATCATGTCGACGGGTTTTAATATAGGGATTGTCATTTCTAATATTGATCTGATAGACCGTTGTGTTACGGATGTGTTATTTTAGCGCTACCTTGTGCGTTAAGTGTGAAAAAATCGCAACTCTTGTTTTTTTTTATAAATTTGCCAGTCCACAATCGCATAATGTCTTCACAGTTTTTAATGATAGGAATTTTCTTGATTCATATAATCCAATGAACAGATGTTACTTTCTTCCATACAAGTATTCTTCTTCTTCTTTTCGTGTTCTTCTATTTTGCCAATGGGTAAACCTTAGTCATTTCTGTTCAATCTTGGATTTTTTTGATATCTGTATATTTACTTGAGGCCTAACTTTTTTCATAAAATTATGTTTTGATTAATCCTAACTAGATGCATATTTTTTAAAAATAGTAACCGTATTGTTATTATTAAGTTTGACCAATTGATGTGTGTACACACGTCTTACGTATGTACTTATTTAAATTCATAGTCATAGTTAGATAAAAGATTTTTTTAGTACGATTTTCTCAAAAGTAGATCATGTAATCTTGCTAATATGGGAATGAAACAAAATATTGTAATTAATATTACAGTATAATAATTATTATAATCTAATCATTATAAATACTAATTTTAGAGCTGATTACGCCTTCTTAGGAACCTTGCTCTTCTCCAGGGGCTGGCCTTCGTAGAAGTTTTCACTGAAAAACGGAAAATAATGTAATTAATAAAGGGTAACATACAACAAATATTATCTCTGACTTTTCAAACGCACAACGAACTAAAATATCGCATCTATAACGCAGCGGTCTGTTCTATCCATACTAGAAACGTCAATCCCCATACTAAAACCGCACTCAACGCACAACCACCGTTAACGCAGCTCTAGCGCAGCATCGTGCGTTTGACCAGCTTAACCAGCGGTTTTAGTATCGGTTTCTAGTATGGATCTGACGCGTTATTTTAGCGCTGCGTTGTGCTTAAGTATAAAAAGGGTTTATTTAATATCTATATAATTTTATGCACGGTTATATCAAAAGGTGATTAAAAATATATGTTCTATAAGCGTTGCCATGTCCATCTATACTTATGTCATATTCATACGTCATAGAATCTACAATTTCAGACATAGTTAAACGCAGGTTATAACATAAACATGCCGTGTGATGCCGGCTTAGAATGGCATCACCCCACATCCTTCCCGCGGGTGTCGTAAGAGGGGACTAAGGGACTCGAGAGTATTGGTGTATTACAATTTTTAGGCGACAGGCTGACAACCTGTCACTATAGTGATACACATGTTTTCTGAAACAACCTTAGAAAACAATTCTCAAAATGTCAGACGTGGCGATAGCAACCGTATTCTTACGGTCGTTAACGCTCTGCCTACCCCGCAAAGGATAGAGGCGTGATATGTGTATGTATGTATGTATAACATAATGATCAAGACTTGGAGCTCACCATCCAGATACTTTCTCTGGGTCATCGCACATGAAGGTGTCTTCGTTGTAGACCTTGCCGGAAGGACAGCTGCCCTTCTGGGGCTGGACTCCGTTTCTGCAGATGTAGAACTTCTGGCAGTCCTCGGGGTGGGGGAAGGTGGGGTGGGGCAGGGCGCGCCCGTTGGGGCCCATCACCTCGCCGTCGGGGCAGGAGAAACCGTCGTCCAGCACGTCTGGAGAGATAAGGATTATCTTGGTTAAGATAGGCTATGTATAAGTAAAAGCTGTTTAAAGGTCAAGCCTAGTCTTTATTCGTACAATTGGATTTCTAACTTTCATACTTAGAAGTTAGAGGCCTAGAGGATTTATTACTTTTTGTTTACAAATAATGATATTTATCTACATAAAATATCAGTGGTATTTGCCCAACAGTGGAATTATATAGATTAACTACACATACATATATCACGCCCTTATTCCTGGCGAGGTAGGTAAAATACCTCATAATAATAATAAAAAGTGCTCTACGGAATTCGGAAATGTACTAACATAATAGCATACTAGCAATTGTAGTCACCATCGCATATACATCGTTGTGTAGTTGAATAGTTAGCACGGCAATTTAGGAAAACTAAAATCAACTGTGGTGTGTAGTACAGTTGGTAAAGTTGCGGTGCTCCACGGTCCGCAGTTCAAGACACGATCTTCTTTTATTTTATTGACGCATACGACAGTTTGTTTTTTATGTTACCTTTGGTAAGTTTATCGCACTGGCGGTTGACCGCATCCTTCCAGTCGCAGTTGGAGGTCTCCTCGTCGAAGATCAGGCCGGGCGGGCACGGGTGCTCGTTGGGCACGCCGTCTGAACAGTACACGAACTTGTCGCAAGCCTGCAAGTTTTAAAAGGGTTGCATTTGAAGACTTTTTATTGGTAGATATAAGTCGTGTATGCGAATAATCCAGTCCCAGAATTGTCAACTTGTCTGAGATATGAAAATATGCACAAAAGTCAGTCAGCTACTTTTAAATTGGCAAAACAACGACATTTAATATGAAAAAGTTGTAATACCACGTCAGACTTCACCATTTTGGATGGCGTCAAAATATAACTTTTACAGTAACTGTCTGTTTACCAGCTCGAATTTGCAATATTGTAAAAACGGGGTTATTATTATTTAAAAACAGTTTTAAAATTACGGCTTTAGAATTCTATTAATTACCCAGCCAAGTAGGTAGTCGAAAAACCATTATGAAACTGAACTTAAAAAAAAAACAACTTACCGAAGGATCAGGATGCCTGAAGTAGCCATTTTGTCGTGGACAATCTTTAGTTGGTTTTGGTTCCTCTGTAAAAAAAAGTTGTCATTCCATTAATGTGATTCTTCTAAAGTGCTAAATTTTCATAATTTTCTAGGGTTTAGCAGTGATTTATCCGAACTGTGATATAGGTATATCAAGAGTGGGTCTATAAGTAAAATAAAAACAAATATAAATATGTTTTTCTATACTTACGCAGTTCTTTTCTGTCCCCGCAGTCGACATTGGACGGGATGTCACACCGTTCTTTGTTCGGGTTCTCATCGTTGAACACCAGACCATCGGGACACAGCTTGGTCTCCGCTTTGCCTGTTGGAAACAAAAACCATTAGATTACAAAAAAAGTATATAGGGCCAATTTTGGTCGCGTGCGGTACAGCGAGGAACTATAGTCAGAATTTATTCTTTAGCGGTACCGAGAAACCTCAGGTTGAATATTTGTAAGGAAAGTAAACATGTCGTTATTTTTTAAATGCACTCATCTGCGGGACCTTTTCCAAATTTCTCAGCTTGCTTACTTTCCGAATAGCTGATACATTCATTCCGAATAGCTGAAACCTTTCAACAATATACAATCTTCTGTACTTTTACAATTCTTAACTAATTCATTATCCTCTAAAGGAAAAATGTAGTACGAAATGTTAAAAGCCAGTTTCTGTAAACAAAAATATTACTATATTAACATTTTTGTTATGCAATCAAGACTTTTCTTTGAAATTTGCAATTTTACGGTTTTTAACGCTACAAAAACACTAGCAACTAAGGCCACGTGTCATGGTTGACGTAGTGCAAAGACTGGTTCACTTTCACGCGTTATTAAAAATTCTTAGCCCATTGTCGCAAGAAGCCAGTTATGACCATTAAGGGTTATTCCACTATTCAATACTAACTTATTTGTCATAATCATTAATTTTACTTTCAAAATCCCTTGCAGTTTTACGACATGCAGGATGTAAAAAAAATATTGCAAATATTGAACAAATCTATTAAATTGAACCATTCGCTTCGAAATGAGTAACAAGGGATTTAAATATTAGCAAAGGCCGATCGGTGTGTGGGTAACTCGATAGCTCTGAGGTAGAGCACCTTAGGGAAAGCAGTTTCATAAAGCAGTTTTCCCTTTAAAATATTTGCAGTTGCCTTTTTACACCTTATATATTGATAACTTATATATTGAAAAAAAAGAAAAAGGTTAACCTTTTGCCTTGTTCTTATTACGCTCTGCCTACCCCACCAGGGATATAGCCGTGATTTGTGTGTGTGTGTGAGTATATATTGTTAGTGAATAATACTAGACTCAAGAATGTAATATCAGATCCATCGGCTTCTAAATATCAGTAACGATTGAAACATTTTGGTGCGCTAACTTTTTCACAGCGCAATTATTTACTTAGTACTATGAAACCCGTCGCTAACAAGCCAGTGGTTAGGAAAAGCTGTTCTCACTCTATTTGTTTCAATAATGTCTTGTGTAGCAACTTCCTGTGATGGACTATGAAGCATGAGTCGGCCTGCGACATTGCCGATCGGTCGTTAGCAATAATTCATTAGGAAAATGACAGTAAGTAAGTACGATGGTCTTATTGCCCAACATAAATATGTGCTTGTTTTATGCTGTTCAAAATATTTTGCCATTGAAATAAACAGTAGAAATCAGAGATTTTACTATTTGGTGTTTTTCCCCTTTCCTGCTTTAATTGTTTGCCAAACATACCTACCTAAAAGATGGCAGAAAAGTGTAGATCCAACACGTACATTTTAAAAAAACTTGGAAAAATTTACACGTTTTTTTCTAATTATTAGAAATATGACAGCTAATACTAAATCTTATTGACATTATGTGCATACATTTAACATGTCGTGATGTTGATGTAGATGTCGTAATTCTGTCGTTTAGTTATAATATTATATCTTTCATCCATCATCGAATGACACAATGAAGGAAGTCCTCTTTCCTTTTCCCATTTATATTGAGTATTCATATTTCCTTTATAAAACGTGACAGAATCAAAGCTTGATATTAATTATTATTTACCAGGTACTACTTTTGCATTTAAATTGTCGATTAGATAGTTTGCAAGACATCTCGTCTTGAATAATATCATAACGAATACTTTCAGGTAAATAATGTTACATTCACCTTTGATTTCCAAGAAATCTGAAATTGTGATATAGGAAACTGCTGTAACTACAAAATTACTACAAAATACTGTAAAAAAAAACTGAATAATAAGTTTGAAACAAAAATTATTTCATATTCATATGACACATAAGGTTTACTCTAATTAAATATAATTAATATACGTACATACACATATCATGCTTCTATCCCTTACGGGGTAGACAGATTGTTAACGGATTTAAAAATACGGCCGGTATTACCAAGTTTAACAAATATTCAGGGTCCTTTATGATCATTTTTGTGTATCACTGTAGTGACAATTTGTCAGCCTATCATTTATATCATTATACTATACATACATGATATACAAAATACTTAAAATACAAAATACATTTCATAAACACATGACACATTAAGTTCACTCTAATCAAATGTCATACGATTACCATTATGACAATAGGTGAACATGATATGCCTAGTCATGTTGCCTCTCACCGCACGATACTGACCTTTGGAGCACTTGTAGTAAAGGTCACACTGGTAGGGGTCGCCGTAGAAGCCCGTCTTGTCGGGACACTGGAACTCTTGGCCTGAAACTGGAAGAAACAAATACAAAATCAAAAAAAGAAAAGAAATAAAAACGCATATTACAAATTAAATTTTTAAAAAAATGAGATGTCTGAAGAAAATAGGTAAATTGTAAATATGAGTCGGTATAGGAGTAGGTACGTCTAAACATAGCTCTACGAGTAGAAATACCTCTATATGTAGCTCTTTCTCTCTTTTCGTGTGGGATACCGGGTCACTTGTACCTACATAGCTAGTTAAAATTACAATAATAGAAGACCAGAACCTCAAACTCATAAGATGCGAAAAATGTTAGAGATTGCTAATCATGTTTAATGTTTGAATTACTATGTTTAATGTATCATGTTCTAATTAATTTATGATGCTAAAGAAAAAATATATAAAAACCAAGGCTGGAACGCCTTTGAACTAGTTATAAAATAGCTACGATATATAAAATTACTTAAACGTTAAACGCAACATACTTATATTTCTTTATATACAACTTTATAGCTGTTGCGAATTTTAAATCGATCACATAAGGCAACATATGCCATATGTGAAGCAATATGTACTCGTATGTATGTGAAAAATCTAAAACTTGGATAAATTTGTCAGTTATTAACTGTCGTGTCAAGATTACACATATTTGTGTAATGATAACCAACGACATTAAAAAGACGAGCATATCATTTTATTCAATCTTCTCTCAACTTGTACGACCACGAAGCCATGAGACTTACAATCTAGTTGTGTAAAAAGCACATTGCATCACACGTTACTTACATTGCCAAAAACAAGGGTAAGTTTTCTACAAGAATTTAGTTTATTAGCAATGATGACAACCAATCGTATCCTGCAGTTCCTGGCTTGCATTTGCCTTCCGCTACTGGTGATATATATGCATCTACCATAACAAGTGTAACAGAGATACTGGCTAACGCAAGTTTCTGCGTTGTTCCTGCGTCGACGTCGGGTTTTGTATCGGGAATTTGAAATTTCCTTGCATCTGACAGATGCATGTGTTACGGATGCAAGGCCGTTCTCACACCGACGGACCTGCGTCAACAGCGGTTTTAGTATGGGGAGAGACGTTTCTTGTATGGATCTAACAGACGCAGGCGTTATGCTGCGTTATTTTAGCGCTGCATTGTGCGTTAAGTGTGAGTTCAGCCTAAATATGAGCAACGTCGTGCGTGTAGTAAGCACCTAATGTAGGTTCAAATGCTGAATAATAATAAACATCAAAAAGTGTTGAAAATGCAAGATGAGGATACACAACGCGTGACAGATGATTGGTTCAGGCTCAACTGTCAAAAGGGCCTTGCAACATAATGCATTGGGAAATTCACTAGTTTGGTGTCAAAACTGTGCTCTATTGTAAAGGCAGAGGATAGCTCATGTTAAAATGTAGAGTAAGATCATTGCACTTCTAACTACTAAGGGATCAACTTAAATAACTTTTCCATACAGCAATGAAGCGTAACCAGAATAAGTTGATCCCTTAAATGAGTGATTTGATGTGGTATTGATAGCATAGGAATAATAGTGAAAGTAAGTCTTGTAGGTAAGTAGCTATAAACAATAGATTGACTGGCCAACATGTTTGTTTCTTAATAAATATTGACAAGATAAGTGCAGCAATTTCCTTAAATAGTGAGCAGGTTAACCTAATTGCAAGTTGTAGTTTTCAATATTTTTGAAACATCATTTTAACCGATAAATTCTGATGCCGAAACTAGTCACACAATTTTAGATTTACGACTTAATCTGAAATGAAACATCTTTAAATTAAATTTGCATCCATTCTGCGACATCTCGAAATTTCTCACCGTTTCTAGTCACAAAAGCATTTAGTACTTGGATTGCTTGAGAATGTTAGAATAGTTTAAGCTTCAAACTATGCTTAAGGTAGTGCGAAATATACAGCCAAAGAATTTATTGTGGTAATACAAAATTCAAGGTCCCTGGGTATTATGTATATGAAAGTTACCATGTAAGAATTAACGAACCTCAATAACTTTTTTAAAAAGAGAACCGACTCCAACGGACGTATAAAAGTGCGAAACTCCATTTTATGACGGTTAATACCTTTCTTATAAGTCTGACCGTTTCTTAAAACCGCATCAAGTCAGTTCTTCTTTTTTTGAAGCCGGTTAAAAATTATTTGACCCGTGTTCCTTGATGAATGTTTTGATAGATTCAGAATAAAGAACCAAAGTACTACTTCTATTGCCCTGTATATTACAACAAATTAACGTTTATTTGAACACTCTGTAGGTATAATAGATTTGGAGCGTGTTGCAATAGCCACAAATAGCGAATAGTGAGCTATGCACTTCAAAATCTTGAACTGTGTGACAGGGCATTGCTCTACATAGTATAATAAACGGCAACCTTGAATTCCATGAGCAAAGCTAATCGTACTTGAATTCTTAGTAAGATACTAGAGTTCTTTTTTTTTTTTTTATAAGTAATAGGCATTTGTCTGCCATCTCACCTGGTGGTAAGTGGAGATGCAGACGAAGATGGTACATGCTTGCCTAGATAATGCCTATTCACTCTTGCCTTAAAAAGGCCCAAGTTCAAACATGAAAAAGAGCGTCGTTGGCCAAATGGTTATGACACGGTCTTACAATCGTGGGACCCGAGTTCGATTTCCGTCATATACCAATGTGTTTTTACTCACGTAAGTTTACTGACTGCTCTTACGGTGAACGAAAAACATCGTGATGAAACCCATATTCAAATAAAATTAGAATTCAGATGATATTTGAATGTGACTTCACCTAGGATTCGGGCCAACCTAGGTTAGCCTTCGGGTTACAGATGGCAGTCGTTCTGTGTGAAAACTTGGTTAAAAACTGTGGACCCCGACAGAGAACGAGATAAGGCAAGGAGTATGTATTATTATATTATTTGCAAAAGTTTTTCTTTTACTCGACGTAAGGTCGGTGCTTGAGATGCAGGTACGGGCTTAAGCCAAGTATCCTGAATCAAATGTGTTTGTGTTTTGTGAGCTGTGTGTGTGTCGTAGTGTACGATTAGTGGCTTGTGATGTGTGGTTGTGAATGTTATTTGTAAGGTTGTTTGAATGTATATCTTGATTATTTTGAAGTGTCAGTGATGTAGGGTTTAAAAATCTGCGGAATATAGAGCAGGTGTCTAGGACTATGGATTTTTGCAGTGGTATATAGGTGTTTTTATTTAGTTCGAGTAGTTTAAGTGCAGTATGAAGAGTTTTTGGTATAACACCGGTTGACGAAATGATGATAGGGATAATTTTGACGGTTTCTTGATGCCACATCTGCTTAATTTCGTCTGCTAGTGGGATATACTTTTGAATTTTTTCGGTGTGTTTCTGTTTCAGGTTATGGGTGTTAGGAACTGCAATGTCTATTAGGTAGGTTGTTTTGGATGCCTTACATGTGAGTGTGATGTCCGGTCTATTGCTGAGGATTGTGCGGTCGGTAACGATGTCCCTATTCCAATACAGTTTTGCTGTGTTATTTTCTAGTACACTTTTAGGTGTATATTTGTAATATGGAGTGTGTGTGTCGAGAAGTTTGTATTTGTGTGCAAGGAGCTGATGAATGTGTTTGGCAACATTGTCGTGACGGTGGGTATATTCTTTAGTGGCTAAAGCACTACATCCGCCTGTAATGTGATCGATTGTTTCGGTTGTTTGGTGGCATAGTCTACATTTGTCGGTATGTATAGATTCTTTCAAAATATATTTCGAATTATTATTATATTATTATTTACTGCAAATATTTTAAGCGGTGAGTCAGAATAATGAAAAAATCTAGTCTTCCTATACAAATTGACTCGGTTGGTTTAATTTAGTTTATGTATGATACTCCAAGTTATTTAGCTTAGTAGTATTAGTATGAATTACTTATAAAATGTCTTTTCATTAAGCATTATCTTTCTGAATTTATATCAAACGGGTTATCGAAAGGCTAATGGAAGTTTATATCTAAATTTATTCGTTCAAGTAACGGGTCCATGTCTCAGATTTGGAAACAGCATTAAATTTGCATTGGACAGAAGTAAAATGGATTTAAGTGAGAGCTTTTTACGACTTTATACGAACGTAAAAGTTTGAAATTGGTATCATTTCATGTTGCAAGCTCGCTCATACGTACATAGGTGAGTTTGAATGTTAAAGTTTGATTTGCATTAAAGTTGAGGAGGTCTGAGGCTCATAATAGATCTATCTGCTAACCGATATCATTTTTATTTACTTCAGGCACATATACAATGGCGGAAATGGCGAATTTAATGCCAGAGACCCATTCTATCATGGACATGTGGAATGAATAGGGCAGGTGCAATAAAAGTATTGAATTTTCAAAGACACGTGTTACGAAAGAAATACCAAAAAATTACAGTAATAATTGATAACTTTTCAAATCACGTTCAGGACGCATCTTCTTCTGTCATGAGGGATATAAAGTCGAGGAAGGACCTGGTTTAGAGCTTAAATTTTCATGAATATCATAGAAATTACGAATTAAAGGAAGTTATTAAATCGGATACACCATAAAGAGTATTTGTTTGCGATTATTTCAAGAAATATGAGAATCATTGCAACATAGGAACAATAAATATTGATTTGAAATATGAGTTTCCTTTTCCTTAATGGTAATATTATACCACATTTCCTGGCAAAGTATATATTTTAATGATCTATATCTTTCACTTTGCATATTTACATTCGTAAAAGTGCATCAGTCTAATGATTTATTTAAAATGCATTTTATGCAGTACAGTGTACATGCTAAAATACATAAACAATCATACTCCAATTTTCTAGTTGATCGCATTCAAGTATAATATGTATTCTTAGGTATGTTATCTGATTCGACTAAATTATTCAGAAAATTTAAAAGTTTACAAAAATAACTTCAACTTTTGGAATCTATGAAAAATACGAAAATAGATACTTATCTACTTTTTCATTTACAAATATACAATGAGTACCTACCTAACTACATAAGGAAGTAAGGTAAATTTTTTAAAAAAAGTTTTCTGGTTTACCATTTCATGTAAGTAGACAATCAAAATTCACTTACCAATTCCACTGCAGGCCAGAGCCACAACGAATACTAAACTCTTCATATTGACAGTAGATAATATTTAAAAAAAGAACTAGATGGATGCAGAGTACGTGCGGTTCCTGGCGAAGGCTGGTTGGTATTGCGCGCGCGCCGCTTATTGTGACCGCCGGCGCAAGCGCAGCGACTTGCTACAGACCGCGCCGTGCCATACAGTGCAGTCATTTTGAACTTGGTATGAAGCTGTTTATGCGTTGTTTGGTTTCCCATAGATTTGTTTTCAGGATTATTTAATCTTTGTTTTTCTTATTCCTTAATTTTTTCGAACTTTATTAAATACTATACCAACTCTGTGTCCCACACGAAAAGATACGAACTAAAAGCAAATTAGCGGTAGTCATCTCTTTATGTTCATTTAATCTTTTGAAAATAATGGTACAATGAGAAAGTCGACTGACCCCGAGTTTGAACAAAATTTTGAAAGGTTTTATTCACTAAAACAAAAATAGTAAGGCAAGGCGCCAACATGAGTGTCAGAATTTGGGAGGAATATAAAAAGACTGAGTTTTACATAACCTAACTATCCACGACAGGCTGACAACCTGTCACTATAGTGATACACATGTTTTCTGAAACAACCTTGGAAACAACCCTCGAAAATGTCAGACGTGGCGATAGCGACCGTATTCTTACGGCCGTTAACGCTCTGCCTACCCCGCAAGGGACAAAGGCGTGATATATGTATGTATGTAACTATCCACAGATGGAAAACTAGGAACCGTTTTATCATGTAACACGGAAATAAGTAGCAGGCAGGTACCACTATGGTGTTAGCTGATGTAAGCAAAAAGAGCGTAATATAATGTTACATATTATGTAAAATATCACTGATAATTTTACCTACTTTAGCTGCCTTGCAGCTGTTACTAGTAACCAAAGTACTGCATAAATCAATCCTTTTTCATAATCTTATAATATTAACATATTTTGATTTTTTTACTAAATTGTTAGGTAGGTATGTTAAAAGGATGCACTGTAAGTTACTGCACAGTTTAGTGAGTGTAAAGTTGAGAAAAAGTATCACCGGGTTAAACCTCAGACTTGGTTTTAAAGCGGGTGACAAATAGTAAGAAATATTATAAGCTTTGATATAAAACAATGTTATATTAAGTAATTTTAATGTCAATTCGCTCTTGTGCAAGTATTTTTCTGTTGGTTCGTACAAAAGACTTCAACGCGCGCTCAATAAGAATTTATTTTCCTATATTACACTTTTCTACATACAGGGTGTCAGGGACAGCTTTCCAAATACTGATAGGGTGTATATAGACTACGAAACTGAACAACTTTCCATTAGAAAATATTTTTTATTTTATTTATTTAACAAGAAACAAACAGTCATATATATCTATATGTAATACAGTTTAGTCTTATCATTTTGTAGACCTACAGTTTCCTTAAATAATTATACATAACATTCTTACACTAAAAAGGAACTAGTTTTAATTAGGTAAGTACCTAATGTACCTTAGAACTAATAAACTAAAAAAGCTTTAAATTAAAAGTATGCAAAAATATTAAATTTGTTTTAAACTTGTTTAGAGAGATGCTGCAAAGTTAGTTTTTTAAAAACATTTAATGATTTGCTAAATAGATCGATATTGAAAATTTTTTCATTATACAACCTGCAAGCCCGTCTTATGAAACATTTCAAATATTTCAGGACAAGTAAAAAATAACTTCTCCTAGTAAATGCAGTTAGCTGATCGTGACTTTGTATGGGAGATGGATATTTTTTTGTTATGCCCTGACATTTATTCCTAGGGGAAAACTGTTCAGTTTTATGGTCTGCATGCACCCTGTCAGTATTTGGAGAGTTGTCCCAACCCGTATATAACTATATGGTTCAATCGGTTGCAATATTTTTGCCAGTGTCGTCTTGTAAACTGAAAAAAGTAAGTAGTCCTAATTTCTAGCCCTGTTGCATAGACTAAATCAAATCAAATATAATTTATTGCACAACAGAAAAATATATAGGAAAAAAATACACACAAGCACTTTGGGTCTGAATTAGAAAATTATTATGTACATAATTTCACCTACCTCTCACCAGCCCACATTCTAATGCAACTTAGAAGTAGTAGTTAGTTAGATAGAATTTATGCCTAGTGTTCAGATCAAGATTGCTAATCCATCATTGTCTCCATGCACTGGCATGACAACTTCACGAAGACAATGAGTCCGTTATCTTTGCATTAATTCAGTTTTAATATTAGAAAGTTCAATTCATTATGATTCGGATAACAGAAGGTTAATTGTTTCTTTCAAGTATGTAAAATCAAATTATCAAAGTGAAACTTTCCTTTTTGATATTTAAGTTGTTCCGTTGTTTCTTTACAATATTTTACCAGATATAAAAAATTATAATTGAGAGTATATAAAATCCGCTATATACATATATTTACCCAGCACCCTATACCACACACGGCGAGGTCCAGACCCGATGACCTTAGTGTGACCTCAGGGTCAATCTCATGGCAAGAGTTAATATTACCTCCTACTTACTGTACTGTAAGTATTACTGTCACCAGATGTACCTAACCAGACAGTTTTAACAAGGTGAGGGTGAAGGTAGTTTAAGTATAGGTAAGAACTACTTTTATACTATACTTAGCATTTAAGCTGAAACGATAAGTAGAAGATTCTGGCCGTTTTGTCTTCATTAGAATTATCAAGTATGGAAGTGCCCAGATGACATGGTTTAGGATATAATAGAATCCAGATGAACTCTTGGATGCAAATCTGCGAAGCATCGATCTTACTAGAGTCCTGCGACAACTCTTTTCAATTTCGTCCTCTAAGCTACTTCTATTTGCGTTCATTTCAATTATATTCTATACTAAATCAATTTGTTGTTGTCTGTACTCAACACATTGTTAAAAATTTACACTTCTGACAAAAAACTAAAAATATTAGCTACTTCGGCTGGTCAATGATCAATATCTTGGATTAAATATCTTTTATTCAGGGTCAATTACGATTTACTACCACGAATTTTACCAGTCCAATAGACATTTTATAGTTTAATTTGTTTTGTTCACATTTTATATTATCTATTGTCACGACACATATGTCTAGATATCAACAGCTGATAAGGAATTAGGCAACGGTGTATAACGATTAGGCGGTCCCCCCACTTGACGTACGTTGCTGCGTATTTAAGTGAATCCGTAACATATGCGTCTGTCAGATACAAGGCAATCACAAATTTAGCATACAAAAAACAAAAGTTGAAGCAGTTTCAACGCAAAAATGTGCTTTGGCATCTCAGTTACACTTAATATGGTAGATGCAATATACCTATGACATAATAAACGCTATCGCAACGTCGTGCGTTGGACCTGTGTCGAGAGCGGTTTTTACATAGTGACGTTTCTAGTAACGGATGTGACAGGCGCATACGTAAGCGCAGCGTTATTTTTCCGTTGAAGTGTGATAGAGGGCTATTTTTTGCACCAACGGACGTCAGGTGTGATTAGGGCCTTGGGGTTGGGTAACAAAATGCCTGAGACTGGTATGCGACTAGTAACAGGACCTGGCTTTGCGTGCCAGCGTTCACGATTTCATTGTGATATCATAAGACTGAAACACGCTAGTCTATATTCTGGTTTCCCACAATAAGTTGACGACCGATGCGGCGCAGTGGTAGTACTCTTCCCTGCTTCCGCCAGGGTCCAAGGTTCGATTCGCAGCTGGTATAGACAATTTTAAGTGCTTGTCCTAAGTGTTTCTTTTGGTTCTTCTGTACATTTATTTTCTGCCCTCCTAAAATGTAATGACAGTGTCCTTAATAATTATTACAATGTAATGAAATTACCTACCGAATTGAGCAAGCAGCTGTATAAAAAATAAACAGGTTGTAAACGATTCTTATTACGATCGTTAACTAAGAAATGACTTGCAGTAAAATAAGAATATCCTGTGCATATTTTTTGCTTTAAAACCTTATGCTTTCATCATCCTTTAAAGAACATGGTTGAAGGGACTGTCAAAGCGAGAAGAGGATGATGGATCAAGATGTTCATTCATTCAAGCATAATGCTTTACATCGTATCGTATCAAGTCAAAACGATTCATAAGAAATAGAATAGAATGTAAATTTGTCCTCCGACAAGAAGATGATGATTTATATTTATTTCTCAATATTTTACAAGTGACATTTATAACCAATTAAAATTGTTTTTCTAAATGAAAGCCAATCACTAAAGATGTGCTCTAACGGCCAACAGTTAGTAGTAAACGCCTTTTACCAAACCCGTTATTCATAGTCGTGACTTTGATTTCAACAACCACATTAATCATCATTATTTTGTTGACTCCACTGCACGATCACATGTTACGAATTTAAACCGCTCCCAAAGGCTAAGTGCTGCCCCCATCTCTTGAAAATTCTTTACTCGAAACGTTTATCAAAAAACTGCTGGTTGAGATAGAAGTACCTACAGATACTGAAGCTTAATTACTTAAAATATGGCCATTCGAATAGGCCATATGTGACAGCTCTCAAACCCATACTAAAGGACATGTCAACAAGGAAAAATATACCTTATGTCATAGCATTAACATGATTTTGATTGCTGGCTGCAAATATGGTCATACTTTAGTAATAAACGTGTTACCGTATAAAGTGGCCACTTTTAGCACTTTTGTCCTCAGACACAACACAGAACAGAACTTTTTTACTAATACAATGATCTGTAAATAAAATTTGCGATAAATTACGTTTTCATCGAGTTGTACATTTTTAAGTGATGTGGGCAGCACCTAGCATAAGAAAGTCTCTTAAAACTTTTTCACGTAAGAGATTGGCAACATTTTGATCAAGTTGGTCCAAATAACCAAATTCAGAAGTAAGTAAGTAAAGTAATACGACGATTTTGAAAATATTTTTGTTCGTGCGATTGCATTCACGTTCATGCACATATTAGGCAAGGTATTAATAACTACTTTCAAAATAATTATTATTTACTTCCTTGTGAACGTATCTCTCACTCTCTTAATAGCCACAACAGTCCATTACTGGGCATGGGCCTATGAGGTATGGGCATGAGGTATTGTCACACTCACCACGCTTGGCAGGCGGATTGGCGAGCTGCAAAATCTTAATTCACAGGGAACGCTGCTGCCCATTCCGTGGATAAATTATTCGTCGCGTACTCCGTGCCTAGATCACACGGTGGATCGCACACATGACGCTCGACGGAGCGCTAAAGCAACGCAGCTGTCTCTCAGATCCATATTAGAAATGTCAATTCCCATACTAAAACCGCTCAACCGCTGATGACGCAGCGCTATCGCAGTGTCGTCGGGAGTGACGTTTCTAGTATGGATCTGCCGGACCGCTGCGATATTTTAGCGCTCCGTCGTGTGCTATCCACCTAATATTCACTTTAACCTTATAGTAGATACAGAACAGTCTACTATTAACGGAGGAGAACTTATTATTTTGAAACTATTTCATATTTCTAGATTTTATATTTTTTGCACAAACACATTGCATTGTCACGATCTGATGAAATAATTTTATGTTGTTGCATTATCAACTAAAGTTTTCCTGTATCAATACCCTTTCTACTGGATAAACATGTTATGATTAAAATGTTGCCTCGGCCTTATTTGGCCCTACGTTTTACTCAGTTTAGAGTTGTCAGTTTCATATGAATATCTTTGCACCAAATGTTTCATAATGGTCTGTTATGAGCTTATGATAAGCTTTAAAATGGTTTTTATATGGATAGTGTGTATTCTCTGATCAGAAAAGATATTTCTTAATATTTATTTATGTAGTTACTTGATCTTTCCCAATATTGAAATGATCATTGCAAAGTGCATGAAATCCACATCGCTCTTTATTATACCTTTTGCCATTGCCTGTCGAATCATCCTAGCCTGCATTACAACAGTGTCTTTTAACTGTTAGTAGACTATTCTGTATCTATTGTGGGGTTAAAGTAAATATTCATTTGTTGGTTCTTTTTATTGACGTCTTTTAATATCCTTTTTTTCTATATTTGCTTCATATTTTTACATACGTTATGGTCAGTAGTATTCACCTATGCGATTTAACCTATGACTAATGGTTAATCAAGGAAGTATAAATTCGATAAAATGCAATGACTTGATATTTATAATTATAAGATGTAAAAAAATATATAAAATTTAAAATAAAAAGTAATTGTAGCAATAGATTGAGTTAAAAAGTAATTTAGGGAAGCTTCAGAATCTATTAAATTATTAGAGTTATAAATTAGGGGATAAAATTGAATAAGTTAATATCTAAACTAATTCAAAGATATCGTGTTTCCTATTTACGTACCACATATCAGAAATTCAAAAATCAAGCTCCTATTCTCCAAAAAGTTTTAAATCGGCACCACAAATGCTATAAACTCATTCATTACATAGGAACCTTTTCATTAGCAGTCATTAGTAATTTTTATGGAGCCTTCTTGTCAATTGTCGGATATTAAATTTCCTAATTTCATGTGTTTTGTGCAGATTAGGAGGTACTATAGGAAAAGTAGATTCTAAACTATTGCAGGTTATCCAAGAAGCCATAATGCAGTTGGATTCGAAAATTGTGGGATCCAATGACTTTATTTCAATTTGATTTTACATAAAAAATCGAAAGCACGATATGATTACTCAGCTGTCTACTTATTATGTGTTTTAATTAGTAATTGTTTGGGTAAATAAAAATGCTGTGCAAATGTTTGTATTAACTTATATTAACTAATCAAGTCTTAGGCGTAATTAAAATATCACTGGCTCAGTTCCTCACTTTGGGAACGAAACCTTGCTCCTCTGAGTCTTTGTACCAGTCCTCGCTGAAAAAAAGGAAAAATGAACATTAATTCAAATAATTGGACAGGTGATTCATAAAACTAAATAACGATACGCACAAGAAATAGGGCAAGAAGTAACATAATTTTATAATTCAAGAATACGCAAACATGTGCGAAATGTCGTTGATGTCATATATTTATAAAATTCGGCGACTGACTTTTCAGATACTTTCACAATTTTAGCATCTTTCATTTGACCAAAATGTCAAACTGTTATCTTAACACAAAAGTGACAAGTTAGTCGACGACATAGTCACCGTTTCTCTCTATCATAGAAATTGCATCAGCCATTCTTGGGTAGTCTAGCTTGCATACTATTCAATACTTAAGAGTTATAATATGCTGAGTATATGAAAGGAAGATACTTCACGCCCAATATTATATAAGGTGTAAAAATATTAGCTGCGAATATTTTAAGAGCTGAATCAGCCCATGATAGTGAACAACTTTCCCCAAGAAACATAGGTCGAATATGAAAAAAAAAATTGGACCTCCCATACAAAATTACTGACCGACCAAGTTAATTTGTATGGGAGGTACAAAATTTTCTGCTTCACTTGACTTTGCTGCTAATATTTTTACACTCTGTACTTGATACTATGATACTAACCATCCTTTGACGTTCTCAGGGGCGTCACACCTCTGGGTCTCCTCGTTGTAGACCTCTCCGCTGCTGCAGCCCAGGTCCCTGGGCTCGACTCCGTTCAGGCACACGTAGAACCTTTGGCAGTCGGTGGGGTGGGGGAACTTGGGGTGGGCCACGATCTGGCCCTGGGCGTCGGTCACAGCAGACTTCGGGCATTCGAAACCGTCCTTGAGTTTCTCTGGAAAGTGAGAATATTGAGTTAGTCGAAGACCAATCAAACAATGGCTGCGGGAATGGTTTGGAAACGCCAGCGAGGTGACATAATCTATAGCCAAATTTTTTTTTTTTGCTGAAGTCTGAACTAAAAATATTTCATTTCTCAACTCGGAAAACCTACTTTTTCAATACGTAATCCAATTCCGTAAAATACCAGACTCCGTAAAAAAAAACTACAAAAAGATATAATTTTCCTCAGGTAACATCCATATCCTGAACAAGAAGCTATAAATTTTCCAAATAACCGAAATTCAACCCAACCCTACACAGCCTAACCCCCTGCTATGTAAAGTGCGTAAAAAACTTGTTTGCTAGCTAGGTACTTTTAAAACCAATCTCAGCCACAAACTTTCTTGCCTCACACCCCAAACAGCTGAGTTTTAAAATATCTTCAAGATACTTACTCTCCTGCACGTCACAGCCCTGTCTGCCGGCCGCGTCAGGCCAGACGCAGGTGCCGGAGTACTCGTCGAAGTGGAGTCCAGCAGTGCACTTGACCTCGGTGGCTTCACCCTCGATGCAGTTGTAGAAGACGTTGCAGGTGGTAGGGTCAGGGTGGGCGAAGAAACCGTTGCGGCGAGGGCACAGCTCGGTCGCCTTAGGGGGCTCTGTGGGTACATGAAATTGAGTCTATTAGAGTATTATCGGAAGGCTTTTTGACTCGTTATCCTTTAAGTAGAAAAATGTATATGAAGTATAAACTTAATAATAAATTGACAAATAAAGTTATTGATTGACATCGTATTTAATACTGAGTTACATCGTTTTTACGTTTTTAAACACACCATGTACGGTAGTAGTGTCAGTCAAAATAGTATATCAGTAGTCTTTTAATCATTATTATCATTATCATCGGATTCACAATTAAAAAATTAAAGAAAAAAAAACTTGTATCCTTTAAAATCCTCATAAATATACTAAAAAAGACTTTGACGAGGGTATTATTGCATATATAAATTACATCAAAAGGTGGTCATCGTTCTGCAAAGAATTTTATCGTTCCGAAATCTGAGGTTACTCACTTTCCTTTGTCACCTTGCATTCTTGCATACAATTTTATTTTCCCGTCCCCAACCACAATCGTGGTTGCCCACCAAGTAACCTTGGTATTATTACCTTATTTCCTCATTCTAAGAAACCATTTTTAGGCTTATTTGTATAGATTTCAACATTTCAAGGCAATGAATACATTTTGCAAGTTTCCACATAAAGTAACTTACAAAGGAACTCTCCAAATGAGAAATTCGTAGGTTCGTGCAACTGGACAAACAGCAATTTAAGTTTCTCAGGGAAGTGGCAATTTATCAACGAGAAGGAAGTCGATTAGTTCTGGTTCTCGACAAGAATCGAATGGAAAGTGAAGCTATTTTTAGTATCCCCTTCATCACCTGAATTGCCTTGATCTGACGAGTACCTTTCAATGAAAGACTTAAGTAGACATATACGTGTAATTTATATTTCCTCTTACATTCATATACCGGTATCTTCGTATAATCTTCTTTTTTTTAAGCTGAGTGCTGCTGCAAAACTAGCGCTATCTCATCCACGATTTTTTTCTTCCTTTTAGTCAGAAAGGTAATATTTTATTACGTGTGCAAGTTTTAATTAAGCTTTAAAATACCCACTTGGTCATGTTGCATTTAGGTATATCATCTGCATGTGTAGAGATATGATTTACGTCAAGTGACGCTAGTACTGCCGCACAACTCGCCTTAATATTCAAGTCGCAAAGCTTCAAGATGTTGCATTCCGGTATACCAAATACCAGTAGCTCGTAGTTTTAAACTTTACGCAAGCTTTGCATACACGCTCACATTGTTGTCTGTGCATAATTTTGGGACATGTTTCTCAATTATCGTGCTCTTTGGCATTTACGCGTGTCTATACACTGTTGGAAATTTTCCTGTATTGCTTTTGGCTTTAAATATCTGTTTTGCAATATTTTTGATCGATATCCCAGGGGCAATATTGATTCAGATCGCAATTTGATTTCCGGGTATGTCAGACTATTTCTCTCGATTAATGTATTTCAAAGGTGTAACGGTAGTGTGTTAGCAATACTGGTTGGCCTAGTAAATCAGTGACGTGTGACCTATGCCACCTTTGTAGTCAGTGGTAGACAGGATACGTTCTCTAAGGATCAACATAAGTTTATGACTGTGACCTTGTAAAATAACAGACTTTATGACAAATCCTCTCAAACTGTACCTTATAAATCAAACAATGGATAATGGTTTCCTGCTGTTAGAATGTTTTGCCTTCCAATAGCGAAAGGAGATATAAAGATCGATTTCTTGGTACATAAAAGTTAATTGTTACGCTTCGAGAATTGACCAATCTTCTGGAATGAAACTAGCGCGGCCTGATAGCAAGCATTTCGTTGCTATGCAATTTTATTATATTCTCACACGCAACTTTTACATAACCCTTCGTGTAGTTAGTATAAGAAGAACACTAGTTTTGTAATTTGCATCGTGCAAGGGGTCTTTACTTCGAAATATTTTCATTCTACCCTCGACATTTGTCTTTAAAATATTTGAACGTTTGTCCAAAAACATATTAACTAAAAAATATATCTATACAACAGATTCAAACCATAAGCTTTGAAAATTAATCACCAAGTTTTTGTAATCTCCATGATATAAAGATTAATAGCTATTTATTTTAGTTTAGGACATGTTTTTTTGTCAATGATCGTGTCGCTACTGTTTATTTCGCATGCCAATTACTGGCCCATCATAATGTAATGTGATTTATTACTTATCTATTTCTAAGATCTGTAATGTACCGTTTATGCTTGTGAATAAAATATATTTATCTTTTACGAGTATAAGTAGTATTAACTTGGAAATGTGAGTTGTCACTTCTGATAGTCTAGAATGAGAAAATATACTTACGCAGCTCAGTCCTGTCTCCACAGTCAACATTGAAGGGCTGGTCGCACTTGTTGATCTTCCTGATGGTGGGGTCGAAGACCAGACCATCAGGGCACAGCTTCGTGGTGGCTACTCTATCCCGGCACTCGTAGTATTTATCACACTGCCTCTCGTCTTCGTATTGGCCGTCCTTTTCGGGGCATTTGAAACCGGATTGTGCGCCTGTTGGAGAGAAATGGTATTTAGTATCGGTAATAAACAACAAGTACTTGGGAGCGTCGGTGGCCAAGTGGTTAGGACAGCGGTCTTACAAACGTGAGAGACGAGTTCGATCCCTGCCATGTACCGATTTGTTATTACTCACGTGCATTTGCCGACTGCTCTTACTGCATAAGGCAATTATGACTTGGACAAGGTACGTAATAAGGGAGAAAATAGAAGAATATACCAAAGACGTTACAGAGTGGTACCCTCGAAATGGAGTGAGAAAGAGAGGAAGACCAATTAAAATATAGAAGGATAAACAAGAGACTGCTGGGAACCTTTGGCAAAGGAAAGCAAAACACAGAACTGAGTGGAGAGAATATCTTTGTCTTGAGAAAAGAGGACAAAGAAAAAGAGACAGGTTAGATATTTAGGAATTTATTTCATAACGAATTGCTGTTAGGATTATGTGTATTATATAGTTAAGTATTTCTTCTAATAAGTTTAGTATTTCATTTTGCTGTTAACCTATATATACATAAAAATAAACGATTCTAATGAAATATGACAGCACAATGACATGAAACGCATTTATGAATTTGTTTTCTATGATGTATTGTTAATATAAAAATATGAAGTACCTATTTAAGAATGCATGTTGATTGAATTGAAATGTTTATAATAAATAAATGGATTCTTATATTTTGGTAAAAATAAAGGCTGATTGGATTGAATGGAACTTAGGTTAAGCGACTCACACACCTGACGTCCGTCGGTGCAAAAGATACAGGTATATTGCATAACAAATGTGACAGATACATATGCCAACGCAAGTTTTTGCGTTGCTCTTGCATCAACCATAGGGATATTGAAATTTCCTTTTCTTGCATCTGACAGATGTATGCGTTACAAATGCGCAAAAAATGCGCATCAACGCACGTCAAGCGTGGGAACCAGAAAGAGACATTGCGAGATGTCAACTAAAAATTTTTTGAGGTTTAAATCATCATTCTCCTTGCCTTATCCCGTTGTCTGTCAGGGTCGGCTACCTAACCTAGGAGATTTGACATGGAACCAAGTTTTTACACAGAGCGACTGCCATCTGACCTCAGCAACCCTACCTTGGGATATTTTTTTAGGATCGAAACTTTAATTATTTTTGCTGTTAATGAAATAAACTAGTATTTTTTTGAAACGATTCCTCTAACGAGTTGCGTGAGTTATGTTCAAACAATTGGTTGAGTGCATGAAAGCCGGTTCAGGCAGACTGTTTTTTGGCACTCGGTTACAACCAAGACAAACAGGCAGTTCGAATCGTATTATATAATCACACAGTGTTATACAACATGCTTTTAGCAACAACACATTATCGCCATGTCCATTCTTGCGTTTACAGTTTGGTAATAGTTAATCGATTCACACGTTGTATAGGATCTTATTCTGCACAATACAGACCATAAAACTGAATTAATTTTACAATGGAGGCTATGTTGGGAAATGAAACAAAAAGATGAGCTACCACAGCAAGTCAGCTGATCGGGATTTTTATGGGAAGTACCTAGATTTTTCTTCTTTTTTAACATTGAAAAAGAAATTTCCATGCCTGCAAATGCTATTCATCATCAAGGGTAGGTGTAAAAGACCAGTCTCAATCTGTACAAATCTAACTGGAAATGATGGCTAATGAATCTTGGCTAACGAGTAATAGGTAGCACTTCCACCTACCCATTTAAGGGATTAGCTTATATATATGGGTTTTTCTTAGTATTTGTATGAAAACCAGAATAAGACTAATGACTGCGCTGGCGATAGATCATAGCCGTATATGTAGTAGAGAAGCAGAGTAGTTGATAGTAGTTATAGTAGAACTATAAAACTAAGACTAGTTTGACATGTTTGACTGACATGGCGATGTGACATTTGCTCTCTGATCCTACATTCCGTTTGCATTTTAATCACCTACACTTCGCAAGTGTCAAGGTTGAAATTTAAAATTCAAATTACTTCGATGAAATTATATTTTATTCATTGATTCACAGCCTGTTTGGATAAGGATGTGGTTTTAGTCTGGGTTCTATTGTACATTGAGGAGAAAACAGCATAGGAGAACCTATTGCCAAAGTTCATATAAATTTGTGTAGTCTGCACTTCTACACCAAATACTGTAGGTATACAGGGTGTAAGGTGTAACGAAAACTTTGCAGGCGTGCTCAGACCATGAAACTGAACAACTTTTTCTATGGGGGCCATGTTGGTAAACGTAAAATTTTTTTCGTCTTTCCATACAAAATTCTCGATCAGCTGAGTGACTTTGTATAGGAACCTGAAAAAATATTTTCGTTTCCCAACATAGCCCCCCTTGAAAAAGTTGTTCAGTTTCATGGTCTGAGCACGACTGTAAAGTTTTCGTTACACAGTCCCTTATACCTTGTATGTGCATCGTATAATGGAAGTACTTATGAAAGTGACGACTTAAAAATATAGACTGAGCTGTTTTCTTCAAAGATGAAGGTGTTTTAATATCTCTTTCTTACTTCTGGATACAGGAAAATGGGCCATATTCCACACGCAACACAAACTCGTCTGACAGAGACAGTAATGTAACATTGCTGACTGATTGGTCTACTTATTATTCAATCAGGCTCCACGTGGGTTTGGCTCAGAGGTGGCTTTGGTCTCGCAACCAATGACGCAACAAGCAAGTCAAGAAGTGAAAGTAAGCCTTGCGACACGATGCATCGGCTGTGATGCATCAAGGGTCGTGGTTTGACCTACGATTTGATGATTTGACTATCTCTCTTCATATGGGACACCGAGACGACCCGATCAGCCCTAGTGTCAGAATTTTTCAATCGCCTTTTACAAGTAGCAGGCTTCTGATATGGTTGTGTAACGACCGCCATTTGAGTGATTATAGACCTACGGCATAACGTGCCATCCGAAACACAGAACCATCTTACTTACGGACAATCGGGTGGTTCAGGCCGCAATGTCCTAACGAGACTGGGAACAAATTCACAAAGTGAGTATCATCTTTGTGAGCGATCCACCGAGAATCCAACCCGGAACCTTCTGCGTCAAAGGCAGTCGCACTACCACTGCGCCACATCGGTCGTCTTCGGATTTGACTATAATTTGGTCACACTCATGGCTTCATGAACGATATGCCTGTATTGGGTGAAATGGACTTTCACTGAAATGTATGGCTAGGTTAAGAATAGTTGACAACACAAGTCCCCGTTCCTGTTTAGAGTCCAAAGTGGTGATTGGGACCTGCTGCCTTAATGTCACCAAATGAGATCCTTTTTGAAGAACAACAAGGACCTGAATGGTTTCTAAGCATAGGGTAACTCTCCTATAACTATGATCCAACCATAAATTAACTATAAATCTAACATAGTGGTACCTATGATAAAAGGGAATGACTGTTCCCAAATGTCACTATAATAATAATCCAATCAAGACGTCAAAGTTTAGGCTATTGTCTGTATATACATGGGTGTTATATATACACCATATTATATGACTCTACATATAGATATCTATAGCATGGATAGATATAGTACCTACTCGTAAGTTGGTTTGTAAGCTCAGCGCGTAAGAGTCAACCGGCATGAACTCTTAAGAAATAGGCGCATCGCACACTTAACGCACGATGGACCGCTAAAACATCACAGCGGTCTGTCAGATCCATACTAGAAATGTCAATCCCCATACTCGTACTAAAATCGTTCAACAGCTGTTGACGCAGCGCTATCGCAGTGTCATCCGTCAAGTGCGGTTTTAGTATGGGGATTCACATTTCTAGTATGGATGATCAGACCGACCGCTGCGATATTTTAGCGGTCCGTCGTGCGTTAAGTGTACGATCCGCCATAGGCGCACCCGTACTTAGTATTCAATCTCATTAGATGCTAGGAATAGAAAGAACTACGATGATTATTGAATAATTTAACTCAAATTAATGATTTATGAAATCAAAACCATTAAAATATAATTAAAAGCTATGCTTTAAAGTAATGTCAAGAATTTGCATGCACTAATTGGTTTATAGTTGTTATATAGGTACCTTTTAATTAATAACAACATTTTAACACCAGCTTAACAACACTATTAATAGCATCTTTGTAATATTTAATGAGCATTATTTCCAGATATTTGTATTTAAGTTGCAATTTAATATTAAACACATTTCTTTTTCTATTTTTTTTGCTTTTGTGTTGATTTTTTGAATAGTATTCCTTTCATATAGTATGTATTATATACTATTTATTAGGTATAAATTATTCAACATAGTAAAAGAAAAATTACACTGCCTTTATAGGCTCTTGCAAAAGCTACATTTCAATATTTTGCGTAAATGTTATAATGTAAAGGTGTCAACACACTTTGCAACCATGAAGGTTCTGTGTGGCGGTCTTTACGCATTTTAGTGTTGAAACACATCTTAATATAGTTCAGTCATGGATGAGATATGCATTATCGGAACGTTGAACGACTCATTGTCTCACACGAAAAGAAAAAGAGAAATATGACATCAAACAATTTCTGCATATTTTGTCACATTTTCTTACGTTAAGTACAAGCTGTGTAAAATATATGACATTATGTATAATACAGATAAGTATGAATTTTTTGCCATTCTGTTCCGGAGTGTAACCAAAACTGACCAAAACTGTCATTTGCAAAGGTTATGTGTGTTAAGTGTTATGCAAAAAGAGATGCAAAAATTATAGTGTATTTTATGAATAACCTCTTGAATTATGTGTAATTGTGTAGCTCCTACATTAAGATGAGGAAAACGTATGTTGTGTGCTTTTAAATGTCAATGAACTGAGCCTCGAACTTTATGGATTGCACAGCTTACTAACGCACAACTATACATTCATTTCAATGTGTAAGTATATCAGGTGAATGTAGGCAAAGATCCATCTTGAATATTAACAAACTATAACAATGAGTCGATGGAAAATAAGTAGAACTAACGGAAAATACTGCTACTGGAAACGGAATCTTAAATCACGAAGTGAATTCTATTAAAAAGTTGGTCTCTACATAATTCCAAAAACAATAATTAGAGATTGCTTTTTCATTGGTTGCTACCAAAAGTTAGAACAAAAACTGAAAGAATGTTCTGATTTTGACGAAAGCACGCGTTGATATCTTTTGAACGTTGAGCGATATATGACATGTATTTAATGTCATATTAAAAATATATCATATAGTCATATATAGCTTGAAGATCGTAAGCAGACTTTCATAAATATTCCTTAGTTTAGATTCAAAGCCATCTTCTTCGACCTATTGTTGGAATAAATATTACATAAAACAATACTTACTCGCTAGAGCAGCGACGGTCGCCAAAACGATGAACACTTTCATGGTGACGTTTTAATTGCAAAATTAAAAAAGTATTTAAAAAATTTAATGACTAGATAGTGGTCCGACCCCTCAAGCGACCCTGGTAAGACTGACTGTATTACTGTGCGCTCGGGCCTTTTCTTCGCCTGACCTGCGCGTACGCACAAACCGGTACAAAAATAAACGTAATTTGAACAAACTCTATCAAAACTATTCAATTTCAAATGTAATTATTTTACTAAGTATAAAATACTTTGCGGTTACTGCAAATTTGATGGTTTTATAATTTATAATGTCGTTATAGCAATAAACGTGGAAATTCTTGCGGAAATATTCAGGTTTTTAGAGGAACGCGCAACGAACGTAGCCTTTCTATACTAATGTTATGTACTATCGCCAGCACATCAACATACCCATTTAAGGGACCAACTTGTACAACCAGTCTAAATTGATCCCTTAATAATGGATAGGTTGGTGTGCTGGCGCTAGTACATATTTTATTTCGCACTGGGTACCAAAAGTTTTAGGAGCTAGGGTACCAAAAGTTTTTAAAGATTTTCATACAAAATTTGTGAATTTGTTACGTATTTAAGGGGGCTTGGCAGAGACCTTCAGGATATTAAGCGTTTTTGGATGTTTTGCAATTAGGTCATTAGTCTACTTATGCTTCTAAGTCATTATGCGTCGGCAGGAAAATAACTAATGTAGTTTTGCAGTGTTCGAACTTGTATGATTTTTTTAGTTATTTTCTGATATATAAGCTATCTTGTTATAAAGAGAAATGCAAAGTACCGCTAGGTGATACGATATTGACCGCTACCCACTTCTTTAAATTTTACATATATTATAATTATAACTGTTGCACCTCCTAACCTTCGATGCATGCTACTATCAAGGCGGATCGTACACTTGACGCACGACGGGGCGCAAAAATATCGCAGCGGTCTCTCAGATCCATACTAGAAACGTCACTCCCCATACTAAAACCACACTCGACGGACGATACTGCGTTAGCGCTGCGTCGACAGCGGTTGAGCGGTTTTAGTATGGGGATTGACATTTCTAGTATGGATCTGACAGAACACTGTCGTGCGTCTAGTGTACGATACGCCTAAGTGGGGCAATAAAATTTTCTCGTAAATATTTCTCTTGGTTCGTTTTGTTTACTGTGTTTTCTATGTTGTTTTATTTTATAATAGGTACACTAGCTCCAGTTCCGGATTGTGTTACATATGACATCAACGATTTTTCATACAGAAAGTTAACTACTTAAGGTGTCTGTAGGTAATAGCAATTAGAATCTTAATTTCAAACTTTTTATTGACGCCATGCAGGTCCAATTTGCGTGCAATACTCATTTACATATTACTGCGAAGTCTTAAACTAAAACTCTGACACCAGGGTTTCCCAAAGTGACCCAATGTCCTACACAATAGATAAACCATCTCTTCTTACTTTCCTGCTGCACTTCATTTGTTTTTTATTTGACCCTACAGTCATTCGCGTTTACAGAAAGCAAGAACAAAGATTGGAATATATATACAGGGTGTTAGAAAAAGTACTAAACCATGTACCAACGTACTGAGTCTTGTATATAAAGTTTCTTAGTTTCAATGTTTTCACCATAGTCTGACTCGCACCTTCCGGGGATAATCCGTGTACGTGCTTTTCTATAGTGTAGGCTGGAATAAGCCGTGTTCCATTACAACTTTAGATTATACATACATACATACATAAATCACGCCTCTTTCCCGTTGGGGTAGGCACAGGCTATTTCCTTCCACTTTCTATGATCCTGGCCTACTTCTTTCGCTTCTTCTACATTCATCAGTCTTTTCATGCACGCTCGTCGGTTTAGGGTACTACATACTTAGATTATACAGGGTGTAAAAAATTAGCTGCAAATATTTTTACACCTTATATTATGATAATTAAAAGACCTCTGTGCTGTTGGCTTTAGCCCCACACATGCCTCAAAAGGAAGAATGGCATGCCCTGTGGGCCCGAGAGTCTATCATTGACCTCATACGTCTGTGACAGACGCAAGACTTGAAGACGCGAGTGAAGTTTCCTCTCCACAGTCACTGCGTTGCCTGGGACGCAACTTTGGAAAACGCAGGGTTGCCCAGGATCTGCGCTTCCCTCTCGGCCTTCCTGGCTGACTCCACAGGAAGGACAAGTCGATACGTGCAGCGCCAGGTCGGCTGCAAGATAGACCTCTGTCACACGCGCCTGACAATATTCTATAAGATAATAGTAATAAAATATTTTAATTTTGACGCCTGCCTTGCCTAGTCTGCTTGCATAGTGATATGCGGCAGGCAGTGTTGCAAAACTGACCTTTGTATTTTTGCAACCGGAACTTAACAATAAAAAGTTTTGCTTAACATTATCAAAAGTTGTTACGTCACTGTTGGCTTTCTTGTTTTCGGGTGTACTAACGACCATATTAAGACTTACTTAATTCTGTAGGTAAGTACCTACAAGACTTACTTAATTATATACCTACCTACCAAAATCTTGTATCACTTTCTAATCATACATTCTGTAAATAGACAGACAGATAAACAAAACCAGTAAAAAAATACATACATTCATACTCACACATATCACGCCTTTATCCTCTTAAGCCCATAAAAATACAGAGTCGCTATCGCCACATCTGACAAATGTTGAAGGCCCTTTCAAAAGATTCGTATATCACTTTAATGGGTCATCAGCCTGTCGCCCGGAAAAAAAGATCTCTGGAAAATAATTTTTATAACGACAGACTACCTAGAGCAGTACCTACAGTAAACCAATTTTTTTAACAGATAAGCACTTGTATAATTAAATATACTATGTATTATGATGATTAACTAGGTAAATCTATCACTTAAAAAATATTATCCATGGTAGTGTTTTTGATACTCAGTATGGTTGGACCGTTGGATTGTTTATCAATAACTTGTAAGTTGGTTCCTACAATACAAACGATAGCATTTTCAATTAAGCTTTATGGTAAGTACTTAATTTTATTACTGTTCCCAACTTGATGCATTATCTTGTACCCACAATTTTTTTTTTACAATTTATTGTTCACGAGTAGTAATCTTGACATGACGATAGGTAAATGTAAAAGCATCTCAATTTCTCGTCAGATTGACCTTAGCAAGAAGTTTACGAATAAATTAAGTATTATCATATTATGTTGCTGAACTTATGTCGGGGCAACCTTGGAATCTCTCACACGTGACTTGAGAAAAGTAGTTATGGCATTAAAAAACTCAGCCTCAGTATATTTATGTAGAGTTAGTTCTGTATCTCTGGAGCAAGAGTAGGAATATGTTGCCCGAGTTCTTAACTAAAATACGGTTCAGTTAGGTACTAGTAGGCTACAGTTTATAAAATATTAGCTTGATATCTGTGACGTTTGCCAGATCCATACTAAAAAAAGAAAGGAAAATGGACCTTATGTCATAGCATTTGCCCGAGAGTGACAGACGTCACAGGTATCAAGCAAAATTTTATAAAGTGAATGTGGCTACCTAGAGGAGTAAGTGTTTTCGAATGGCCAATCGTTTGCACTGTAAATTACCTAAAACTAATTAGGTATCTTTAATAATAAAAATAAAGTGGTTCTCGTAAATTGACCCAATAATTAAATAATTTGCTTAATTTTAAAATATTGCCTGACTTCATCATCAATCGTTTAGAATACACCTACCTACTTACAGAATAGAGTACGTAGGTAGTTGTTCAGTTTCATGGGCTGGTCCATTCTTTAAAATATTTTCTACATTTTTTACATTATATCTTCTTATCTGTTTGATTAATTCCTAGTAGATCGTGCGAAGTGCGAATAATACAGCAGTGATTTTCCATAGGTACACAGGAGCGAATTGATCTTTTTTATTATGCACTGAACTTTACAGATGGGTAATTTTTCATTCTGAAAAAGAGCTTCAGACTAGTCCTTTACTTCCAAAAAAAAATTCATTGTTTCGGAATGAAGGTTGGTTTTGATTGCGTTAGAAACCTAGTTAATCTATGTCTAAGGATAGTGCTTAACTGGTTACCTACGCAACCAGTAATACAGCTTGAGATGGACAGACAATAGCATAGATCAATCGCCTACACATAGACGTACATTACAACAGAGTTATTCGTACACTTTCACCTTTTGTCTCCCTTCCTAAATGCAGTCGGTAGTCTCAGTAGAGTAGGTATGCACACGTCGACTTAAGCCAGAGATTAAGCCCGAGAAGTTTATACGCCTATACATACCACATCAAAAAAAGTTTGTGATCACTTGGAAAAGTGGTAATATTTTTTATTGTGAAAGAATAAAACTCAATCACTTTTTATTTTTTGATTCCTTATTTAAAAATATGAAATTTAAATATAAACAATTTCGTAATTCAAATGTTCTTTTCATATAAAAATACTATCAACCCTTGCTTGCTACCATTCAGAAATCTGACTTAGTCGCAAATTACGATATTTTCAATTTATTCACAACAAGTTTAGTTGGTAACGATGCCGAGAGGATTAACAGAAGTTTTACGAGCCAGAATCCTAACTTTAAGTGGAGAAGGCTATTCCACGAAGGAAATATCACGCAGAGTTAATGTATCCCAAGCCTGCCTGGTGACCACGTTGCAGAGGTATCGGGGCATGGAAGATTTAGCTGACCGACCTCGCAGTGGTCGCCCAACTGTGCTTACTGCAATTCAGAAGCGCTATATCAGATTACTGGCTGCCCGTGACCCAACAATGAACGCTACTAAAATAAAAGCAGAACTGCGAGCTGCCACCGGTCGCGAAGTTAGCACCCAAACAATTAGAAATTGCTTACACCAAACTGGATTACGAGCAAGGAGATCCTGGCGAGCACCTTTGAACTCACAGCAACGGAAACGGCGCAGATTGCGATGGGCTAGGCTCCGTCAAAATGAAGAAATTGAGGACGAAGGCATTTGGCAGAACTGCCTCTTTGTTGACGAAACGCGGATTAGTACGCATCCAGATAACCGACGTGTCCGTGTCTGGAGAAGACCAGGCGACTCTGAAAGGCAGAGAACTGCCACTGGAACCGTTCAGCAGGGCGGGAAATCGGTGTCCTTTTGGGCCGGTATAATGATTGGGGCTAGGATGCTCTTAATTCCGTATCAAGGCACCATGACTGGAGCTATGTATAAAATGATTGCAATCGATGGATACGTCAGACCATTCCGCATCAACCACGGGCGCCAATTCATAATGGTAGATGATAATGCGCCCGCACATCAAAACGGACGTGTTGATGCTGCTCTCCAGCAATACGACATCACCCGGTTAGACTGGCCTGCCGGCTCACCTGACTTAAACCCGATCGAGCATGCGTGGGACGCTCTTAAGCGATCTGTTTGGAATCGTCAGCCACCTCCTCAAACAGTGGCAGAAATCAGGGCAGCTGCTATTGAAGAGTGGGACAGGTTACCACAAGAAATGCTGGATAACTTAATAAGGGTTTCCGCATGTGTGCGAGCCAGAGGACATTTTATTCTAACTATTAATCTTTTCGTAATAAATCTTGTTTATTTTTTCCTTAATTAAACTTTTTCATTACATCAAATTTCAGCTAAAATTGCATTTCTTAACTTTTGTTTTAATAAAATAAATAATGAATAATGATTTTTTTTATTTACTTAGTGCATTTTCATTATAAAAACATAAAATATAAACACTTTCTATAAATAATTTATATTTCATAAAATACACTTGCTTTTGCTACTGATCACAAACTTTTTTTGATGTGTGTAGGTATCTACTTTCAAGACCTACTTCGACAGACATAACATAATGGACAACTGGCTGGACGTGGGCCTCCCTCAATCGGATAGTATTGCCATTTGTCATACTCATCACGGAAGGGGGATTTGCGAGCGTAGTGGAAGGTGTTTTAAAAGTTCACAGGGAATTCCCAATCCTTGTAGAAATGCAGTGTTGATTGATATCCTTCGTCACAGTCGCTAAGTCGCAATCTAGCGCGTCCAAAATATAAAATTTCTTCTGAATCAAAAATACGCTTCCGCGTAATACTAACCTAGCGCCGTGGCGGGCAAACCATTGGCCAAAAAATGAATTTAAAAAAGGAGTCCGCGCCGCGAAAGAAGTCCCGCGAAAAAAGTTTATATGACCATAACGAACGTCAGATTAAGGATCATTGAAACTTTTTCGTGGGACTTCTTTCGTGGCGCAAACTCTAGTGCCCTACATGCGGTAGCACACTGCGTCCTGCTTTGTTACTGAACGCATCGCTAGATTTATTCATCTTTGTGTTGGCAGCATTGAGTATCATTGTCAACCATTTTGAAGTGTCATTCTCATTGTGATTTTCAGTTTTCTGTTGATAAAAAAATAATACAACACAATGGGTCTAGCTACAATTATTGAAAATGAAGCACATTTCCAGTCAGAAATGGCCAATGCTGGAACAAAGCTCGTTGTTGTAGATTTCACGGCAACTTGGTAACCTAACCTTAGCCTGTTGAAAATCCTTAGTCATCTTCAAAGTTTTCGTGCAAAACAGTGATAACGATTGTATTTTGCAGGTGTCCACCGTGCCAAAGGATTGCTCCGTTCTTCGAGCAGCTGCCGGCCAAGTTCCCGCGGGCAGTGTTCCTCAAAGTGGACGTGGACAGATGCGCGGAAACAGCAAGTGCTCAGGGCATCAGCGCTATGCCAACTTTCATTTTTTACAGAAACCGGGTGAGAGAAATTCGAAGTCATTTGTATAGCAGCCACCCTATGTGCACTCCAACCCATACTAAACAATTCTAGATTATTTTTTCACTATTTTGTTCCATAATAGCTATAATTTTTTCTTACAAATTTGTATTACAGACAAGGATTGATAGGCTACAGGGAGCTGATCCATCCACTCTGGAGAACAAGGTCAGACATTACTATGGCACTGAAGAGTCTGCTGGCGATGAGGAAAGCGCTGTAGCTGGGCATGTAAGTAAAGAAGTATTAACAAGAAAAGTTTCTTCAACAGTAACTTGCTGAAATGCTCTGAACTGAGACTGCTCAGTTTACATGGAGTTATTTTATTTTATTAAGGCACACAAACAGACAATAGATCTGTATAGGCTGGCTAGATAAAATAAGAACCAAGATTCATACTCAGAGGCCGGCAATAGGCAAGGGCTATACAATTTTTTTTCTATGGGGTGTTAGAAAGAGTACTAACTTCCTTTTAAGGGATGAGCCAGCCTGTGAAGCTGAACAACTTTCGTTGTTGTTGTCTAAAATTAGTAAGTCTTAGATTTAGACAGTGCCCATATCTCAATAAATTATTTTTTCAGATGGATCTGGGCACATTCATTGTCAAGAATGAGTGTGAATGTCTGAACGAGGCTGATGACCACCCAATGGCCCATGCCCTAACCAGCGGAGCAGGATATCTTGCTAGTGACTGCGATGAACAGCTCATCATCAACATTTCCTTCAACCAGGTGAATATCTTTCTTTATAAGAAAATAAGAATCATTTTATTCCAGGTGATGTCTTCCTTGAATCCTACAATAATTGCGTAGTTTTGTTACTTCTTCACGCAAAAACCGCTGAACTGAATTTCATGAAATTAAGCACACAGATAAAGGATAGCTAGGATTAACACATAGAATAATTGTTATTCCGAAAATATGTTCGCGTAGGATGCTACGGGATTTAAATCGGCTTCCATGCGGGAGCCCACTAGATTTCGAATAAATTAATTTTGTTTACTCTTCTATCTTGTGGTGGGATGTTTCTTTACTCTAATTAGATATCTCTAAACCAATGTGGCCAAAAACCTTGAACATAGTTTGCACAGTGAGAAACCATTGGCAACAAATGGTAAGAGTGAAGGATAGAACTACCACCCTGCTACTACACTATTACCAGGTAATCAAGCAAAAATTACTGGAGTCCATCCCAATTTGATAACCCATTTTCCCTTAACATACCTTCTTTGTGTTTCAGCTGGTGAAACTGCATTCCTTGAAGATAAAGGCTCCTGCTGACAAGGGACCTAAAATCGTGAAGTTGTTCATCAACCAGCCAAGGACACTTGACTTTGATCAAGCTTCCGGAAATGCTTCTGTTCAGGATTTGGAGTAAGTGACTTTTGACTGGAATAGAAAGGCTATATTGCCATATTATGTTTTTTTCACCCCATTTCTTGCCCGCCGGTGCGATAAGAGGCGACTAAGGGACTCAAGGGTTTCATGTGTATTACAACTTTAGGCGACATGCTGACAACCTGTCACTACAGTGATGCACGAATCATCTGTAAGGGCCCTCAATATTTCTCAGAAGTGGCGATAGTGGCCGTATTTTTGCGGTCGTTGACGCTCTGCCTACCCCGAAAGGGATAAGGCGCGATATACTATTATGTGTATGTAACTATGTATGTTTTTTTTTCGTGAGTGTATTCTATTTTGTTTCCTTTTATTGCAGGTTAACTCCCAGTGATTTGGAAGGCAACCCAATCCCACTGAAGTTTGTGAAGTTCCAAAATGTGCAGAACATCCAGCTTTTCATCAAAGACAACCAGTCTGGCGGCGAGGTTACTCAGATTGATCATCTCGCTTTCTATGGCTCCCCAATTTCCACCACAAACATGGGAGAATTCAAACGGGTGGCTGGCAAGAAAGGAGAAAGTCACTAGGCTGTTTAGTTTGGAATCTTGTAGGTAGTTATTTTTGTATAAATACTATACATTTTGTTCTAAGAATTTCAAGAATTAGATTTATTCTATTCTAAAAGTCAAGCCAAAATAATTTGATAAACAATTACAAAAGCAATTACCTACCATTCTCCTCAGTGCTGTGCTAAGCTCCTAATTGTAAAATTGGATCATTTATCAAACTGTGTCAAATACTTATACAAATTAATGTAATGTTGCATAATTTATGAATTTATATTTTAATATTATATTATAATTATGGAACTATTCAATAAATATTCTTTTTAAGCATAAAGTTCATTCCAAGGTCACAGTTTGCTAAATGGAATTTAAGACTATGCCAATTTGTATATTCAATTAATAAAAACCCATAAATTATGTTTACTTAATTTTATTTTATGTACACAGTACAAACGCAAATACACACGTCAGGTTTACATTTTAGTTCTGTTGTAGTTCATATATTTGAATGTATGCTTCTGTAAGTGTGATCATCTGTGGTAATATACTTGTCACATGAAGATCTTGCATTTCATACCTGAGAAAAAACACATAGTTTAATTAAGACAAGATAAAACGGACTTGTATTGCCGTTCAACCCATACAATCAATTCACTCGTAACGACAATCATTGTATAACCCTACTAAGGATGGTCTCCATTGAACCTGAGCTGAGCAGAGCAGGGCATGAATAGGGAATATGTATAAAATTTGAAATGGCCTAAAATATTTTTTTGTCGAATACTTATCGTAATATTATAATGAAAAGGATTTTTTTTATTTACTTATTATTTAAACCCCTAAAATAATATTCAAAAAGTGCAAAATAAGGGAGCGAAATTCAAACTTCCAAAACGCGCCGCTATTAGTCGAACGAAATGTGACGTCATCTGACACGACATTGTATTCAAAGTCCACAGTTAACACTAAGGTAAACACCCACTGGACGTGTCATGTGACGTCGCGCAAAATAGCGGCGCTTGAACTGCATAAATTTTTTAAAAGTTTAAATTTCATTTTTAAAAATATCTAGAGTATTTTGAAGCCCATTAATATTTTTTTCTACGTTAAAAAGTAGTAAACTATTAATTTAAGACAAATAAAAAAACATGAATATTCCCTATTGACCAATCATGAGCCTCAAAATCCCTGCCCCGCCTTAGTGGACACCCTGATTGGTCAATTCATGCCCTGCTCAGCTCAGGTTAGCGCAGCCCCGCTTCAGGGGAGACGCACCCTAAAGACATTCGATTCAATCGTTACGACATTCAATTCACTCGTAACGACATTCAATTCACTTGTAACGACATTCAATTCACTCGTAACGGCATTCAATTCACTCGTAACGGCATTCAATTCACTCGTAACGGCATTCAATTCACTCGTAACGGCATTCAATTCACTCGTAACGGCATTCAATTCACTCGTAACGGCATTCAATTCACTCGTAACGGCATTCAATTCACTCGTAACGGCATTCAATTCACTCGTAACGGCATTCAATTCACTCGTAACGGCATTCAATTCACTCGTAACGGCATTCAATTCACTCGTAACGGCATTCAATTCACTCGTAACGGCATTCAATTCACTCGTAACGGCATTCAATTCACTCGTAACGGCATTCAATTCACTCGTAACGGCATTCAATTCACTCGTAACGGCATTCAATTCACTCGTAACGGCATTCAATTCACTCGTAACGGCATTCAATTCACTCGTAACGGCATTCAATTCACTCGTAACGGCATTCAATTCACTCGTAACGGCATTCAATTCCTCGTAACGGCATTCAATTCACTCGTAACGGCATTCAATTCACTTGTAACGGCATTCAATTAACACGTAACTACATTAAAACAATGAAAAATAATATTCTAAATTTACCATTGCTGTGTAGGCTTGTGTAACACGTGTGCCCTGTAGGTACCCTTTTCTGGCGTGCCATCATGGACAATATTTCCTACCAACTCGTACACTGTTTTCCCCTTGTGTTTAGCCTTGATTTCTGGCGTCAGGATGTCACCGAAATCCACGTTCCTGAAAATAGAGAACTTGTTAATAATTGCTACAGAAGAAACATTCTTCAAATACATAGAATTTTAGACAATTATTCTTACTTGACAGGGAAATTAACAACAGTAGGGTTCTTCTCAACAAAGAAAGTGTTTTTTGTGAATCTTTTTATGTATAAAATCAAATATGGTGGCAGTTGCGTGATTTCAAACCGTTTTAAAAAGTTCTCCTTATAGGTTTTGTATTCTTTGGATGTCTGCCCATTGAATTTAGATAAAAGTTGATAAAGATTTACCTGAAACAAACAACAAACTTGATAATTTTAAGACTATATGAATTCTTTCCAAAATATCTGTAAGAAGAAAGAAATAAAAAAATCAAATGTGAATAAAAAATTCAAATAAAGTAGGTAAGTACCTATTACTTTTACTCCCTACATATATTTTGGAAAGACCGAAAATTTTTACGAAGTATTTACTACAGTTACAGGAGGCGTACATTTAAATATTTAGAAATCATTCTGATTGATAAGCTATTGGTTAGTTTAAGAACCGTCGCAGTCTAGCGCATACGAAATTTTTTCTACCTGTACTCATGCCAAGCAAATTCAAACTTTTGATCATTTAAAATTACGCCTTCAGAATGTTTATTGAAACAGGGACATAAATCATTCAAATCATGACACGTAGCAAGTCCTAGGGCATCAGTAGACTGATACAGGCTGACGATGATCATTGATCATTGTATAGACCACGTGTGCGCGTTAGCCATACTTGTGTGTTATTTCTCTCTTTTCGTTGCACGACACGGTGTCCTAAACGAAAAGAGAGAGAGGTAACACACACAAGTGTGGCAAACGCGCACTCGTGAGATAAAAATACTATATCACTAAACACGAACCTGTGGAATGATGTTCTCCCTGAACTCATCCGTAAACAGCGGCGTGGGCGGGAGATCACACGTCAGGTAAAGGAATGGAGACTCCGTGATCATCTCTTGGTACTCGTCACTGTTCAGATCCACTTTACCCACTTCATCGCCATCTGCAGGCGGTAGTTTCCTAAAATCATCCTTATAATAAATATTTTTTATATATTTGCATTTTGAAACTGGTTTGATGAAAACATTTAAGGGCATATGAAACTAAACAACTTTTTTCAAAGTATCTAAAATTATTATAAAAAAAGCGGTCTGTAAATGGCGGCCGATTGTCATGCTTTCTCTCTCCCACTGAGGCTCTTACATATACCAAGCATTCATGCCTTTTCCCTCACACTTAGGTAACCGCCACCATGTACATATCGTTTCTTTATCTGATGTGATTATAGGAATTAAACATGTTCAGCAAAACATCCTATCCAAATTATAGTAATCCAAAATTTACCTTGTGTATATCCTCATATGACCTAAGAAGGACTTGTAAATTACCGAACTATTGGGCTTTTTTGTACCATTCAACGCCATGTGCAAGGAATTCAGAAACCAGGAGAGAAAGTCGATTGGGTCACCTAAAAGCAAACATACAAGTTGAACATAAATCAAAGTAAAATCGTTACTCAAACTAACTATAGTAAACATTGGCTTTAGGAGCAGAGCAATAAGACCATCAAAAGAATGGCAATTTGATGACCCCGGGGCCGAAAACATAGATTCTATAAAAAAAACAATCTCCAAAGTAAGTAGAATAGAAAATCAAAACAAATGCAGTGCCAGAGGCCAGCCAGGTTAAACTCACGGCATATCACACTTCCTTGTTTTTTGAAATCTAAATTAACTAGCACTTTGGATTGGACATTCCAATACATACTCTGTTTAATAAACTGGAACTTTTTCTTGGACCACAGCACGACAGCTTGAAGCATCTCGTGCGGCGACACATGCGCCTTGAACGCTCTTGGGTTCCACAGCTTACGCAGGAGCTCGCCGAAACGCTGGACTAAGAGAAAACTCGAGTCCCCAGGTGGACGTTTCACGTTTGCGTAGTTCTCTTCACGTAAGAAGTAGTTGCGGAGGGGGCGCACTTGGGCTAAGCACTGGAAATAGATTGTTTTAGATAAAAGCAAAGTAAAAAAAATAACCTATAAAGCAAAGTCGCTCTTCGCATCTGTAAGTACGTATCTATGCTTAGATCTCTAAAATCGACACATCTGATTCTGATGCAGTTTTTTTTATAAATAGTGATTCAAGAGAAAGGTTTATATGTATGATACTTGCCTCGAAAACCCCAAACTTTCCCACGGAAAAATAGTTACAGGGGGCGGAGCTGCGGGCCGCTAGTTTCATTAGGAAATGTGAAATTAATTTAGCACTAGCGCAAATCTAGCGCCATCTCTTACAATTTAGCAAATTGAAAAAGAAATAATAACGTGTTGTTTGCTTATATGTACCAGAGAACTATTCATAATTATTATTATGTCATCTATCTACAATGCAATCACAATTTGCTAATAAATACGATGAAGATCAAAAGTCGCAAAATGTGCGTTGGCATTTCTCACATCAAAATTACCTGTAAAATCACGTTACAGTAATCATTAGCCTTTATGTTGTTCAGTCCGACAATACCAGGCATGTACATGGTCCCGTCTATGGCTCGAGACATCTTGGTATCCGTGTCCAGCTGGACAATTTGCTCTTCAGTGAAGATGGGATTCAGCACATACTTGATGTCATTCAATGATGAATCTAAAAAGGTGATAATTATATAGAGATTACTGCTTATTTATTGAAAGGTGTTTGCAATAATTAATTTATAGAAGATGTAAAAATATTAGCTGCAAATATTTTAAGGGATGAATCAGCCCATGAAACTTAGCAACTTTCCCCAAGAAACAGATCGAAATTTGAGAAAAATTTTGCACCTTCCATACAAACTGACTTGGTCGGTTGTAATTGTAATTTTTTATGGGAGGTCAAAAACTTTTTTTTCATATTTCGTTCGGCCTTAGTTTCTAGGGGCAAGTTGTTCAATTTTATGAGCTAATCGTCGTCTCAGCCGATAGACGTCCACTGCAGGACATAGGCCTCCCCCAAGGATCTCCACGATGATCGGTCCAGCGCCACCCGCATCCAGCGGCTTCCCGCGACCTTCACCAGATCGTCGGTCCACCTTGTGGGAGGCCTACCTACGCTGCGTCTACCGGTCCGTGGCCGCCACTCGAGAACTTTTCGGCCCCAGCGGCCATCGGTCCTACGAGCAATATGCCCCGCCTACTGCCACTTAAGTTGCGCAATCCTTCGAGCTATGTCGGTGGCTTTGGTTCTTCTCCGGATTTCCTCATTTCTGATTCGATCGCGGAGAGAAACTCCGAGCATAGCCCTTTCCATTGCCCTTTGAGTGACCTTGAGCCTTCTTATGAGGCCCATTGTTAGCGGCCACGTCTCAACTCCGTAAGTCATCACTGGCAACACGCACTGATCCCAGACTTTTGTCTTGAGGCACTGCGGTAGTTGTTGAGAAGAGAAGATGTTACGTAGCTTCCCGAACGCTGCCCAGCCGAGTTGGATTCGACGATTGACCTCTTTCTGAAAGTTGGACCTACCCAGCTGGACTATTTGTCCCAGGTAGACATACTCGTCGACAACTTCCAGAGTAGAGCCCCCAACTGTCAGAGTAATGGGTGCAACAAGAGAGTTTGACATAACCTTGGTCTTGTCCATGTTCATTTTTAGACCCACTTGTTGGGAGGCTCTATTGAGGTCATCGAGCATTGTACCGAGGTCCTCCAGGGTTTCCGCCATGACCACGATATCGTCGGCAAAACGAAGGTGAGTCAGATACTCGCCGTTGATGTTGATGCCAAGTCCTCTCCAGTCCAAAAGCTTGAAGACGTCTTCCAGTGCTGCTGTGAACAGTTTCGGTGATATTACATCTCCCTGTCTCACTCCTCGCTGCAACTGGATAGGTTTCGAGTCCTGGTCCTGAAGTCGAACTGACATGGTGGCGCTTTCGTACAAGGACTTCAACACTTCGATATACCGATAGTCAGCTTGGCACCGCTGAAGAGACTGAAGTACGGCCCATGTTTCGATCGAATCGAAGGCTTTTTCGTAGTCCACAAACGCGAGGCAGAGTGGTTGGTTATACTCTTCAGTCTTCTGTATAACTTGCCTCAGCGTATGAATGTGATCCACGGTGCTAAAGCCTTTTCGGAAGCCGGCTTGTTCGGGAGGCTGGAAGTCGTCGAGCCTGCGTGCGAGACGATTCGTTATGACTCTTGAGAACAGCTTGTAGACATGGCTCAGAAGCGTGATGGGTCTGTAGTTCTCCAGCAAAGACTTATCGCCCTTTTTGAAGAACAGCATCACCACGCCTCTGTGCCATGCCTGTGGCGTTTTGCCCTCGAGTATGACAGAGTTAAACAATTTCTGCAGTGCTTTAAGCTTCGGTTTACCACCGGCTTTCAGAAGCTCTGCCGTAACTCCATCATCACCCGGCGCCTTGCTGTTTTTTAGCTGTTTCAGAGCCATACTAATCTCGTACAAGCTGACGTCCGGGATGTCTTCTGTGTAGTGCCGGGTTAATCGAGCTCTTGGATCTGCGACCCGATTATTGACAGGTGTGCATGTTGTCGCGTATAACTGTCCGTAGAACTTTTCGACCTCTTCCAATAGCTCGGGCTTGGACGATACGATTCTGCCATCGTCGGTCTTTAGCTTCGCTAGTTGGCTCTGGCCTATCGACAGATCTCTAGCAAACACCTTGGAGCCTTTGTTGCGCTCAATTGCCTCTTTAATACGGTCAGTATTAAATTGGCGTATGTCGCGGGTCAAAGACTTAGAGATCTGCCTATTGAGCTGCCGATATTGGGAAGTATCCTCCGACGACTGCAGAATCATCTCGCGTCGTTCCTCCATGAGCCTCGAAGTATGGTCTGAGATTTTTTTGGTTCTGTTCGTACGATTGGGTTTGAAGAACTTAGAGCCAACCATAAGGACAGTTTCCACGACCCTGTCGTTATAGTCGTCCACGTCGATACACTCACCCAGGCAATCGAAGCGGTTTTGCAGGTGGAGCTGAAAGCTCTCAGGGTTTTGGATTTGGGCAGGTGCTGGTCGGAGCGTAGACTTCATCAGACGTGATCTCTCGGCTTTTACATTAAGATTCAACGTGCCTCTTACCATTCGGTGATCGCTACCCGTTTTGAACGAATTGATCACAGAGACATCGTTGAATATCCGTTTTCTGTCTGTCATGATGAAGTCTCTAATTTTTGGTAACACCGTCGGGGCTCTTCCAGGTCCATTTTCGATGCGGCCGTTTCCTGAAGAACGAGTTCATCATAAAGAGTCCCTCCTTCTCCATGAAGTCGACCAGCATTTGACCTCAGCTGTTCCTCACCCCAATACCAAATGGCCCAACTCTCAGTTCGTCACCGCAACGATTGCCCAGCTTAGCGTTGAAATCCCCCATGACCACCGTGTAATGAGTTCTGGAGGTATGTATGGCTTTGGATATGTCCTCATACATTGCCTCCACGTCCTCGTCGGGGTACTTCGAAGTTGGGGCGTATGCCTGTATGACCTTCAGCGAATAACGTTTAGTTATTCTGAGTATAAGGAATGCCACCCTATTTGAAATACTCCCGACCTGTACTACGTTGTTCACGAGGGACTTGTGGACGATGAACCCGACACCACCTTGGGACAGATGGTCGCCCTCCCGGAAGTAGAGCAGGTTACCTGACTTCAGGGCTATCGTGTCCTCCCCCTCTCTTCGGACTTCGGACAGTCCCACTATGTCCCACCGTAACCTGCTCAGTTCTTCCTCGAGTTCCACTAACTTCTCTTCCGTCCGCAGTGTGCACGCGTTATATGTTGCCAGGGCCAAGGTCGTTCGGCGAGGGATCCACGCCGATAATGATGTGAAAATATGAGCTAATCATGTTAAAATATTAGCATAAAATTTTTTCGTCAGCAAAGTGCTGTATTTACATGAAACATTTATTGCATTCAAAGAACGACGCGACGGTCAAAAAAGACCTGAAAGAGGCAAATATGGACACCGAAACCGCACAGGACAGAGACAAATGGAAAAGACAGACAAGGAGAGCCAACCCCAGATGATGGGATAAGGCTAAGGACAAGAAGATTTATTGCATTCATCTTTTAGTTAGTTGCCTTTTACAACATAAAAGGGAAGAAATGTGTTGCAAATGTTAAACTGTATTGTTTTGGGCACACTTGAGTTACGATATTCGAAATATGATTGGACCTACATATTAAACAGAGGATCAGTTATGTGGTATAAGTTATAGGACTTATTTATTGTTGGCAGTAATGAAAATTATGAATAATTTATAAAACTAGTCTTACCTATAACCTCATAGTTGTCCGGCAGACAGTAGAACTTGAGGGTATGCAGATTGAGGAACACATGGTGTCCGTCAGCTACCGAGTGAGTGTAGGCATGGGTGTTTGTGCCTCTTCCCTAAAAAATCATATTAGGTATGTTGTCATAATATTCTAAAATTTAGAAGCTATAGTCTGTGAGTTTAGGTACTTGTCTTTTTGTAAACAAACTTTGTATGATAGTGACACTTCTGAACTGTCAGTTTATATTATAACCCCTTGGCACTAGAGATTCATCAGGTTATTATTATGTTGGTATTCTTTACGAAGCCAACAGCAGAAAGTCCTATTTATACCAAATAAAGTGTTGTTAATTGTAATCAATTAAATTGTAAGTCAGAAACATATGAGGCCAATGATAATGATGAATAGTTTTCTGCTTGGATCCTGATAAAATATAAAACAATAGCGGCAAACTTTAGAAATTTTGTAGAATTTGGCTGTATCTGGTCGAAGAGAATTGACAAAATCAATTTCTATCATAAATGTGGCCAGTAGGTGTGTAATGTGTAGTTTTTTCTCCATTATCAAGATGTAAATTATAAAATAATATTGGTCGTTACCTGAAAGTACTTGCCACAAACGAGACAGGCGTAAACATTGATTCGAGTCAGAGAAACCGAACACAGCTTCTCGAAATCAAAGTCAAGGACATGGCGGTTGATCGTGTCCAAGTACGGACACTGGATTTGCAGCTTCACAGGCCCAGGATGCTCTGGAATATTCGAATACAATACAAAATAAAACAAATTGATAAAATTGTATACAAACATTCTAGGTTATAATTATACCTGACGCAGCTACACCGTTCTCTTCAGATAGTTTACGTTTTTTAGCTTGTTCTCCACTCATTTTAATTAGTTACTCAATTCAAATCTAATAATATTGGCAACAATTTACCAAAATCCGAAATGTAAAACAAAAATCGACGCTCGCTGGCTGACACGATTTCACAGATCAGTAATAATATCACGATTTGTTTGACATAATATATTTATTTTTCCTCTCTCTCATGAATGGAATCATGTCATTTTGCTGAAACATTGCGCAAAGATTACGTTCAGAAAATAATGTGCAACAATTCCTCCGTGAAGTGATGTATTTGGGTATGGTATGTATGACACTAGCAAAAAATATGGAAGAGGACAATTTTCTTTCGGGTTTTCAAGCGATTGTTTAGTATAATCATTTCTATTCTAAATAACTTTTAAAAATTTAGTAACTCGTAAATAACCAAAAAAAAACGTGAAACATACTTCCTTATGGGTGAAGGGCATTGGTGTAGGATGGTTCAGGTTCAGAATGAGGATTAGTGATTGGGCCGATAGCAACATCGTATATATGTCAGCGGGTGGTGTCACAGGGTAGGCACAAAGTACTTTAATATAGAGGGTAGGGAAATGGGTGATTATATGCGTCAAATAATACCTCGTCCTTTTTTATGTTGGGGATGATATTTTGGCCCTGGAACCTTGGTAGGGAATGCGGAAATATCTGGTTTGACGGTTGTTCAAACATACAGCCCAATCACAGCCTTTGGGCGATATTGGGCTTAGGAGTTGTTCTGGGAAGAACGGATCGGACTGAATCTACCTGGTTTATATACTGGTAATTTTCGAAACCTGAGGAGCTTGTGGAATGTGATTAAGGGATTTTAACGATGGGGGGCGTCGAAGAAGCTATGGGTTGCTCGTTTCATATAATCTTTCATGGTGAGGAGACCTAAGTCAATGTGGTGGAGTTTGGCGTTCTGCAGGTACCAGTGAGCCAAGGTTGCCCTGCGCATGAAACCGTTTTGGATGAATACCTCGTCTAGTCCACCCACGACCTGTAACAGAAAAAGTTTTCTTTTAATATTTCTGTGGAAACTACACGCACGTTATTAATCTTCACCTAAGCTCAATTTCTAAAATCGTACACGAAGTCCGCAATGATACGACTGGTCTAACCATCTAAGTTTATTAGGGTCCTTATGTTTGAATGCATAAGTACCTATAGTATGAACGTTGATACGTACGAGCACAAATCAGTAGCACAATTCCGCATGCGAAAATTATAAAATAAGTATCCATATAAGAGTGTTGTTCAGGTTCCCAATTAAAAACAATCACTAACTTTACGAGTACATTAATCAATTTCAAGATGTCAGGATTATAATTCACTAAACAACACATAAAAAAATTATAGTTACCTACCGAGTTCGAATGTTATCGCATACTTGGATAAGTCTTCACAATACGCTGGTTGGTAGCGGTTGGTAGGTATTTTTACGGACAGTCCCTGTGTAGTAGTCAATTTTGCATCATGTGTAAATTATTTTTTATGTTACTGGGTAAGTAAACTTCTTATAAAAATGTTTTCAGCTTGTAAATATCCCTCCATTAGATACAAACAAAACCTTAGGAAAACATTTTATTTATGAAAATGCTAATTCATTAATATTGTTTGTAGCCGCATCTCGATTATTTTCTAACAACAATGATGGTTCCAATGAGTAATTTTTACACGTCGCGTGCTTTGTTGTTTATTAATACGTTCTAGGTATTTTTCATAATAGAGAGGTAGTCAGGAAATTAATTGGGCATGTCAACAATAATGTTGTCTTAATGTAATGTCACGATTTTGCAGATTAAATTTAAAAAATTAGACGCGTTTACAGTGTTTAAATTATTTTTCCATAGACTTTTTACGTTATTTAACGACTTAAATCATGTCTAACTTTTTGGTACTAACACATTTAAACAATTAATTTAGCCTTTTAAGTTTGTTGAAAAAATATGCAAAATTTAAAAGCAAGTGAAAAATACTTTGGCCATCGAGGTAATATGTACTAGCGTACTTTAGTACATATTACCTCGATGACTTTGGCTGATATTCTACAATCTACAATTTGAGATTTCGATCTATCTTAATTGTAATTGAAATGATTGAAAATAAAATTAATTAACTATTAAGAATTAATAGGTAGGTAATAAGATGAACAATTTAGGAAATGAAATCATAATGGAAAAGTACAAGTGATTTGAAAGTCAAAAGATAGGCAAACATTAACGACAATAAAACGAGTTCGATGATTTTTTTGTGTTATGTAGGTATATTAAACTTGTTGACAAAGTCAGTTGTGTGGTCAGTGTTCCCGAGAGCAGCAGAGCTTGTTGTAAATATGTATAAAACAAGTCTTCTGTTATTGGGTGAGCATAACTGATTATTTAAATAATCAGTTTATTAATTGTTTCATAGGTTTCACATGCAAATCATTTTAATTATAGATACCTAGATCTAAATCATTCCCCATTTCTTTCCTGAGGGTGTCGTAGAAACCGACCAAGGGACTCGAAAGTTTCATGATTAGAATTTTAAGCGACAGGCAGATAACCTGTCACTAGTGATACCTGAAACGAGCCTGTCACTAGTGATCCTGCCTGACTTTCTGAAAGCATTCGTTGTGAATCTACTTGAAAATAAACGATTGAAATTTGAAAATTTGTGCCTCAAATATTAATTGTCAGATGTGGCGATAACGACCGTAATTTCACTGTCTTTAACGCTCTGCCTACCCCTCCAGGGGTATAGGCGTGATTTTTGTGTAGGTGCAAATAGGTATCGGTATTCAAACTGAGTAGTTAACTTTTACGCTCATTTTATACCAAGCTCCGCCGTAAGTATTAATTGTTATATCAAAATTTGAAAACTTTAAAATATAAATAGTAATCAAAATATAAATAGTAAAGGTTAATCGAACAGCAAAGGTTTAATGTTCTATAATCTACCTTCATAGGTAAATAATAATTTGCTATCTTGCAGCGTTGGCAGCGTACAGTTCTGCTGATGAGGTTTCAACGGAGAAGCCTTTTCATTTCTTGGACCATGACTTCGATAGGACTCCAGTGGGTGATGCTATAGACAGGGCTTCAGTTAAACTTTTAAAGGTGAGTTGAAATACGTCATTTTACATTACCTATCCTATTTACCAACCCTATTTTAGAAATAAATACCGTGTGATGCCGGCTTAGAATAGCATCACCCCACATCCTTCCCGCGGGGTGTCGTAAGAGGCGACTAAGGGACTCGAGAGTATTGGTGTGTTACAATTTTTAGGCGACAGGCTGACAACCAGTCACTATAGTAATAGACATGTTTTCTAAAACAACCTTGGAAAACAATCCTCAAAAATGACAGACGTGGCGATAGTGGCCGTATTCTTACGGCCACTATTGCTCTGCCTACCCCGCAAGGGATAAAGGCGTAATATATGCATGTTTTAGAAATAAATAAAACGTTTTCTGATTAGAGTACCTAAATAAATATATATCGCTCTGGTATGTCCTGAAATTATTTTCTTAGCATGTTTTTTTAATTTGTTAACCAGGAAGCCTACTTAGCAGCGGAAGACAAGAATGTAGTCGCTTCGCCTTTAGGCGTTATGATGCTGCTCTCAATGTACGCTGCAGGAGCTGGAAAGGGAGTGGGCATCAGGGATGAGATCGTTAAAGCCTTAGGATCTCCCAACTACGAAGACGTAAGTATGTCTCAATTTAGTTAGGATGTAGTTTTTGTAATTTGTAGTAGGTACTTGAATGTTTCTTTCTTTGCAGCTCTTTAAATCATATACAAGCCTTACAGAGAGATTTTCATCTATGGATCCTAATTACCTCACTATCGCAAACAAAATGTACATAGATGAGAAATTTGAAGTAGCAGATGAATACGCGAGTGGACCTATCCGGTCTTATCGCAGTGAGATTGAAAAGGTTAAGTTCAGCGACCCGCCATCAGCTGCCGCATCTATTAACCATTGGGTAAGTTTTTATTACGAAACCTGTCTTACTTATTATCGTTACCGCTCTAATGACACATTTAATTTGTTTACAGTCCGACGAAAAGACCAAAGGTCACATCAAAGAAGCAATTTCTGCTAAATCTATTGACCCTGCTACTGTCTCTGCTCTTGTGAATGTCATATTCTTCCAGGTAAGAAAGCAATTTCCTCTATCAGAGTTTATGACAATGTTTATGAGAAAAGCAAGTTTAATTTTTTATGCACATCAATCAATGCATTGTTATCAATTGGTTTCAGGGTCATTGGAACATTCCGTTTAATGCAAGCGAGACAGCAGAAAAAGACTTTCACGTTGACAAATCAAGAACTGTTAAAAAGTCGATGATGCACTTGGAACAACCATTGTTCTATCACGAAAGTCCTGAGCTTGGAGCAAAGGCGAGTTTTTAATCAAATAATATAAATACTTTTTTTAAAATTACACCCTTATTTTAAATAAGGCCAAATTCACCTAGGTTTGACAAACAACCACTAAACTGAGACAGGCCTATGATGTTAATGATAAAAATATTAAATCCGGATCCAAACAGATTAAAATTTAACTTTTTATTGCAGTTGGTCGAACTCCCATACAAAGAGAAAGGCTTCCGCATGGTAATAGTTTTGCCTGATGAAGTAGATGGCCTTCCTGCTATGCTGGAAAAGGTGGAGAAGAGGGGTCTTATGACAGACATATTTGCATTAGCGCCAGACAACTGCGACATACTTTTGGACATGCCCAAATTTGAAATTCAGAGTAAATTGGAGTTGAAAAACCTTCTTCCAAAGGTGGGTATTCTGTTCTTGCGTTCACGAGTATTTATTAGAATGCTGAATTGGAAATTATTATTCATTTTTCATTTAAATCTTTGTACTTATCTACTTACCAATTTAATTTTAGGTGGGGATATCCAAAATTTTCTCCGAGGCAGCCACCGGAATCGTCAAGGGTGACCAAGTGGTAGTAGACCAAGCATTCCAAAAGGCATTCGTAAAAGTTGATGAGGAGGGCGCTACTGCTGGTGCATTCACAGGTATTGAATTCAGGATTTTATCGTTTGTATACTTACTCCTCTCACACATCTTCTGAGGCGTAAGTGCAGTGTGTTCTTTTCTAACTTTTCACGCTATAAATATTTCCTTTTTTCAGGACTCGTAATGATGACAATGTCCTCTTTGTCGACACCGCCACCACCAAAGGTGTTCAGGGTGGACCACCCGTTCCTCTTTGCAATTCTTCATGAAGAAGTGCTACTCTTTGCTGGGACCTACTCACACTAGAAACTAAAAGCGTATTCACGCATTGATTTCGCCGTGTCGCTTGTCATAAATTTTAAACGTTGACTTCCTGGAAATAAAAATAAAAAATTAATTGAATTAAATAAAATACCTATTATTAAAACCTGATACTTAATAAATGTTTCTGTATTATATCAAACCTTTTTGTTTTTATTTTTATTTAAAACATACAAAATCGTAAAGGAACCTGAAAAAATACTGAAGAAAATGTAATAAATTCGTTCATTGAAATCAGCCTCTTAGAGACAACAGCAAATGAAAATCTACGGCACGCATCGGAGGAAATGCATTAAATAGAAGACGCTGTGTAAATTCACCAAATCGAACAAAATTCCTTACCGACCAAGTCTGAATTCTTAAAAATAAAGAATTTCATATTTTCATACAAACTACCATTACATTTCTTACACACTTTCATTACATTACTTACCTACTCCTTATCCTAGATTGGAACCTTGCACTGTTAACTTGATGACGTTATGTGATAATGATGAATCTGAAATGAAAACTCTGGAAACATCACTGTGGAATAGTGTCTTGCGAGATATCGATAGTCAGTCTTTTTGCAACTGCTCCTTATAACTTAGAGCACCCATAGACTTAAAGACTGCTCGGCCGATGGAGACGCACCTATTAGCGGTAATTCAGAAAGTTTTTCCAAGACGGTAATAATAATATAAATAAAGCCCTTCATAAGTAAAGGTCTTTAGAGTTGCACTCAATAAAATTAAGTTGATAATAAATTAGTAACGAAGGTTTTTAAAACTTGGTCTCATACTGAAATTTGTACAATAACGTCGCCTAATGTGTCCTACGCGACGTGTATAATTTAATTTATTTTTCTGAAACACGGTATATATCGCACTCTTAATAAGACAACGACCGAAATCAAAAATTGGTTAAACTGAGTTAAGTGCAAAAATCGACAGCAAAGAGCATGTCTCATAACGTGGTGTAAAGAAAATCAACCTTTTTCCCTTAACAGTAAGGTAGAAAATAGAGGAGTCTTTATCTTACTATCCCCGCGCCCCTGGTTCATTCGTCTGACAACGACCGATTTAGGCTTGCGCCGGCCACCGCAAGCGGAGGTTGTGTCGAACATCGCCCGATTTCGGGATACGTCGTTGTTTCACTTAGACTTTGGATAAGTTTATTGAACATACTTAAGTAAGAGAGCGACCGATTTTGAAATACGTCGCTGTCTTACGAAAACTGTTTGTGATTAAGTTGACTGATTTTGTATTCAGTCGTTCTTTTACTTACATTGTGTACAGACTCATTGACAGTGTTAAAGTTAAGTCCATGTTCTTTTGAAAATCTGACATTAACTGTGTTGGAAGTCAAATTCGGTCTATGTTACATTGAATAAATTAAAATAATGATGGCTCATTTATATTTAGGTCTATATTTTATAAAATTCTAGTTAACTTGCGTCATAGTATTATGAAATAAGTCATTGTTTCTTTTTTTTAATTGGATCAAGCTATTTTAGATAAGTCACAAGAAATCTATACGCTTGTGGTCACTAGCCAGGTATGTGCTCAGTCGAATTCTACGCACTACCTATAAAATAATTGGTGATGAGTATAGTGTATTTTATAGGTAGTTATCTTAAGCAACATATTACTACCCCAAAAAATAAATGAGTAATGATCTCGCTAATGGACAGGCGGTTCGGAATGAGACTATCCGCAAAAAGACCAAAGTAATGGATATAGTCCGAAAGAGTAGCAAACTGAAGTGGCAATCGGCTGGTCACATCTGTTGTTGTCAGAACCGACGGCCGGTGGAGTATGCGGGTTCCCAAGTAACGACCACGCCTTAGCAAGCGTATCGTTGGACGCCCTTCGGCCAGATGGACCTATGACTGAAAAAGAGCAGCTGGTAGCGACTGGATAGCGAAAGCAGGAGTTTGTACTCTGGGGGAGGTCTACGTTCAGCGGGCACAGTCAGTTCAGTGGACTGCTATAATGATGATTGATGATAGTTGAAACAGAACCAATTTGATTATGGGGGTTAGGGTAGGATAGGATTCCTCGTCAACAAAGTACTTTCTGACAACACTGACAACGTGAAGGAGATATGCTGCATCTTGACCAGGGTAGCTTACCTTACCTCGTACTGAAATTGGCCGAGAGACACTCTGTCAAGGTTGTACATGTATATGCACTGAGTTTGAACATCTCAGACGAAGAAGTGGAGGCCCTATAAGACGGCGTGTCGAAGGCTACGCACCGACCGAGTGAAACCCACTAACGGTTGTCATGGGGGACTTCGACGCCAAAATGGGACAGGGCAGCGAATCATGTTAGGGACATGGCTACGGGAACTGAAACCAGAGAGGCCAGATGCTGGTCAACTTCCTCAGCAGACAAGGGCTGTTTTGTCTGTATGAACACCTTTTTTCAGAAAAAGCCCCAACCTCAAGCAGTGGATCTGAAAGAGCTCTGACGGTAAGACGAAGAACAAGATTGACATTTGTGCTTTTTATTCATCATGACGATTAAAAGACACATATTTAAAACTCTGTCATCTTCTTAATTACAAGCAATCACCGACTTGTAAGAGGCACCATAAATATCAACTTCAAGCTGGAATGTGCCGCATGGTGAGGTCACTTCTCTGCTCCAATTTGCCCCAAACTAAAAAGGCTCCCGGGGAGGACAGGGTAGACTCTGAGCTGCTAAAGGCTAGTGGGAAACTGCTCCTTGCGGAGCTGAAAAGGCTATCCAACTCACGTGATAGCCAATGGGACAACCCGGAAGGCGTGGAGCAGTGATGTCGTGGCTTTGTTTTTTAAAAAAGGAGATAAAACGCTTCTCAAAAACTATATGCCGATCACACTGCTGCATGCGCCACGTCTATAAGCTTTCTCGAGAGTCATAACGAATCGTGTGACATCAAGAGTTGACGTCTTTCAGCCACCGGAGCAGGTAGAGTTTCGTAAAGGCTTCAACATTGTTAACCACATCCATACTGTACGGCAGGTCACACATAGGTCAAAAGAATATAACCAACCGCTGTGTTTGGCTTTTGTGGACTACGAGAAACCTGGGCTGGTCGAGTCTGCAGGCATGGACATCGAGTCTGTAAGCGATACCAACTCGACTGGCGATACTTAGAGGTGCTGTGAAACCCATATAAAATGGCGACGATGTCCATCCATGTACAAAACCAGAAAACAAGACCCACCCAGCAGAGTGTATAACAGGGTGACGTTACATCACCCAGACTTTTTACCAATGTGCTGGAGGATATCTTCTTCTAGATCTTACACGCTACGCCCTGGTAAGCGTACCGTTGGACGCCCTCCGGCCAGATGGACCATTGAAAGAGAAAAGCTGGTAGCGACTGAATGGCGAAAGCGGTAGCTCGTGTCGTGCCTTGTGGTGTACCTTGGAGGAGAAATAGGCCTGGACATAGGTCCAGCAGTGGACTGCTATAAGCTGATGTGATTAACCAATTTGTACTTGAAGCCTTCATGTGCTTCAAAGATATTTAATTTTTTTATAGTAAAGATGTTTTTTTTTTTTACTTGTTATTAATGTGTTTTTTTTTTAATAAAATTTGTAGCAAGAAACAAAATAAATTCCATACATATATAACGAAAATGGCCTTAGTAGAACTATAACCAGTTTATCAGAAAAGAATTAAACAGTTTAAGTATTTTCAGATGAATGGAATTTTTTCCCGTTTTCTTCAAGTAGAATTTATCAGAACTGACTTAGACAGTTTGAGTCTTTTCAGCTAAATGAAACGTCGTCTTGTATAGACCACATACAATTTATGAGAAATGACCTAAATTGGTTGAGTCGTTTTTAAGAAAATAAAATATTGCACTGCTTCTACAAATGTTTTATTTAAAACGACTCAGACAGCTTGAGTCTTTTTGGCTGAACTCCTTCACTGCAACCGAATAAATGAAAAACGACTTTGTATGTAAAACGCGGCCATTGGTTTGTCTGATCGTAAGTCTTTTTTGCTGAATGAAAGAGCTGACCCTATAAACCTCTTTGGTAACACTAACTCATTTTTGTCAATTTTGTGGATTGAGTCCTTTCAGCGAAAATACGTCCGAATATAAAAAAAACCCAAAAAAAATGGTTTTTATTTACACGACATCATACATACATCTTTAGTTATCATAATAAGTATTTATTTTGCCATTTATAAAACACTTTACTCTAAATCATCAGCATCTTCTGGTACTAAATTTTGACATAAGCCTCTAAATATGTGGGTTTTTTTGTCAAATAACGACTCGTTTAATAATGTTTTACACTCTCTTCTTAAATTTAAGTAATATAATGACTGAAAAAAAAATTTGGTCACCTCTGTACTTCAATAGTTTAGTAAGCTATAGACTTATTTGTAGATCAGACACAATTTTTTAAAATATTTTAGTAAGACAACGACCGATCTCAAAACTTAAGAAAAAAAGCTAAAAATATATATACATATAATAGACTAACAAACATTAACTTGATTTACTAAATCTAATAGAAGGTACTCTTAGGTATACACACCTTTTTATAGATTTTGGCTAACTTTATTTGTCATGATTTTATAGTGATTTTACTATTTGCTACAAAAATCCAAAAAGATTTTTGCTGTTTCCCAAAAGTTTGCAATTTTGCATTCGGTCGTTGTCTTACTAAGAGTGCGATATGTGTTTCATGACTTTCATTTTCATATTGTGCGTAAAGTAATTAACGGTCGCAGAATCATAACAAATTATAGGTAACCGGATACCTAATTTTGATAAGTCAAACTGAGAATCTCCTTTTTTTGAAGTCGGTAACTGCTTTTTAAAACTGAGTGAGAACCTCCTTTTTTATGTTGACGTTACTAGTGTTGGGGCAGTATAACGCAGTTCCGTACCATAAAGATTATAGAGGACAGATGCTGTACCGGAATGGTACCGAGAATCGGGATTGATGTTTGGTCTTTACTGCGAAAAGCCCTACATTTTTAAATTGAACGTATCCATAAAGAATGACAAGTGACATTCGGTTACAGCTGTCAATCCAGTCGAATCATTTTCCCGAAAATGGCCGCTTCGGGAGGAAATATTGAATGGTCTACCACGATTAAACCAATTTTAACAGCTCTTTACGGCCCCTTTTTCGATAAAAATGATGCCGTAGAGATTATACAAGCCATCATCAAAAGGTCAGTATACATTTTTGCCTAATTTATCCCTCTAAGCGTCTTCTAATTAAATGGATATTTTCTGATCATTTACACCAATTTGCTATTTTATTTATGTTTTTCTCCCCTTTTGTGATAATATCCTAAAAGATAGAAACATTTCCAGCGTGATAATCAACTCAACTAATTATTAACTCTAGAGTACAAGATCTAACACCCTACCCTCTTACTCCTATTCAAAAGTTTGTCCTAGAATCTAGATTGATCTATTGTATTTTTAGTTAAAAATTGACTTTTACTGTACTACTATCAACTGTTCTCTGCAATCATATGATTTAGAATTATTGCAGGGATCTTCCCTATACTAAATCTAGCAATAAAAATCCAGAGAAATTATATTTTTGTGTTTTTTACAGTGAAAGTGAATTCCAAAACCATGAAGATATCTATGATCTATTCTACACTTGTTTTGCATTGTTGTCTGCACACTTCGTCAGTATCCATGCCACCAGTTGTAAGTATCTCTAATGAAAAATTAATTATTCATTTATATTTATTTAAGGACAATTATTATTATAATATGATAATATTTATTGCACTCTAAAAATTATAAATAAAAAATAAACTAAAGAATCAAATATTTATTGAGTTGAAAGAAAAACTTTAATTCATGAATCTAGTGCTAATGTCTTTGCTCTGCTGATAAGATCAAACAAAGAACATACAAGACAAATGGTGTCATGATTAGTGCAACTGTTCATTTTAACTACCTCATCGCAGATCTTCGCCGAGCTAACAAGACCACCTTTGAGTCTAAATCAGCTGGTCCTAAAGTCACTATCATGAATTGACATTGATGAAACCTGGTGATTTAGTTAGATTGTTCACTGTACAAAATAATATTAACAACTTTAAAATGAACACACTATTTCATAAGAATTGTGCAATAATGAAATATGTATTCTTACATTTCCTTTACTGCTAAGGGAAAAGAATTGACCCTAGAAAGTCACCCATTTTAAATGAAAGTTTGTTTTATTATTTAAATTGAATACCTAATCTAATAATAGATATTTTCAACCTAGCATTTCATCTGGGTGTTCCTAAGGTATCTTAACTTGGATAGACCATAGGTATACAAGTATGACTAACTTAAATGTATGAATTTCAGTACCTGCGGACCAGCTAAGCACAGCGCGCGATGCTTTCCGTATCATACTCAAACAAATCCTGAAGAAGCTGTCAGAGGCTGCTATCAGCTGCGATGACACAACCACCACTATTGCACCAAATGTCTCTGTCAAGCAGGTACCTATGCAATTTGTTCATTGATGGAGACATACATATTTGTAGTAACAATTAAATAATCACATAATTTGGTTTATGAGTAGGAAATTGACTGCTTCATAAAGCGCAACTCAGAATTCCTATACGCAAATAGGTGCGTCTATACCCTGGAAGAGTAGCCTTAGATGCTCACCGCCGTGCGCGTCATGCGGTGCAAGCCGCGGCCGGTGTGGACGTGTTTCACCCGAGCATGAGCAATTGACGCGAAATATGACCACATAGACCGCGGTACGCACGCATGCCGCGCGCGGCGGTGAGCATCTAAGGCTGCTCGCCCGGTGAAGACGCACCTAATTACTTTCAATAATGCTAGTTTTACAATAACTCTTGGTCCAACAAAAAGACAACACAAGGCAGATCTTTATTATATTATCACCCCTATCTGTTTGCTCCAAAACTTTATTCCATGTGGTTATACAAAAATACCTAATCACAAGATATTTTTAGCTTCTGCTGCCGATCGTGGGACTATGTGGAATTGACGGCGGGGGTTACCCGCAAACCGATCTAGTAATATTGACATCTTTGCTGAAAAATGCAAAGTTACCAGCCCATGTTTCTGTACCAGGTAAGTGCCGTGTTAAAATACTTCGTAAGAAGTCCTTAGTATAAGTACTCACAAAAAATTATATTTTAATGTACGGGGACATTAGCACCAAGCGCCACTCAGCAACACTTATTAACAATATTAATTCAATTCAATTTAATCTAAACTGTAACTTCTGACATAATAAAGGCAATTTTATTTTTTCTTTTTATTTTACCACTCAAGGTTTGCTCTATAACTGAAGCTGAGATTTTAGTTGTGAACTTGTTGTATCTACAAGAGAAACTCTTTAATAGTAATATAATTTTGAAAATCTTCATAGAACCACAGACACCAAAATCGGTGATCCAGAGTCCGATATCGTCTTCTCTAACATCGCAACCATCGCCCGCTGAGAAGCAAGCGGCGTCCAATACTGCGCGTCGCTCGGACGCTTTACTCGAACAGCTGACTGCGCCATTGCGGAATCCTGTGACGTCAGTACCGTCGGCGCAGGGTGTGCCAGCCCCAACTGTGCTCTCGCCCGGAAGCAAGGACAGTTTGGAAAGCGGAAAAGATGGCGCCTCTTCGTCCCAACAGGCTTCCGTTGATATGAAGGTAAGGAATATACTCACTACTTGAATGTTATTGCCATCAAAAGAGTAAGAACAGTGATGGTATTCTATAAAGGAATTAAGTAAAACAATAAACGTAATGAATGATTAACTCATAATGAATGAATGACTGATGAATGCGAGAAAAGAAGCGAAAAAAGTATGCCAGGATCACAGAAAGTGGAAGGAAATAGTCTCAGTCTACCCTAACGGGAAAGAGACGTGGTTTATGTAAGGATGTATAAACGTAATACGCACAACTGTTTCTCCAGATTTCTCAAAGGACTGGTAGCGATCCTTTAGTGAGAAAAGTCCCCCTGTGCTTACCAAATCTATCAGTTTATGGTATTTGTAATTGTGTTGTAACTGTTCCTTGTTTGGCACAATAAAGTTATTAGGCAAATACATAAAATTGTTTGATGAATTCATCATTATAACAATTTGGAGCTGTTTTTCTCACAGAAATGGGTGGCATCAACGTGTGCATCCCTACTGATGGAACTACGCGCGGGAGCCGTGGTGCTAAAGGTGTGTTCGACGCTGCCGTGTCTGCAGCGCTACCTGAACCGCTGGCAGGCGGCCAGGGAGGCTGCCAGCGCGCCGCAGTTCAACTCAGATGCCTCACTGTAAGTACATATACACCTGGATATGTATCACTTTATGTATATAGATTAACACTATTAGCATAAAACGGTACATAAAACTACAGTACTAAGTAATGTAGGTAGTTGTCGTTAGATAAATTCTTGCTGGCGACCCGTGATAGCGGTTAGCTGCATAGTGATAAGTCCAAGCGGCGAAAGACCAAGACAAAAAAAAGAAAACTAAAAACGTGCAAAATGATAAGTACTTCTCATTAGAGAAATTGGGACACTTGTTTTTATGATTTGATGAAACACGAAACCTATAGAAATCTATTTCGAATGTTTGTCATTCCATTAAGATTTATAAACCTCATTTTACTCACTATTACACAATATCAGAGATTTATTCCAAAATAAACACAGTTTTTAAATAATCTGATTTGTACGAAACATAACCTAAACTTGCACAAGATGTCCCGGATTTTTGATTAGAAGTGTGTAAAGTTTATCGCGAGCAAATATTATTAGCGCTGAACTTAATTTTGCGAATTTATTCTAAACCTAGGAGTCCCAACTATAGTTCGACTATTGCGATTATAGTCAGTCAATTCAGACAATCTGATTACATTTAATTACTTTGTCTAGGCTCCATTTCCTGGTGAACGAAGTGGTGGTGTGCCGGCTGGCGCTGTCGCTGCCGTGCCTGGAGCCGTTCACGCCGGAGCGCATCGCCACACTGAGCGACGTGTCCACCGCCTGGCTGCTGGCTGCTACTGCACAGGTATTGTCTCTGTCTAATAAAAAAATTCAAACACGGTCACCCATTCTTACATTACATACAACTTTAAAACTGGTATTTTTAAGCTCATGTTGATTCATTTGTGTTGTTGATAAATAAAGATATTTTTTATTTATTTATTTAAATTCAAAATGTGAATGTATTACAGCACATTTACACGTCATTCAGATACATTTACACGCATTCAAACACATTACACGCATTTTAACTAAACGCCTTCAAACACATTTACACTTACTCAAGCACATTTACACGCATACAAACACATTTACACACATTCAAACACGTCGACACGCATTCAAACACATTGAAATGGTATTAAACGTCGGTTGACATTATGCTTTTCTTGGCAGGCATCTCTATACCCGAAAGATGAGGAGAGCGAGCAACAAACGGCCACGCTAGTAGAAAGCGCGCTCAGCTTGTACAACACGGTCGGAGAGACTTTCAAGCAGTCCACGCGCGCTGGAGGATATGTAAGTATTCATGCGCTTGTTTCTTTGTAATTCGCTACGAGTAGATGACTGGGTTATTAATAAAATATAAAAGTTGTATTCTTAAAATTATTGTCCAAAAACTACATACTCTATTTATAGTTTTTCAAAATATTCAAAGTTTTAATTAAAAACGAGAAAAACAATATAAAAGTAAGTGTTTTGACGCCAGCCAAACTAGAGAGACATGACTTCTTCGTATTTTCATACAAAATATAATTATCGTTTTAAAATGTATCAAAATATCGTTTTAAAATGTATTTTATTTGGCCTGCCAGTCATCATGCCTATTAAAATGGTCTATACCCGGCCGGTTAAAGAAATGTAGATGTCGGCCGATTGTCATGCTTTCTCTACAAACTGAGGCTCTTACATATACCAAGCGTTCATGCTACCTCCCTTACACTTAGGTAACCGCCGCTATTTACAGATCGTTTCTTCATCTGATGTGATTATACACGAATGTTTTTTATAACATTTGGGCCGTGACAACTGTGCCCCATGTTATGAAACTACAAGCTACAAGTTTACAGGTACCATTCGATGTACATTGCGCAGCGATCTGCTACGCAGTGTTTGAATTTTACCTTATGTACCTGTAGTGTCAAGGGATACAGGTCATTAGTTTCAGATATGGCGAGAGAAATCCTTCTGTAAACTTTCTTTATTTTCCGAGCGACGCTTGTCATTTTTAATGTCATGTTGTCATGCAGGTATACCAAAACCACCTGATGATAGGCGGCTGGGTGCTTCTCTGCGGGCTTCACCACGCGCTGGGCGGAGCGCCGTGTCCAACCACCTCTGGAAAGAGCCCGGCTAAAACCCCCTCGCGTCCATACAACCTCACCAAGATGTGAGTACCACTCAGCTTTTGCTAAGAAAAACTATTAACTTTCTTTTCAAGAACTAAACATTTGTTGAATGAACGCGTGTCTAGCGTTATTTTTGTATGAATATATTTTGTGTACACGGTTTTGTGGAAAGGCCCTTTATGTTTGTGATATTTTACTCCTCCTTTTTCACGTAATCTCACTTCGATCCTAAGAGATTCTTTCAACAACCTCAATTTACCACTTTACTACTATTCGACTGTAGAGAAGCCTAGGACCAATCTTTGATTTTGATTTTTTGACGTCTATCCAAGACGTCAAAAAATCTTCAACCTGTTAATCTAAACTCTCCTTTCCAACAGGCAACAAGGCTTAGGCGTAGTGTGGGTGGCTCTAGGCGGGCGTTGCCTGGCTTGGGCGAGCACTTTGCTAGCCGACGCGCGGCTAGAAGCATTATCCTGCGGCTTCAGTTCCCAAGTGACTCCTGCGCCTCTGCATATCCACGCGCAGCTAACTGCCCATCAACGGGAACTGAGACTCGCTTCGGCTGCTCCTTTGCATCAGGTAACTAAACACTTTAACACAAGACACGATAAGAATAGTTTATTTTCACACAAAAGGAAACACTTTCTGTCATTACAAAACTATATTCAAACACATTAAATATCATACCTGACAACTTTAAGCTTATCTACGCGCATCGCAAAACACATGTACATGCCTTCAAACATTTACACGTATTCACACACATCAACACGCATTCAAACACATTTAAATGCGTTCACACACATTTACATGCATTCAAATACAATTACACGCAATTAAATACATTGCACGTATTCAAACACATTTAAACACATTTACACGCCATCAAACACATTTTCACGCGTTCAAACACATTTACACACTTTCAAACACATTTACACACTTTCAAACACATTTACACACTTTCAAACACATTTACACACTTTCAAACAAATTTACACGCCTTCAAACACCTTTACACGCCCTCATTTTCATACATATTTGACCTAACGTATTTTAACACAATGTTTATTTGCTTAGCTGTTGGTAGCACTGGGCGTGGTGTGCTACCGCAAGGCTACCAACCTGAAGCGCGCGGTGGTGCAGAAGCAGCACGCAGACAGAGACGCCGACCGCTCCGACTCCACCGTCTACTTCCAGGACATGATCCTCTGCGAGGAGGACTCTGAGACCGACGACGGTATTTATCTAAGTTTAAAGTCCAAGTCGCTAAGTCTATGTCCATTTTGACAGGTGGGATTATTGACTCTGATTCTGTGTCCAAAATAGTGTTGATGAGGATTCCTCTTCCGCATCCTCATAACACGTCCGCTTCCATCCTCGTTCCGCTTCCACATAAAAGAATAAGTACCTCTTCCACTTCCGCATCTTCATAGATTATGAAAAAGCCTATCCTCATAGGTTAAGGGAAAATAGTGTGGACGGAAGTATTCTTTTTCATACCTCTTTTCGTTTCTTGTCTCTTTCGACCGCTTCATCTTCTGCTTCCTCATCCTCATCCTTTTTCTCATCCGCATCCTCTTCCTCATACATAAATCCTTATCCGCCTCAACTTCCTCATTACCCTAGTCCAAAAGACAGTTTGTGCGATATTTTGTGTGCGACACCTTGAAATTAATACTTTTCGTCTTATTTCTTTGTGTGCAGACAGCGAACCACTGTTCGGGCTGTGGTTCGAATCAACCCTGGTGGCGCCCGACGCGGCGGACTCGGGCTTGGTGCGCGCGACTGCCAACCAAGACAACGCCGACTCGTCCGACGCGCCCTCCCGCCCGCACCAAGCCATCGTGCCTGATAAGGCCGAGCCGTACTCCGTGAGTGTTCTATCATTCTGTTATTAACACTATTGGCGTGGCGTGATCATGCTTGATATTTTGTTTTAACGCTATTAGTCACTTTGAAAACCGCTAAGTACAAACGGCGTTTACTCGATGTTTCATCTGGTTTAAAGTGTTTTTAGGACAATGGAAATTAGGAACCGCGATATTTTGTGAAAGTCGCTGGAGCCGTTTTCGAGATCCCGATTATAAATAAATAAATAACAAAATTTATGCTCGTTTAATTAAATATTAGATAGTCAAGTTAGGTTGTTGTTGGTTTATTAGCCTGCATCAAATAAATATGTGAAAAAATTAAGTATATCTCTACTTGCGGATCTCAAAAAAATACGGTTAATCGTAAAACTTAGCTGCTTGCTTATACTGCGGCGAGTTGAGGTATAGGAAGAACATTGAGATGATTACATGTAAGTCATCTACACCACATGTGGTAACAATATGTAGTAAATTGATAAATAAATTGAATTGTGTATTTTATTTATCTTCAGTACATAACGTTGGCGACGGAAGTGTTCACACTGCTCACACAAGAGATCATAAGCGAGGGATCTGACAGGCTCGGTCAACCAGCTCTACAACTCCACGATGCCCACGTGGCTTTACTAGCTGCCCTCGCCAAGGACCTGGACCGAGAGACTGCCAGGACTGATACTGGTAAGAATTTTCAATCATAAATATATATTTTTTCGTTTGTTTTTTTTTTTTGTGTATAGACAGTAAAAGCCAGGCTTGTAAAAACTTAATTCTAGCTTTTTATCAGCCTTCCAAATTAGCGGGTAGTAGAAATGGGATGGTTTCTGAAAATATGTAACATGAAAGTTTGACAAATAAATCTGTAATAAACTTTCCTACTCAGTTTCATGGGTTAATTGCGGATGCTTAAAGGCTAGGCTACGAAGTAAGAATAAAAGCGACATCTATTTTTTTGCGAGTGAACTGCGAGCAGCCCCGCCGCGTAATAAATGTTATAAAGACAAAAAGTTCATGGGAAACATTGTCCTAGTGTCCCCCTTACAATTTACTCGCACTAATCAAAGTGGATACAGGCCTTTTTCACTCAGTTCTATGTTTCATTCAACAGGCACCATCTCATCGTGTTTCGGCGCCCGCCTCGGCACGCTATATGGCGCGTTCAGCTCGGCGTTGGTGCGATACCTTCACAACCTGACTGGATCTCCAGCCTTCGCGTCACTACAGCCTGCCTTACAACATCACCTGTTAGCCGCTGCGCCTGCGCCGCCGGCCTCGTCGGCTGAGCGCACCAATATTACACCACTACAGGTAACTTAGATAGTTTCACGGCCAGCGTAACTTGGCCTTCATGCTCTATACACGCACCTACGGGCGAGCACTGATAATTACGCTGGTTGTAACTCCATCTGTCCGAATGAGCTATATGATATAAAGAGATTTCCAGCAATGCATAGCGTGGTCGGCCGCTAAGCAGATTGCAGAATTGATATCTCAGAGAGTTTTATTTATTGCGAAAAACTTGTAAATCCTAATTTGTATCGTTTCATGCCTACTCACTAAAGATTCACTCAAAATAATTATCAATTTATTGTGAATTTAATGCACTCACAGTGCTATATTATTCCCATGAATGAAAAGAACAACAACGCTTGTTATTTCTGCAATTTCTTATTTTCATTTATGAAAACGACTATCGTATATCGTGTGACTTATATCGTAAAAACATTTTCCATTTATAGGTTGGCCCACGCGTGGTGAAGCTTGTAGGCAGTATGGTGCTGAGCAAGGCGGCGGCTGAAAGAGAGAACACGATCCTCGCAATGTGGCACAAACTCGTCAACACTTTGCAAGAGTGCGCGCTGCATCCACAGCCGTCACAGGATCATGACTATGAAGGTATACAACGATTGATGGTGTTAAAAACGTCCTATGGGTCCTTAGGGGGTGAAACAGCCCATGAAACTTAATAACTTTCCCCAAGGAACATAGGTCGAAATATGAACCTCTCCTTTTTTGGAGCTTTTAAAAAAAATTTTGGACCTCTCATACAAAATTACCGACCGACCAAGTCAATTAGCATGGGAGGACCAAAAAAATTTCCCATATTTCAACCCATGTTTCTTGGGGAAACTTGTTCAGTTTTATATAGGCACGATAACACTCACTCATAACATAACAAAATTTATTTATTGCACAAAAAAGTAACAACAGTAGAAAAACACAAACAAAAAATCAGTACAACAAGGGGGCCTTAATGCTAGGTAGTATTCTCGACCAGGCAACCAGAGAGTGCGACAAGGGAAGCGGGATTGTGCAAATACTAATACAAGTACACAAATAGTCATAGCCTTCGCTACAATTCTCCGTTTCGGAATGACATGGACAGTCTCAGAAAGGATTATGAAGCGTCTCTACTAAGCCAGTATTTTAAACAGACAAGTATTTTGAATACCAACAAGTGTGGCCATTTATTTACCAAGTCATCAAATTTAAGTCATAAAAACTGGTCGAAATTTTCTATTACAGATTTGAACGTAGAACACGCCCAACTGCTAGTCTACTTGTTCCACTCACTCACACTGATGCAGAAGAAATCAGTTTTACTTATGACGTCAAACGCCATCATCAAAGTGGTGGAGACTCTGGGTATAAATGACAGGAAGAAAGCCATGACCTTGGCGCCGCATCAGCTGATGCTGACCACTCGTCTGATGCTGCTTCTGGAGTATCTAATGAGGCACCTGTATGACGCGCCGCAGACCTTATTGCAGCAGGTATTATGAATCTCCTACACATATTTATGGCGGCTATGCTAGTGAATCCCGCACCCGACTCCCTTTATTATTATTGCTTATGAAAACGTAGAGACTTTTTGTTGTTATTCGCCTGGAGAACAATAGCTTATTTCAGGACAAAATGTAAATTAAAAGCACTACCTATATTTTCTCTTCAGACTCACGTCCATAAAGAATCTCCTAGTGCTTGACCATAAAGAGTAGATAAAGAATGAAGGTGCCACTTTTTTCGCGATCTGTCAAATCTGACAGATAACGCTTAACTATGGCAACAATTTTTCATACAAGATTTTAGTTCCATTTTATTTAATTCCTACTCTTTCTGGCCAAGGTGTACATATTTTTGTAGAATGAAATCGGATCATAATTTTTATAATACCTTAACTTTCAGATTGAATGGAACCTTGTCATAGCTCCAGGGTTGGCTCAACCGTCTTATGAATCCGGCAACCAAGTGAAGACAACCTCTGACGGCGGTCAGCTCAAAACTCGCATCTACTGCGAAGTGCCGTTCCTTGAGATGTCTTACAGACGACTGGCTCAGGACGAGAGCTCGATGAGACCTAAGTTCTACGCGTTGACCAATGCTGAAATCAATAACCAAGTAAGTGGATATGCCATTTGTATCGTTAGACGAAGTTTACCTCACGGGACGTCCACTTTTTCAGTTGTTTTTATTTCCACAAACATTTACTTGAGTGAATGTCCACTTTCAAGATTATCTATCAAAGCTTTCTGCATCATACTCTGGCGGTGATAAAAATATAGTGAAATTTGTCCACGAGGTATGCACTAGGTTGCCCACAGCTATGACTGATCAGATCGATCGTGCAGCAAAAATGCCGATACGGTGTGACGGAGCTAATCCATACAATAATATGTTAATCGTCTAAACATTGAATAACATTCCATAAATAATACACATTCTTATAAATATATATTCATAAAATAACTTTCCTATAAATAGATTCGTTATGAGAAATTCTTGTTTCACAGGAAAACCCAAAATTCGACGGCCTAGCGTGCAACTTCGTGCTAGGGACACCACACAAGTTGAAGTACCCGCTACTACTCGACGCATTACTATCGCTTCTGAACTCTGCGTGCGTGTGCGACAACCCGCAATACCACTCCTCGCCCGCGGCTCTGTCTGCCGCGCATTATTGCTTCCAGACCGCTTGGAGGTAAGACTTATTTTTGTATTCTATTTGTGTACATATTTTTGCTCATGTTATTATCATCCTAAAATTTCGTACATTAAATGAATACGATTTTGAAATGTATATTGAGAGTTAGTAAGAAACTATCAACCAACGTGTTTACTTTTCTACTTTATACCACCATAATAATCTAGTCTTTACAGAAAAACTATAAAGCGTTAGATTGTGAAATCACTATTCAAAAGATTTTGTTTATGACTCTCCCAAAAATTCCGTGATCTTTCCCGTCATCACGACGCTTTAAAAAGCGTCGAAATATCGGAAACTCAACAAAATAAATTTGTCGGTAAGAACCCATTAAAATCATAACTGTGAATACGACTCTTACAATCTTCGAATGCCATATGGAAACAAGCTTAGCAAGTAAAAGACGCCCCATTCTTTTCAAACTTGCCAAATTTTTCTTATTTCCCTTAGTAATAGTATCTAAAAATCATTCATTTCTCAGGCTAGTCATAAGCATGCCTCCGGCCACGCCCCACATGGACAAGCTGCAAGCGGGCACGTCAGCCGACCTGCCCTCGCCGCTGCCGCTACACGCGATCGTCTGGGCGCCCAGAGCTGACAACAAGAAGGTTTTCAACCCTTGGCTAAAGGACGCCCTTGTCAAACAGGGAATGTACACTCAGGTACGTTTAAATTGTCATTAATATGAATATCCTTATGTAAAATGAAAAACTACCAAAAGTTAATTTAGGCAGCTGCCTGAATGTGAAAAAAAATACCTCCATCCCACCTGGTGCATTAATCTTGGCAACCTAAAGATCAAGGTACAGCAAATACCCACATGGCAAAGGGTATTGCCATACTTTTGGCAAGTGGATTGGCGAGTGAAGTGCAAGATATTGTAGATATTCACAGAGGAGGCTGCTGCCCGTTCCCTGGTTTCATGCCTTAGTCGCCTTTTACGACACCCACGGGTAGAAATGGGCTGATGCCATCCTATGCCGGCACCACACGGCAATCTGACTGTTGCATATGATAATCAAATTAAACTTAAAAATAAAATGATGATAAAGTAGTTTTTTTTAAATGTTGCAAATTGTGAAATGGTTTTCTTTTCAACAGTATGCTGAGAACTTGCTGGCTGGTGTCAGCGCTTCGTGCGATAACATCAAATACACAGCGTGGCTCGCCTCTGAAACTATCAAGCATTTGAAACAGAATCTTACTCGTAAGTAATATTTATAATTAATGATATGTGTAGTTTCCGGTGTCTTCAGTCTCTCTCTCTCTTTCTTAGTGAGTCGTCCAACTACACTATGAACCCTAGTGTAATTTTTTAACCGCCTCTACAAGTAGCAAGCAGGCTTCTAGCATGATTGTATAACGACCGCCATCTACGTAATCATAGACAGCAACCGGGACCCGGTATAGGTTGATACATATCAACTTTGTGAGTAACCGAACTCGAACTCGGAACCTTCTGCGTCACAGGCAGTCAGGTCAGGCAGTGTGCACAATGGTCGTAATTTACTATGTATTTTGACCATGTCTCAGCGCGATAATTTTTAAATTAATTTTTCTATTACCATTTTAATTCTAGCGAGCGGTCTACCTTCTCTTTTGGACGTGATCTCATGCGATGCGGCGCTGGTGCGGCTGAAGGTTTGCATAGCAGATTCGGCGCAAGCGACAGAGGCGCACCAATTCATGCCCGATCTTTTAGAATTGTTGGAGACTGTTCTAGATTGTTGCCGGTAAGTATTCGCAACTCGTATTTATTTCTTGATTATACTAATCCGTTTTTTATATTTTCGTTTTTGTATTGTTTATTTATGTACCAACATCCTAAGGGTAGGGGATGATATCTCACAACACAGGGAATCCTAGTGCGGGAGTCAGTTCGCAATCACTCAAAAAAAAATTTTTTTTGGCTAATTAACATTTTTGTATTTTGTACATTCCGAATTTTTCTGCGGTTAACTATTTTCCTTCCGATGTGTTTAAGAATGTAGATGGATGGTATATTGTAGGACAGACAAATACTGATAAATATATCAACCAAATGAACTGAAATCAAAAGCATAAATGATTTTTCATATTTTACGTTAATTTTGCAGCCTAAGTGCCGGTCTCGAGCTGGCCAATCTGATGGAATCTTCGAGCAACCAGGCCGAAATAGCCGTCAACAACGCACGGCTTCAAGTGTGCGGTACCGCCGCCTATACTACCAACGGGGGAGGGGGAGGCGCGGCCGGGAACACCGCCCCGCCCGCCTTGGGGGCGTGGCTTAGAGCGCATCTACCGTCCAATGCCGCGGCCGCCTTGGATAGGCTAGCCTCTCCTCCGCCGTTGGCTTGTATCAACTTGGTAAGTATCTCATACAGTATTCAGTTACACTCATGACTACAGTAGCGTATACTAGAAAAAGGGGAGGCGGTGGCGCGGCTGGTAACACCGCCCCGCCGGCCTTGGGGGCGTGGCTAAGAGCGCATCTACCGTTCAATGCCGCCGCTGCTTTAGGCAGACTAGCATCTCCACCGCCCTTGGCTTGTATCAACTTGGTAAGTGTGTCATACAGCTTGCAGTTACACTAATTAATACAGTCGCATATACCACCAACGGGGGAGGCGAGGGCGCGGCCGGGAACACCGCCTCGCCCGCCTTGGGGGCGTGGCTTAGACACATCTACCGTCCAATGCCGCGGCCGCCTTGGATAGGCTAGCTTCTCCTCCGTCGTTGGCTTGTATCAACTTAGTAAGTATGCCTTCTATCAATCCATAGGTTTTGACAACGATGACTTCTGTACTGAAATATCTACGAAACGATTTCCCCATCGGATGTTGTAACCAATATCAAAATATATCAATTCATCTTCGAGTTGGATCAAATTTTTATTACCTACGGATTTTTACAATGTTCTTTCTCTCACCCAGGCTTTCTACGCCAGCCACATCATCCCATCGGAAAGCGCAGTCCTCAACCTGGTATCCTCCCACTGCGAGCTGATCAGCACCACGCACAACAACTTCGCGTACTCCATCGGGCCCTCGCTGATGATGCTGGCTTACTCCGCGGCCAAGCTGCTGGAAGTGGGCGCTTCGAAGTTGGCTGACAACACTCAGCTAATGAAGAAGGCTCTGGATCTTATTGTGCCAGCCTTAGTGAGTATTCAGACAAGTATTGTTTTATAGAAAACTCAATGGGTGACTCGAGATGTTCTCATTTTATACAACAGGCATGATTACTGGCGAGTCAAATGAGATACTTTTTAAAACGTAATTTTGTATAAAAATAAGACGAGATGACGCCATGTCTCTTTAGTTTGACCGGCGTCCAATTCTTACTTTTTTAATAACTAAATTAATAAACTATAATGGAGTATGTAGTATTTTTGGACAATCGTTTTAAGCGTACTTTTGTATTTTATTAATGACCCAGTAATCTAGCGAATTTTAGCTGAGCTAGGCTAATATCATGTCACTAACTGCAATACATACGTCTTAAAAATGCCCATATTCTTACTCAAAAATAATCGCTTTGCCACCATTAAAGATCTGCCCCGCATGCGATAGTAGCTTAATTTTATCAGCTTTTAATGCCACATTTTGTTCCCCAGACCGACGGGCGCCTGGAGTTCATGTCGGAGCCGCTGAAGGCCACACTGAGCACGCTGGTGCCGCAGCCGCAGAAGGCCGAACAGCTGATCCATGAACACATCCTCAGGACTACGTACACTGTTCTCGTGGACAGCCTGCAACCTTCTACTGAGAAGACTCTTAGGCATATGGTAAGCTGGAATGCCTCATCATCGTGAAAAAAGGTATCCATTTATGGGGAAAAAATCATCTTGGCTATTTTATGCGTAACGTACGCTTGCCATTGCTACCTAATCTAGGATTTGACGTGGAACGAAGTTTTTACACAGAGCGACTGCCATCTTACCTCTGTAACCCGAAGGCTAACGGCCCGAATTCTTAGGTTAAGTCACATTCAAATATCGTCAGAATTCAATATTTTTATTTGTATGTGGGTTTCATCACGATGTTTTGCCTTCAATGTAAGAGCAGTCGGTAAATATACGTGAGTAAAAACACGTTGGTATATGTGGGGATCGAACTCGGGTCTCACGATTGTAAAACCGTTGTCCTAATCACTTGACCATCAACGGCTATTTTCTGCGTACAACTTTAAAAAAATGTACCTATGGTTACAGAAGTTTATGTTTTCATACAGGTAAAATACTGGGAGAAGATCCTGGACCGGCCTGCCGGGCGTCTAGCTTACGAGGCAGTGTTCGCTGAAGGAACCGGCTACTCCCTGGGCAGAATACTTCTCGCTGCTCCTAACGCCAGAACTGCTTACGCCGAACGAGTTATCAAGTAAGTTTAGAAGAAAACGAACCATACGAAGAGAGAGATATTATATATATAGAGAAAGCTAAATGTCACTAGATGTTTTTGTGTTGTCAAAGCGTGTGTTATTTGTTGGAAACGCCTGTCAATGTGTAGATTTCGTTCAGAATAATTATTTAAAACTAGGGCTCATATTAATACTGCACTCAAATCTGAGATCGATCTCAAGAGCGATATTGCCAAATGCCAGGCAGTACGAATGACATCTCAAAATCGCACTCAAGATCGATCTCAGAGTTCAGTGCGGTTTACTAATACGGGCCTACGAGATAATTTAACAACAACAACTAGTGTCGTCATACTTTCTAGCACAAACATGTTTTCCTACAAAACTTTCTCTATATTTCAGATTATTCATCAAGATATTCTCCGGGTGCGAGAGTTCTGAACTCAGCAGTGCACTATGTATCTCAGTATGCAAGTTCATCGGAGTGGCCGACCAGCAAAGGCTTGGTGGATTACTCGCGCACATCTGCTTGGGAACACCTTGTAAGTAACTACTACCGTTTTAGTTCTGTTGAGATCAGAAAACCTCGTGTGAATTTCCATGGAATATAACAACATTTTATTCTGTTCTTAAAAAAAATATGTTATGGGATAGGGATTTAAAAAATGGGATGGGAACATTTGCTAAAGAAAGTATTAAACATGAATGTGAGTGGATGAATACAGAAGGAATGAGGCCTAAAAAGGATTGTGTAAAAGTGATTGCAGATTAAGGTGAATAGAAGAAGACATGTTGCACTGACCCCAATTGAATTGGGATAAGGGCTGGCAGATGATGAATTTGAAAAAATTACAAAAATGTTTTTGACTAGCCAAATGCTATGGCGCTTTATGTGAATTTCCTAGTGTTCGAACTAAAGTGTTTCATAATGGGCTCCGAATTGTTTACGGACTTTTAGGTACTTCCCTAGAAAGAACATACCTTTTCGTGAAAAGATCGTCATCTCAACTTCTCATTTTCCAGCTCCAAGTGGTTCTACAAACACCGCAAGCGGAACACCAACAGAAACCGAGTTGCCTACACCGACGTCATCAGCACCAGACTCTGGCAGCAACCCGGCTTCTCTGGCGTTACGTAACGCGCTACGTAGCGTGTTCAGGACTGAGAGCGACTCCGCGCCGGAAAACAACCAGCGCAGCGAGGAACTGCCCGTCTTCATTGCTCCGTAAGTGTAACGATTTTAAAGTATACGCTTTGTAAGGAACTGTTTTAAACTTTCGCGGTCTCTCATTGAGTGAGCGAAATGACTCAAAACACTGATGATAAAAATCTACTATAGCGGAAAAGACTTATAAGATGACATTTTGGTAGCAAGTCTTAATTTCGGACAGGAAGGGTATCACTTGATTATGGTATCCTTTGTTTATAACTGTTTTCTTATTTTTCTAGATCGCCTGCGCCGAGAGCGGCATCGGAAACCGCGCAGCAATCAAATTCTGGTAAGAAAACTTTCGGTAATTTGTTCACAAGTTATTCGAATAAAAAAACAGATTTATTTGCCGAATTTACTATACACTAGCGGCCCGCCCAGCGCCCTCTGGAACTCATTTTGCCGTGGGAATTAGTTGATTTCCCGGCTAGTCTAATACATAAAAACCTCTTGAAAAAAACTCCATAAAGATCCGTAGGGTAATTTTAAAGATTTTACATATCTCATGCTCTGAAAGTAGGTCATTACTGACAAAAAACACGACCTGTAAGTTCAACTTACAGGCGAGGTTTTAAAACTAAGCCTGTAAGTAATTTTAAATATGGAACTAGAAAAAGAACCAATAGAATCGCGCAATTAAAAAGTTAAAATCAATTTCTTCTTATTTTTAATAGGAGTTGCATCAATTAGTTGTATACGATTTTAAATTTCGAACTGGCCGCTACGAATTGTGTTGCTTGAACGCAGGAATTGTATTTTTAATCTGTATTTTTATAACCTCAACAAATGAGTTTGTCGAATTATTACTCAATATTACAATAGCAAAAGTAAAAATGACTAATATCCCCACGATCAAAAAAATGTCTACTTTATGTTAGGATACTTTTCTTTCATATTAATTCAATATTTTTCAATCATAGAAAAAAAAGTTTCGTGGTGCAACTTGAATACCAGCCGATACTATCATCATTTATGGATCGTTTTTTGTATTTATCGCTTTATTTTACTCACTTTTCATTCGATATGTAAAGCAGTATACGTACCACGGATGTAACATCAATAACAACCTCGGAAAGGTACCGCCCTCGCTCCGCTCGGGCGTTAAAAAACCTCGGTTGTTATTGATAGGTTACATACCTAAGTACGTAATCTACTATTACATATCTCATGCTCTGAAAGTAGGTCATTACTGACAAAAAACACGACCTGTAAGTTCAACTTACAGGCGAGGTTTTGAAACTAAGCCTGTAAGTAATTTTAAATATGGAACTAGAAAAAGAACCAATAGAATCGCGGCAATTAAAAAGTTAAAATCAATTTCTTCTTATTTTTAATAGGAGCTGCATCAAAATTTTTAAATTTCGAACTGGCCGCTGTGAATTGTGTTGCTTGAACGCAGGAATTATATTTTTAATCTGTATTTTTATAACCTCAATAAATGAGTTTGTCGAATTATTACTCAATATTACAATAAAAAAAGTAAAAAATACTAATATCCCTACGATCAGAAAAATGTCTACTTTATGTTAGGATACTTTTCTTTCATATTAATTCAATATTTTTCAATCATAGAAAACAAAGTTTGGTGGTTCAATTTGAATACCATACGATACAGTCATCATTTATGGATCGTTTTTTTTGTATTTATCGCTTTATTTTACTCTCTTTTCATTCGATATGTAAAGCAGTATACGTACCACGGATGTAACATCAATAACAACCTCGGAAAGGTACCGCCCTCGCTCCGCTCGGGCGTTAAAGAACCTCGGTTGTTATTGATCGGTTACATACCTAAGTACGTAATCTACTATTAGCGCACATACATACAGAAGCTCGAAGCGACTTTGCCTTACACCTACTATGTAGCACATAGTATGTAGTGATGTGGGTTTGTTTGAAGCAGACGGAAGCAGCTGGTCGACAGCGGAGGGCAGCAAGGAGAGCACGGCTATCGTGGTGCCCGCGGTGGAGCCCCCGCCCGCGCCCCTCACCGACTCCAACGATAACGCGGCCCTGCTGTCCGCCATCTGTAAACACGCCCAGCTGCATTGGTAAGCGGATAAAACGATCAGTGCCTCGTTTTTTTTAACTATAGGCTACAATTCTACAGGTGAAATTCGATGTACATTGCGTAGCGGGACAAAAATCCTGGTATATAATGTCCCGCCGGCTACGCAATGTACATTGAATTTCACCTGTAGAATTGTAGCCTGTAGTTTCGTTGCATAGGCCACTGGAGCTCTATTTCTAAAACGTTCGTTTTTGTTATTATGCTTTTATCTCACGTTCTACTTTACTTTTCAATTCCCAAATACCCTCACACATATTTTTGACTTTACAACATCAAGTAAACGAATTTAAAAACGGAACCAAACACGAACATTTCAGAAATCGAGCTCCTGATGTGTTCCCTCTACTCCAGCACTCGTGCTAACCGTTTACTGTGCCACTCTCTACAGTTCATTTTTACTAAAATCGGCTATGTGCACTGTTTCTTACTAATTATAGACACAGAACGGACATTCAAAACTTCGATAGACTATTTTCTATCTTGACTGGGTTGTTTTATATCGTGACTTTTTTCATTGCAGCAGTTCAGAAGTATCCGAACGAATGCTGACGACCTTGATAGCAGTCTGCGGCGAGAGTGTAGTATCGCCGCTGCTGGTTCGCGAGATGTGCAGATTAGCAGACGCGCATCAAGGACACGACCACAGGCAGCTGTTCCCCGCTGCTGTCAACTGGCTTTCTGTATGGTAAGGCTAAAAATGATAATATGTTTTTTTTAATATATAAAACATACATACATACATATATCACGCCTTTATCCCTTGCGGGGCAGGCAGAGCGTTAACGGCCGTAAGAATACGGTCGCCATCGCCACGTCTGGCACTTTCGAGGATTGTTTTCCAAGGTTGTTTCAGAAAACGTGTGCATCACTACAGTGACAGGTTGTCAGCCCGTCGCCCAAAAATTGCAATACACCAATACTCACGAGTCCTTCAGTCGCCTCTTACAACACCCGCGGGAAGGATATATAAAACGATCATATCTAATTTGGGTTATCTAAAAAAACTCTAAACAAAACAGCAAATAAATTTAAGAGAAGTTAAATATGAAATTGGCTTTTCTTTTACATGAAACACCATCTTATTAGAAGACAGCCACTTGCTTAATCCAATTTGACTAGGTCCGTTATTTTGTTATTTCTTGAAAGATAAGGTTCCGGTTATGTTTTACTGCACCAATAATTAGTCATTATTGAGAGATCTAATGAAAAACAGTGCCAAAACTTACATTTAAATGGTTATATTTTCTAGTGTTGCGCATCTGAGCAGTCAAGAAATTCTGGACAAATTGGAGGAAGGCCAAGTAGACGGCAATTTGGCTCCACAGATTGAGTCAGCCTGCGTGCTTCTGTCATACTTGGCTGATGCCTTGCATTCTATCAACACCACGCAGCCTCATAGTAAGTATCTTCTACATACATATATCACGCCTTTATCCCGTGCGAGGTAGGCAGAGCGATAGTAGCCGTAAGAATACAGCCACTATCGCCACGTTTGACATTTTTGAGGATTGTTTTCCAAGGTTGTTTTAAAAAACATGTGTATTACTATAGTGACAGGTTGTCAACCTGTCGCCTAAAAATTATATTACACCAATACTCTCGAGTCCCTTAGTCGCCTCTTACGACACCCGCGGGAAGGATGTGGGGTGATGCTATTCTAAGCCGGTATCACACGGCACATCTTCTACAGCATTTCAATAGTAACACAGCAAATGTATCTGTTGCAGCCTAGACCAAAATGGAAACCTTTGAATTCAGCTTATAAAAAATATGTGTTATTTTCTACCCAGCTTCTATTTTATATAGCTGTTTTTTGAGATACAAAATAGCATGTTGTATAGTTTCTTAGAGCTTGTTTTCAAGGTTTTATATTTATTTTAGCTTGGCGTTCAGTGAGCCCAACGTGGGAGTCACCTTCGGACCTAGGCTTCGACTTTGATTACACTGACGAGCAACAAGATGATGACGATACTAGCGCAGATGATTCTGTAAGTTTCCGTACACAGTTAGAGCATCCTTCCGTTGTCTTTCAAATTAAATCACTGATTTCTAAATGAATAGGTTCAGTTTGATTTCCGATGAAAACTATTAACAACTAGACACTACTATAATACAAAGTAACTCAATCACATCTAAGCTCACTTATTAACAAAACTATCGCATATTCAAATTTCCTGCCTGAAAATTCTGGCTTTAATAGAAACGTCGTAAGTTTGAGTGACAGTACGTTACTACCGATCGACGTAGACGTGTGTAAAAATCCCACTCGCTCGCGTAAAAATTGGCGTTTCATACATAAAATGACTACAGGAGCTCAATTTCTCAATTGTTCGTTTTCAGTTCCGTGGAAAACGACTGGTCTAACTTGATGTTTTCATAGTCAAAAAAACGTCTGAATTTCTAAGGGTATATGAGAATTAGAACGTGAGATAGAAGCATTATAAGTAGCAGATTTTCGCATGAAACGCAAAAGAACGTTTCAAAAATTGAGCTCCAGATATTAATAAGTGTTTCTTCCTCCAGGACGAAGACGCGATGCTGCAATACAAGCTGTGCACGTTCACGGTGACGCAGCGGGAGTTCATGAACCAGCACTGGTACCACTGCCACACGTGCAAGATGGTGGACGGCGTGGGCGTGTGCACGGTGTGCGCGCGCGTCTGCCACCGCGGACACGACGTCTCCTACGCCAAGTTCGGCAACTTCTTCTGCGACTGCGGCGCCAAGCCCGACTCCAGGTAAAAGAAAGGACACCCTATTTTTCATAGCTTTTTTACAGGCTGTTTATCAAATCGAACTTCGTGCTTGACTTGTTTTTCAGAATTTCGTAAAAATATGAGAACTTCTCATACATATATACACATATCGCGCCATTATCCCTTATGGTGTAGGCACAGCGTTAACGTCCTTTAAAATACGGACGCTATCGCCATGTCTCACAAACATTGAGGGCCCCTTCAGATGATTCGTGTATCACTGTAGTGACAGGTTGTTAGCATGTCGCCTAAAGTTGTAATACACATGATACTCTTAGTCGCCTCTTACGACACCCGTGGGAAAGAAATAGGGTGATGCTATTCTAAGCCGGCATCATACAGCAATACAAATTGTCTCATTTCTTATCCTGATGTCTCCTTGCTCCAATTTGTAATTCGAATAAAAATTACCAAGGAACTTGTTAAGTTGGTCGTTTAGACCTGGTCTGTAAGGAACGGATACAGTCATGCTTTATCGATAATGGCATACTTAATTCTTTATTTCCTACCTACAGTTGCCAAGCCCTGGTGAAGCGCTCAGTGACGTTGGGAGGCGCCCGCGGAGCTGCCGGTGGAAACGAAGAAACTCCACCAGCGCCGTCGTTACGCCGCCGACCCTCCAGCCCCACTCCACCAGCCTTGCTGGCGCCGCCACGACGACCTTTGTTGGCTTCTAACATACAAGGTTAGGTTTGAATATACATTTCAGGGTTTCGTAGTCGCTTTATTAGTTTGTCAACTCTATTTTATTATTACTCTTTTGTTAGAAGTTTATACAAAAGAAAGAAGTGGAATACAAATCTTTAACCTAACCGAGATGGAATTTGAACCCACGTCTTCCGACTTGCCGAGTCAGACATGTTAACCACTACACCACGGTTGACTCTATCCTCTTGTTTCGTTCATATGTTTTTCGGCAACTTGCCTACTTACGAGTAGCTTGTAACGACTATGACTTTGTAGTAGAACCACATAGTCACTATTTTATTATTTTGTCTGTTTGTCCACCAGTGAGCTCCACCGAAATAATTAAGTTTGTTTTGCTCCTATAGACCTAAATTTTATATGAAGATTGATTATTCATGACGCAAATTTAGGCGCGCGTCAAATAAGTATTTAAAAGCTGTTTGAAAACTACTAAAAATGTTTGCTATTTGACGTACAATGTTAACCCTTTTGCAGGATGCAAGCCGTTCTTGCTAGCCTACCCCGGTTGGGGCGTGTGCATGGAGCGAATTCGTGTCCTACTCGCCGCCTTAGCGGGTGGCGTTCGCGCGGCTTGCTCTCGTGGCGCGGCAGTCGGCGCGCACATTAGAGCGCAAAGAGCTTTGGCCCAGTTGCATTTGGGAGAGAAGAAGTTTACACACACTGACACTTTGATGCTGCCTACTTTGGGTAAGTGTTTGCCGGCTTTTAGTTGCAGAATGAAACGTCCCGAGCAGCCAGAGGCGCTCACCGCCTCGCACGGCATGCGGCAAATGCCGTGATCGGTGTGGACGTGTCTCGCTTGAGGCAGCTAAATGCTCGGCCTCATGCCTCGACCGAGGCACGACTATACCGACCACTACCGCCAAGCTGCTCGGGCGGTGTGTTGTGTATGCACCTAATACCTAGGTTCCCCTTCTCTCTCTCTTTTTTTTATTTTTTTTATTATTATATTTTTTTATTATAATTAGCATCAAACTTACACCAACAAATCTTAAATTACATTAAAATACTGTTTCTCTCTATTGGGATTGAAGTCAAACCATTATTAAACACTGTTTCATCAATACGTATTTATTTTAGGATCCCAAGAAGGCGCATTTGAAAATGTCCGTATGTCGTACACTGGCGAAAACGGGCAAACCATCCGCCAGCTGATGTCGGCTCACAAACTGCGCCGCGTCGCCATGTGCTGCCTTGCTTCCCCGCACGGTCGGCGGCAACATCTCGCTGTATCACACGAAAAAGGTCAGTAGCAAACACATGTTATTAGTTACACATTTTTTTGGGGACTCGATGACCTGTAGGACAAGAAGAAGAATCTGGACGGGTATAGCTTAAATGTAACTTAAACCCTCTTCAAAAGTATACCCGACCGAAGAAACGATCTGTATATGGCGGCTGATTGTCATGCTTTATCTTTCCCACTGAGACTTTTGCAGGCGTTCTTGCTTTCTCCTTCACACTTAGGTAACCGCCGCCGTTTACAGATTGTTGACTATAAAACCTTTTTAGTTGTGTACTAGATCCTAACCAAGTTTTTAATTGTCCTCCCAGGCAAAATCACCGTCCTGCAACTATCAGCCCTACTGAAACAAGCGGATTCCTCCAAACACAAGCTGACGTTGACCCGGCTGTCTTCCGCGCCCATACCATTCACGGTGCTCAGTCTAAGCGGCAACCCGTGGAACGAGGATCTGTTAGCGGTGTGCGGATTGAAGGAGTGCCATGTTTTGACTTTCAACAGTGGAGGTAAGAATTCGAGAAATCTAAGACATTATCGCTAGAGTACAGGGATACAAGCCCAGTTCACCTGAGGCTGACATTCATATCGTAAACATCTACTGAGGGAAACGATATATCGCTATCTGAAGTAGTAGTACAGTGGTAGTAAATGTCAACGGTCGCTATTGCGTGCTAAGCTAACGTGAAAACCCTAACTAATCCTAAGGCAACCGATATAAGACATCAAACTAAAAAAAAAAAACTTTTATTTAAATTTAGGTGCCGTGGCCGACCACCTAGTCCTGACTACCGGTTTGGAAGCAAACAACTACGTCATCAAAGCAATATGGCTGCCGGGCTCGCAGACGCAGCTCGCGCTCGTCACCTCGGACTTCGTCAAGATATTCGACCTCAGCAAGGACTTGAACAATCCTATGCATCACTTCTTAGTGCCGAGCGGAAAGGTAAGACTTACGAACGTATCATTTTTAGATGACTAACATACTAAGAAATCAGCCACCGATGACTATCCTAGTCTCAGGCATTCGTTACGACTTTGCAGAGAGTTCGGATAGGTTCTATAACTGATATCTAATGTCACCATGGGTAACAGTGACTGTAACTAACCTCCGTGAATAAGCACTCCGATGAAGCCTGTATCTATAAGCAGAACGAATCAGAAATTTGAAATTAAATCTGCATATTTTATATAAAATTTGCACTCATATTTTATGTTTCAGTTATTTTGTATTGGGTAACAGACATATAGCATATTTGAAAATGCTTCTCCTATCAACAGGTCCGCGACGTGACATTCGTGAACCAAGAAGGCATAATGCACATGCTGTGTATGAGCTCAGCCGGGCACATCTACTGGCAGCCAATGAGCGAGGAGTCGCGCGCCTCCTTGGGCACTTTCTACGTCACCAACACTCTTGAAGTGCTGCACCCTGAAATACAGGTAAGTGGGGTTCTATAGCGACTATAAGAGGGCATAATGCACATGCTGTGTATGAGCTCGGCCGGGCACATCTACTGGCAGCCAATGAGCGAGGAGTCGCGCGCCTCCTTGGGCACTTTCTACGTCACCAACACTCTTGAAGTGCTGCACCCTGAAATACAGGTAAGTGGGGTTCTATAGCGACTATAAGAGGGCATAATGCACATGCTGTGTATGAGCTCGGCCGGGCACATCTACTGGCAGCCAATGAGCGAGGAGTCGCGCGCCTCCTTGGGCACTTTCTACGTCACCAACACTCTTGAAGTGCTGCACCCTGAAATACAGGTAAGTGGGGTTCTATAGCGACTATAAGAGGGCATAATGCACATGCTGTGTATGAGCTCGGCCGGGCACATCTACTGGCAGCCAATGAGCGAGGAGTCGCGCGCCTCCTTGGGCACTTTCTACGTCACCAACACTCTTGAAGTGCTGCACCCTGAAATACAGGTAAGTGGGGTTCTATAGCGACTATAAGAGGGCATAATGCACATGCTGTGTATGAGCTCGGCCGGGCACATCTACTGGCAGCCAATGAGCGAGGAGTCGCGCGCCTCCTTGGGCACTTTCTACGTCACCAACACTCTGGAAGCGCTGCACCCTGAAATACAGGTGAGACAGGCTTTTTTTTTTCAAATTACCGTATTTTTCTTTTTTTGTCTTTTTTTTGGTTTTCTTTTTCCTTTTCAAGAACACTAAATTCTTTTTTATTCTTCCTCCTTTTCTTGGACGAATTGTCCAGGATATATTTATTATTTATTTATTTATTCTTTCGATTTCTATTCTTTTGTTCTCTCTTATTTCTTTTTCTTTCCGTTTTTTTATGTTCTGTTTTGTTTTGTTTTGTATTATTTTATTTTATTACTTAAATACGACATCTGTGACATTATAATCTAATTTACTCGTACGTTGGGAGCACCGGGTCATTCATTGATTCTTTGTCCCGAATTTCGAAGAAGATAAATAAAGGACTGTGTTTAAAACATCAATGTATTCATGACTGAGTTTTTTTATTTTTATAGGATGTCGCCGGTCTAGTCGGCGGTGGAGGTGTATCGATCTACTACTCCCACACTCTGAAGATGCTGTTCTTCTCTTACGCGCAAGGCAAGAGCTTCTTAGCTCCCCTGAACACTGTGGAAGAGAGCGTCAAAGGTAAGTCAATAAGAACAAAATACATAAATACTACAACGTAAATTTCTGTGTTACAATAAAGTGATTACATAAATACATACCGCTATCACTGGGTAGGCAAAGCTTAAACTTCCGCAGGAACAATCGTTATTTCCACGTCTGACTAGTACGTTATTATAGTGACAGGTTGTAAGCTCATCGCCTAAAATACCTCAAAGTCTTTCAACCGCATCTTACAAAACCCTTGCATGAAAATGGTGTGATGCTATCTAAACCGGATTCACGTGGCATTGAGTGATCAGCTGCGTCATGCGATCATGCCGCGCGAGGCGGTGAGCACCTGAGGCTGCTCGGCCAGCATGTGGCATATACGCTGCTCATCAAGTTTAAGGGGTTTTCTTTAACTAATATTTAATCAAAACTCATAAAATAAATCAAACTCATCAAATCTATTTTAGGAACAGCAATGATCACGTTATCATCAACCTCGACTCAGAAGGAAGGCGGCGGGCGCGGCAGCGGCAAACAGGGCGGAGTGCAATCCCTTTGCCAATGGGCCGAGGTCCCTGGACACCCTGGCCTAGTGACAGCTGTCATGCAGGCTTCCAACAACCCTGTGGTGCTCATGTTGACGCCTACTAACATCTTCGTGCAAGAGATCAAGGTAAACTTCGGTTATTTGAATATCGATTTACTCATAAGCATACTATTCATATAAAAACAATTGTTTCGCAACTTTCAGAGTGTTTCGTGGCAACGGAAAACTAGCCACAATATGAAACAGATAAAATGGTGACGATTTTTGTATCACGTACATATTCTGAAACTTGATATAAATATGGTCACGTGACTTGTTCTCTTTGTCGCAAAACACTTATTGCAAAACAAACGTTGCCAAATAAGTACTAACTGTACGATTAATTATCCATCTGTGAATATCGTTGTTGCTTTCTAATTTGCTAATACAAGTAGAGAAATGAGAGATATTTTTGTGCAGGTGGTCCCAGCCAAAGCGAAGATCACCGACATGGTGGCAGTGCGGCACTGGTGCGGCGGCGGCGGCGAGCAGAAGAGCACGCTCATACTGCTCTGCGAGGACGGCAGCTTGAGGATGTACGCGGCCAGCGCTGAACACACCGGCTACTGGCTCTCTCCCGCCATACAGCCCACGCATGCGCCTCGAAGGAGACCGAGACTGCTCACACATCATTCTAAGGGGAAGCAACAGGTATGCCTTCTTAGCTTCTGTAGGAAAGAACCTAAGTTCGTTTTATGTTCTATGTTCCAAAGCTCAAGAAGTAATGCTTATTTGCTAGGATGTTGAAACGGCTGCGCTTCTACCCCGCCTTATGGACTTGATTGTAGAATCATGACCAGTCTATCGTGTTGTGACTTCTCAAAGCACTAATACGCACCTAAATCTAGTATGTAATTTAGAGTCAATTGACGAGTGGAGCTCTGACGTCATCAGAGAGTAAGATAGGAATATTAAATTCACCCAAGTGTGACAAAGATAGATAGATTGTCGCGCCCATTATTTGTTTTGACGCGAAATATTTGCTTCACATGTTGTGCTGAACATTTTTGTTTCCATTTTTTTGTCGCTTAATATCCAGATCATATTACCTGTCTCTAAATATAGTGCAGTCGTCATATTTTCAAATACATGATCGTTTATTCAAATAATAAATAAATGAATTATGAATTATTGTTTCGTTCAGGCCGTGACAAAAGCGAGCGCGAGCGGCGCACCGCAGTTCCCGATAGACTTCTTCGAGCACTGCGTCGCGATGACCGACATCGAATTCGGCGGCAACGACTTGCTGCAGGTTTACAACGTCGCTCAGATAAAACACCGCCTCAATACTACTGGTGAGAGAAAAATCTATCACGTCTGTCAGATCCATAGACTCCACAGTATTCATAGGCCCATGACTTGAGTAGTACCTATGACACGTATCTGGTACATGTCATAGGTAGTCTGGGTGTCAACGTAGGACACCCAGACAGATATAAAAAAATTATAAAGAGTGTTAGGAAGAGTAATAACTTCCTTTCAAGGGATGAACCAGTTCACGAAACTGACCAACTTTCCTCATGGACCATAAGTCGAAATATAAGCAAAAAATACGTCACATACTACCTGACTCGGTCGGCTGGTACATTTTGTAAGGGAGATCCAAAAACTTTTGGGGAAAGTTGTTTAGTTTCATGGGCTGGTTCATCCCTTGAAAGTTACTACGCGCCATGTAATTCGTTGTAAAAAAATTAAAGATTTACTTACTAAGATTACTTATAAATCCAAACAATAATGTTTTTACAGGATTGTATGTCGTGTCTACAAAGATGAGTGGATTCACAATGGAAGTAGCTAACTCAGACCCCAATATGGTCATTTGTGGCATCAGAGTGTTGCTCGGTAGTCAAGACGTAGCGAGGACGCCATCTTATGTTGAGGTATGTATTCTTTAATGTAACTGTACCCATATCTATAACATCTTTCCCAAGTAATAGGTTCATAGGTTGAAATATAAAACTGACTAAGTAACATTACTCGATTTACCTAGATCATAAAACTATTTTCTATAGTTCCTACTAAAAACTGTTCCGTGTGTAAACTGTGTTCAAATACGTTCTTTAATTTTATTAAAACCTGTATAAAGTATTTTTTAATTCTTGTCCATCCCTTCTCAGGTGTACGGTAGATCAATCCAGACAATCGTAGTGCGTAACCGATGGTTTGACATTCCTCTGACGCGTGAAGAATCCCTGCAATCTGACAAGAAACTGGTCATCAACTTTGGACCTTCGCAAGACCCCGACGGTGTTACTATGGTGGACTCTGTGAAGGTCAGTGTGATGGAAAACTGTTATTACTTTTTAGTTTCTTTTGAATTGCGTAGGTTATATGTGTTTTAGTTATACGGTCGGCAATAATAGATGTGAATAAATCAATTGCAAATATTTTACACCGTGAACAAGTCGATAAAACTGAACAACTTTCCCCAAGAAACATAGATCTAACTATGAAAAAAAAAATACCTCGCATACAAAATGTCACCAACCAAATCAATTTTTTTCATATTTCGTATCCTGTATTACTTAAGGAAAGTTGTTCAGTTTCATGGGCTGGTAAATGCTTTACAATATTTGCAGTTTAACTTATATAACACTCAAAACATCTCAACACTGATATTTAGCTTATTGTTTTTAAATGAGTAACTAATTTCGGCATTTTCCAGGTATACGGCAAGAACAAAGAACAGTTCGGTTGGCCGGAAGAAAACGAAGATCCGTCCGCTTGCCCGTCATCAAGCAAAGTCGCCGCCGAGGGAGACAGCAACGGCGGCGCCTGGAAGCCCAGCCCTCTAGAGCGCTTGGCTTGCTCTGCATTAGAGGCGCTAGAACTAGGCGCGGGCGCTCCGGCGTCCTGCGGGGCGGCTGCGGGGGCGGAAGGCGGGGCCGAGTCGGCGAGGAAACTGCTCTGCGCGCCTGCAAGTGCGCATCTACACGCGCGAGCTCAGTGCTTGCTGCGCGCTGTGTATCACACGCACTACCACCAGTTCAAGGTTAGTCCATAAGCCAAAATGACACAGTAAGATTTGTATCTTTCCAATCAACCATTGTTGGTTTCAATGTTAAAGTTGGTTATAAGTTGGTTTTTTAAAGAAATGGTCCCGAATTCGCAACATTGTTGCTTGTCTCTATCAAAATATGTGACGTATGAGCGCATGTTAACAATAATATTGCCCTTTCAGGATCCTTTCCTTAAAAATTCAAGAGATACGATATTATCTCGAAAATCTACCAAAACTAATTAAGTTTTTTAAATCATGATTTGTCTTCTCTCAGGACCAAGCAATCCTGAAATATGTGTGCACTTCGCTGAAAGAGCTTCGTGACACGTCCGACGCTCGCAACATCGACCCAGAAGCATACTTCCGTCTCGTTCTGCTAGCTAGAGGCGTTGCTATTGCGAGACCTAACCACCTTGTCAAGTTCACTGCGCCTACACCGGCTAAACCTATCAGTGAGTATGACAGATTCTGCGAACCGTTCTTGGAACGACCAATGATCGGGCAAAAGGATCATGACAACTGTTGTTTGGATGCTCGTCCCGTTTTTCATCAGTCTTGCGTCACGCTTGCAGGCCTCGCAATCAAAGCCAAAGTTATAATAAGTATAGAGTTTAAATTATTGTTTAACATTTAAGCACAGGGAATTTTTACGAAACATAGTAGTTCATTCTGGTATTATTGAAAGTTAAAGTTTTAATTAAACTTCGAAAGAAACAAAAGTGTTGATGTTAGGCGTTCTTTAGTGTATTTCGTGCTAAATTCGTCATCATCGGTAAGCAGTGTAAAAAAGCTTCAGACCTCAATAAAATCTTTGGGTGGTTTAAGGGTAGGGTTTTTATTTATTTATATAAGTTTCCCTGTTTTGTGCAACAATTAATGGACGCAAGACACATTGCTAGCCCATTACATTGACATTCTTCTTTTCTTCTGAATCTTTTCTACTATCGAGTATGGACTTCTCTTTCATTCGAAACGGAGGTAGATAGAAAAATCGGAAATCATTGCAGGAGTGTTGACTGTTCTGTTATATTTCTTAGGTGACTGGTCCCAACTATGGAAAGATGAGCCCGACGATCCGGACCGCGAGTCCCATTTATGCGCGCTCCTCACCAACGTTCTATGGCGCTTGGCTGCTTGCAAGAGTGCTATGGGCGGTGCGCCGGGAGTATTGACCTACGGGCTGCGACACGCTGAGCACACGCTCCATGCGCTAGCAGACACCATACATGCCTTCCAGCTGCATGGGGAGCCTTCATGTGTGAGTAATTAAGGCTTACTTCCGTCTCGTTCTACTGGGGCGTTGCCATCGCACAACCCAATCGTCTTGTCATTACAAATTATATTACAGTAAATTCCATTTGTGCCCCAAATTATAGATGTCATTCATGCCTCAGCAGATTCCATTCACACGACAGCAGATGTCAATCATGCCACAGCAGACAAAATTCATGCCACATCAAATGACATTCGTGCCTCATGCTGTCGTTCAGGTTTTAGCAGATACTTGGACGATCTGGTTTCTCACAGAGAGAGAGAGATGGGGCACATACAATTCGTGTGTTTAGCAGACACTTTGTTGATTTTACTCCGTTTACAAATGTTTCTGCAAAGGAAGACGTAGAAATTTAGGCGTAACTTAGTTGTTTTTTGTCATGTAGGTGGACTTCGGAAACCAGATCTACTTATCTCTACTCCTGGCGGAGGATCAAAGCATCAGTTTTGGTGCTAAAACTGCGCTGATGAGAGTCCTACGACCAAGAGTGAAGAGGCGTAGAGTTTACATCCCTTCACCGCCTAATACTCCCGGTTAGTATTTCGAATGCTTTTTATTTGGCTAGGTTGTATCATCGAAACTCGCTGATGGCTATAAATTGGAAGCAATGGGGAGGAATACAATTAAGCTTAAGCGACTGTGCATAAAGCCACCAATAAGATTTGTAACCTTGAAACACATTTTTGACCAATCACAGAAAAAAAGCGCTATTGACAGTAGCGCCATTATTTCTCCAGTTTTTTACCCTCGTTCTTACTTATTATTTAACAGCTATTTTTCCATCTGCCTCTTTCTCTCCTATCTATTTTCATGTGCAGTTTATTCTTATCTGTATATAAGTGTCTACTTCATACTTTTACTAAGCTTTCAATTATAGGAGCCGGTTCGTCAGTAACCACAGCGCAACCAACGAGCTCTATCACTGAAGCGGTCGTGTCAGAGTCAGATTTGAGCGGCAACCGCGATGAGCAACAAGATAACCAATACATGGACGTAGACGACTCCTTGGAGCCTATGGTTCTACTCGCGCCAGATGGAGGTATATTCCCTAAACTTATCGTTTATTTTTTATTGTCTTCAGTTATAGCAAGACATTAATATGTAGCTATCGTACTGTATACATAGATTTTGCCTATTCAAACGAGGTCGAAAGGAATTTCTGAAATAGTATATGGCAGTATTGAGAAGTCGATTGATATTGGGTCCTTAGGATTTTGTGCTTCTAACCTCATCACTACATAGTATAAAGCAAAGTCGCTTTTTTACGTATGTATGTTTAAATTTTGAAAAACCCCAACGAATTTTGATGCAGTTTTTTTATCGATAGAGTGATTGAAGAGGAAGGTTTATTCTCATAATACTTGGAAAACAAGTAATTCCCAAGGGAAAATGAGTACAGTTTGACATTTTCTCCACAGGCCTTGAGGCTTTACTGGATATCCCGCCTGACGCAGATGATGAAACGATGGTGGAACTGGCTATAGCTCTGTCACTGCAAGAACAGCCGAGACGCGCTCCCGCCGCGCCCTCCGCCCCTCCCCCGCCCGCACCCGGCTTCAGCGACGCTACTGCTTCTCCGCCAGGGTAAGCAATTGGTTTTTGACACAATTGAATTCAATTGTATCAAAAACAAAATTTATCTGTCTGGACTGTCCCGATGGCGTAGCGGATAGTATGCCTGCCTTCTACGCCGAGGGTCGTGGGTTCGATCCCCACCGGACACAAATATTTGTTAAGTCAATTTTCAAATATTTGTGTTGAGTCTGGGTGTTTTCTATGTATAATATGTATTTATTTACAAAAAAAAAATTATATATGTATTAGTATCAGCTATCTAGTTCCCATAGTACAAGCTTTGCTTAGTTTGGGGCTAGATGGCGCTGTGTGAATTGTCCAGGATATTTATTTATTTATTATTTATTACTCTATATTGATAGATGACTTTCCCACTATACGTCTTCGACATGATCATAGATTCCTTGGAATTCCCGCAACGACACTTTAAACCAGAATTCAGAAAATTATTTCATTTGATACTCTACACTACATATTAAGTTTTTAATTACATGATATAAGGTAATAAATAGTGTGTGATAGATGGCATTGGCGCTCTGTAGAGCCGGCGATCAGGCTGGCTCTTTTGATAGCCATCGGGTTAATTGATTGGTTCGTTTGTTCAGGTCTGATGACGAGGGTAGTACCGCTGCGACTGACGGCAGCACCCTGCGCACGTCGCCTGCAGAGCCGCCCGGCTCGGCTGGTTCAGAAAGCGGCGGCTCCGGTGCCGACAGCATTGGAGGCGTTTCTGGACGCAGCAGCGCGTATGGTAAGTAGAACAAAAAACCGCCTTATAAGGTCTCAGAGAGAGAGCTGTAGGTATACATTACTTTCACTACTTTGCCATTGGCTACAACTACAGTTCTCTCTACCTTTCGAAAGCTGATCAGGAAGTCAATCTCTGAAACGTGCACAAAAGTAGGTACACCGAGTCTAGCCACGCGTATTTAAATTTCTACTACTTGTTGTTTTAATAGTCAAGGGTATGTTTGAATTTACTAGGTTATTTAGGAAGCGATAACTAAAGTAGAACGAGTAGCAGATTTTTGAATAAATCTAATTAGAACGTTTCAGAAATTGAGCTCCTGAACACCTGTTTGTCTCATCTGAGTCCTACAAGAGTTCAATGAATGGGCAGCAGCTATCACTGTAAATATAACACCTTGCACTGCGCTCGCCAATCCGCCTGCTAACCGTAGTGAGTTTGGCAAATGTCCACATGTCCAGCAGTGTACTACTGTGGCTATTGAAATTGGGTTGTTCAAGGCATGCTTGTGTCGTTGTGCAATGTTTGCTTATGTGAAGTTTACGTGTGGTGTCCATTTTCTAGGAGAAATGACGTCCGCTACCTCAACGGGCGCCATGGCATCAAATGTCGTCGTTGCTCCAGTATCTGTCGGACGTTAGTATCTTACTGTTAGGCCCCGGTCTCGGGTTTTGCGGGCAGCGGGGCGGCAGCGGCGGCGGCGTGCTCGCTTTTTTTTCTAGGGAGTGCGCCGCTATGCCCGAGAACCGGTGCATTTCAATGTATGCAGATCTGCGGCTGCCGTCCCGCTGCCCGCAAAACCTGAGACCGGGGCCTGAAAGATATTTTATTGTAACAAGTTAAAAAACCTAATATAATCGGTGGTAAAAACCTAATATAATATAGGCGGTCGTTCGCGAAAGTGACATTTTGCGATGAGAACATATTTTGCGAAACGTACATTACACAATGTGTCTGTGGTTTTCTCGCGCTTAGGGTCAAATAAGATAGCGACGTGAAAGAAATCATCATCATGTCATGTAGATTCTTCGTCACTTTGGTAGAATTGAAGCATAGCACAATCGCTACGTTTCTCGAAGGCGCCTGGCAACGCGGTGTGATTTCACACACATTTTTTTTGTAAATACTTTCTCTAACAAGAGAAATTTTATATTCTAGAAGGTGCATCAGGTGTAGAAGGTCCATCAGGCTCGACGCCCGCGCCAGTACCTTCAACCTCACGCGCGGTGGAAGCGGAGAATGAGACGAGAAAACTACACGCGTTGAGACTATCGCTGCTTTCAGCCGCGTTGGACGCGCTACCTTCCTTGAGGACCTTGCCTGGAGTTAGGGCTATACCGTTCTTCCAAGTGAGTACACCTGTTGTACATAATTTTATTTTATTGAACAGAAAGATATTATAAAATTAAGTGTTATAATGCCATCCAAAATAGCGAGATATGACGTCATCTCTCTGCATTTTCATACAAAATATCGTTTTAAAAAGTAGCACATTAGAGCTGCCAGTCATCATGCCAGCGGCAGTCTTTTGAGGAACCGTTGTCAACTTTGTAGAACTTTCTCGAACTTATTTATTGAACGCTTTTTTTTCTTATAGAGCCCACGACGCTTAGAGATGTAATTTTCTATGCTAACCGCTCTATAAATTACACTATTTTCCATTTTAATGGGATTTTTTCAATTTTATCAGGTTGTGCTTATGCTGGCCGGTGACTTGGATTCGAGCGTGGAAGCCGACCGAGCAGTACTCGACCGTCTACTGGAACTATTAGTCGCCGAACTAGACATTCAGAACCCAGAGGCCGCTTCAACTCAGAATACAGCCGAGAAAAGAGAGTTGCAGCTCGCTATAGCTCGATTGGAATTGTTGGTGTCGGAACTGGACAATGGAGATGAGAATGTGCCTCCAGTTCATGAGAGGACTAATAGGCGGGAATTACAGCTTGTCATCATGCGGCTATTGAGTAAGTTATCAAATATTTTCCTATACTATTTCTAGTCTTTGCGAAACAGATTTAGATACATTTTAAAAACGACATGCCTCTATAACATTTACATGTGTGTCTGTATGACCGTGTCTTTACACGAGCAAAACTAATTTTCTAAGGAATTTTCTGTATACTATACGCAAGGCCGTACTATTGAAAAACCGTAAAACTATAGAAATCATAGATGCTCGCTTTAGACAGCCACATATCGTAACCGTGAAGAAACCTAATGAGTGCTAAGCTAATGCAAAACGCACATATCGTGATAGGCTATAAACTTTCTAAGAAAAAGCACTGTTATCATTGAACAGCTGCGTCCACACTGGACAGCCGAATGCTCTACCACATGTCTCAGACGAGGCCCGTGCTTGCGAAGTGTGGACTGAGCTTTTGATGTCAGAAATTTTCTGTTATTTATTATGTGAATCTCTCAATGCAGGTGTCCTGATGGCTCGCTGGAAGACAACAGCCTCGGGTGGTCAGCCCTCACGCGCGGAAGTATCAGGCGCGGCCTGCGCGGCGCACGTGTCTCGCTTGGCTGCTGCGGCCTTAGTGAGAGCCGGCGCGCCGCAGCACTGCTTCAAAGTGCTGTCTGCGCTGCTGCCTTACTGGAAGGATAAGACATCTAGTAAGTTGAAGCATCTGTGGTCTGACCATTTTCTCAAGACATTAATTAATCTGTGATCTGGTGGTCTGCCTATTGTCTCAAGATCTGGAGGACCCTGATTTGATTTCATGCTGAATGATACCTAGTTTCCCGTAGGAAAGATAGGCCCTTGTTTCACAGAGCATGTGAAACTGCCAGCATCCGTGTACAATTCAATGCTACAATCTGTAAATTTTGATGTTGTTACCTTAATGAAATTACATGTTTATTTATTGTGTTCAGGTACTGGAACTACCCCGACCGGCCACCAGCTGTTGAAGCCACAGCCTCCGCAACCGCTGCCGGACATGCAGCCATTTTTCGTCAAGGAATATGTCAAGAGTAAGTAACTTTATGAAGTCGTCTATTCTTAGAGAGCTAAGAAATTAAGGAAATTTGTTGTGGTGTTTCTAATCAGGGTGTTAAAGACAGCCCCCGAATACTGATGGCGTGCATTCAGCCCATGAAACAGAAAAACTTTTATCAGAAAACGTAATAAAATTCCCATAGTTTAACACGATTTTTTAAAGAAAAGATCCCGAAAGCGCAACATTATTGTTGACATCCCGCTCATATGTCATATATTTTGATAGGGAGACAAACAATACTGTTGCCAATTCGGGATCCTTTCTTGAAAAAATCGTTATAAATGCGCGATTTTGTATGAGTGGTCGAACTTGTTTTGTCGTTTCCTGACATATGTTCCTAGGGGAAAGTTGTTCAGTTTCATGGTCTGCATGCACCCTATCAGTATTCGGAGGCCTGCCCCTTACACCCGGTAGAGTGGAAAAATTAATGAAACAAAGAGTTTGTAAACCATTATATCCATACCTCTCTTATAACAGATTTTAATTTTGTATATTTTAATCGACGAAAAGAACCGTAGCCGGTTAAATTTCCGGTTAATAAATTCACCGGAAATTTCGTGCCTTATCACAAAAAAGTTAGACACGAGTTAACGCGAGTCTAGTGTTTTTTTTTGTAAGAAGATATTTTTTAAACACGCGTTCGACTCGCGTCTTACTGTTTTGTGGTAAAGCTCTTTATTTATGAACTATTTGTATTTATCCAGGCCACGCTTTGGACGTGTTCGATAACTACCCGCAGCTGCTGATGGAGATGGCTTTACGCCTGCCCTGTCAGATACACAAGCACTGCGATCCGGCGCATTTTGACGCGCGTTGGCGAACTCTACTCTGCGAATACATGATGAACCAACAAACGCCGCTGAGGTAGTATTGGTTTTTGAGTCGAGTCTTGTGGGGTTGACAGGTGGCGGGGGGAAAAGATTGACTGTGGTTTATTGAGATTTACTGCACTCACAGTGCCCACTCGGCCGGGGTTCGATTCCCCGTCGACGCTTGTCAATTGACAATTTCTTTTGACTGTGGTGTTTTCGTAAATTTGTAAATTTTGGGCTATCGTGACCGTTTAGAATCATGTTCCCCACTCACATACCAGATGCCGATAGCTTTTGATATGTGGACGTTAGTTACATAGTAGCGTCCCGCTAAAGGCGTGCGCTGCGTTACGCGGATGGTTAGCGTGTCTTGTTCACTTTGTGCGCTTTTCAAGCGATGCAGATGATTGAACTTCGCGCGGGTCAGCACGGACTATACTTGCGACGCAGCACACGGCCTAAAGCAAAAGCTGAGTAGCAGCACGTATCCTGTTTAGGTTACTACCTAAGCAAGGACATAACATAGCATGAAAGTACTATCCCTTGAAAGTTTAGTCCCTAATAGTCAGGGGTACTCATCTCAGCCTTTGATCGAGGACTGTGATGTGGTATACGGGTATGCGACCCCGGCTTCCCGAGCAAGCAGTTCCCTCCTGCTTAACAAATAAAAAGTCTGTTTCGGCGAGAATGGCAACCCAATGCAGATATGCACAAGGGCTTGGCGGACTCGGCGACTCAGCAAGGCAATGTGGATGGCCTAGGGCGACGGTAGAGGGCGCGGGTAGTTACTGTCGGCCAGACACTGCGTCTGACCTCTCCTTCAGTCGTAGCGGTTTTCCGTTCCACTGAATCAAGGAGGGTGAGGACTAAGTGCGTGCGCCTGCGTTTGCGCGAACGTTTGCGCACCGAAATATATCCTGCGCAACTGACCGCTTCCGAATAATGGACTCCGATGACGCAAAGTCCTGTGGCGATGGGTTGAGGTAGAGAGGTCTGGCGTGGTGCAAGCTGGGCTTTGTCTGATTCCTGCACATAGGCGGTTCTAGGGGCGTGAGTACATGCCGTGGTCGCTTTTGCATTGCAAATCGGGACGACAATGCGAATTCGGCAGCACCTGGGATGACAAAGCAGCCCTTTTAAGGGAGGCACTGCTTTCCTCGCCCAGCCGAGGAGGGGGCTAGAAAATGTGCCCTAAAAAAGTGCTCGTCCCTACCCGGAAGGTGGTAGTAACCACGGCTGCCACCGCATCACTTAACTCGTGGTCGACGAAACAGAAAAAATAAAAACAGCATGAAACCATCTATCATGTGAAACCTTCGGGAATAATAAATCCAAAAACACCAAAACTTTTGAACACGTAGTTTATTTTAAAATCACAAACTGGCAGAGTTTCTGCTTATTAACCTTACTCAACTAAGCGCATGGCACGACTGACTGTCCGGACGGGATGGCAGACTATTTAAAGCCTCCCCCTCCAACACCGAACTACCGGTGTTGCCAAGTCAAGCCAATAACGATAAAAATAAGGGCCAGTAACCGTTATCCAACCAATAACTGTTAAATAACGATACCAACCGGAACTACTCATAGACAAACCTGTTACAAAGGTATATAATAACAGTTACGCCTGGTATTATCTTCTAGACGTGTAACAGTCGGCCATCCTTTCCAAACGAGTCCTCTCGTTAAGTACTTAATTTAGCTCTAATAATAATTTATTAATCACATTCTATAATTTTGAAACGGTGATACCAAATAATAATTGTACAGAAATAATTTCAATGAATTCATTTACAATAATTGCATTTAAGTTTTAGCGCCATTTAACTATTTCATCATATAATAATAATGCCTCTCTCTTTTTTTTAAGAATTTATAATACAGCAGTATCAAGAAAGAAAAAAAATTGTATGCATCATCACGAATGATACTTAGTCTACGTCTGTCATCTCAAATGACAAAAAGAGTCATCTCAAATGACAAAAAGAGTCATCTCAAATGACAACGAGTCATCTCAAATGACAAAAAGAGTCATCTCAAATGACAACGAGTCATCTCAAATGACAAAGAGGGTCATCTCAAATGACAAAAGAGGGTCATCTCAAATGACAAAAGAGGGTCATCTCAAATGACAAAAGAGGGTCATCTCAAATGACATAGCTCTGTAAAACTCAGCATCTTATAGTAAAACTAAATATAATAACAAAAGAAAAACTTAAAAGTAAGTCGTTTAAAATACACCAGTGAACGGAAACTCTTAACATTATTCCGAATCGCTTCCCCCACTAGAAGAGTAGTCAGCACCATAACTCAACCACGGGAATATTTTGTCAATCGCGACTACTCCTTCATATCGCCTGCCTTTTCGAGTAAGAGGAGTGTCTTCTACTACAAATCGATCATTTGGTAGTATCTTTTTGATTTTGTAAGGACCCTGGCATTTTGGCTCTAACTTTTTCGATTGTCCTGTGCCAGACGGGACAGCCCTAATTATTCTTACCAGGTCACCTTCTTTATACTTGGTAGCAGGCTTCCTTCGCTTATCGAATCTTCTTTTAGTTATTTCTTGATTTTTCCTAATACAATCACTAGCCTCATCTCTAATCTCATCCAATGATTTGTTTATAACCCCATTTCCAACTTGTTCAACAACTTCATTTAAGATCCCTTGAGAAGGAATTGGGACTTTTCTGCCAAATAATAGTTCTGTAGGAGTTTTTTTTGTAACCTCGTGAATGGTCGTATTTATACCCATTTGAACTTCAGGAATATAGCTATCCCAAGTTTTTGCATCTTTGTCATGTGTCATTGCCCCGAGAGCAGCCAGAATCGTTCGATTATATCTCTCAACCTGACCATTCGCACGAGGAGAGGATACTGAATTCACTATGTGTTTTATGCCGTTGGACGCTGTAAAAGTTTTAAATCTTTTACTCGTAAAACTGGTGCCCCGATCTGTAATCAACCTAGTCGGAACACCGTAAAGACTAAAATAAATTTGGAATACTTTAATACTCGCTTTGGACTTTGTGCTACGAACTGGTGCAAGATAAACATACTTAGTGAAAGAATCCACTATCACCAAAAGGTACATATTTTTCCTCTTGCTTCGTACGAATGGTCCAAGGTGGTCCGCATGTATAGTATGAAAGGGGATCTCAATTTTTGGAATTGGGTGTAAAGTTCCTTCTTTAGGCCCTGAGGGTGTCTTGTGATGAGCACAACCTAAACATGAAGATACGTATTTCTTGACGAATCGCCGCATCCTTGGGAACCAAAAAAACGCTTGAATTCTTTCAAGTGTTTTTTCGAACCCAAAGTGACCAACGTCGTCATGGTTGGCTTTGAGAAGCTGCCAACGGACTCCTCTGGGCACCACCCATCGCTCAGTGTTATTATCAATGACGCGAAACACACGACCATTTTTAATTTTAAACTCGTTGCGCATTGCAGCTACTTTAGCAGTATCTGGGTCCTCAAGTACTTGTTTTATCCGTCTGATTTCAGCATCTCCTGATTGAACTGTCGATATCCAATCTGCTGCACTAATAGTAAGTACATCTATAATGCAGGTTTCATCAGTATTATCTGGCACAGGGCTGCGGGTTAGACAATCCACATGAGTCATTTTGTCGCCTGGCCGGTATTCAATTTTGCAATCGAATTCCAGAAATTGAATCCACCACCGGGATATTCGAGGAACTAGATCTCTTTTGGTGAATGTAGATCGCAAAGCGTGGCAATCTGTAAATATCGTAAATTTTATACCCAAGAGATAAACCCTGAACTTATTGAGTGAGGAAACAACAGCCAGTGTTTCCAGTTCAAAAGAGTGCAGTTTTTGTTCGTCAGCAGTTGTCTGGCGACTAAAGTATGCGACAGGTCTGAAACCATTTGAATCGCTCCTTTGCAACAAAATACCAGCCAAACCAATCTGGCTGGCGTCGGTATGTAATTGTGTTTCAGCGGAATGGTCATATAAAGCCAAAACGGGCCGATTTATTAGATTTTGCTTTATACTTTCAAAAGAGCGATTCTCAATATCAGTCCAACGCCATGATGTATTTTTCTTCAAAAGGTTTGTCAATGGTCTCGCTATTGTTGCAAAATCTCTAACAAACCTTCTGAAGAAACTGGCTAGTCCAATGAACCTCCGGACCTCGTGTTGATTCTTTGGGGCTTCAAACTGCGCAACTGCTTGGGTTTTCTGGTTACCTGGTCTTATTTCTCCTTGGCTGATTTCAAACCCGAGAAACTCAATAGAGGACTTGAAAAAGTTACATTTTTCCATCTTCAAAGTGAGTCCACTGTCCTGTAACGCTTTTAGGACCTCTTCTAGTCGGGTAAGCCCTTCACTAACTGAGCAAGATGGTATCAATAGATCATCCATATAAACAATGGTGTGTTTAATTTTTGCTTTATTTAGCACTTTATGAATTAGTCGTTGGAATACGGCCGGGGCATTCGCTAGACCGAATGGCATACGAGTATACTCGTATTGACCATCCGGTGTAACGAACGCAGTCTTCTCTATTGAATCTTTTGCGATAGGTATCTGGTGGTACCCAGATGCCAAGTCTAAAGTAGTGAAGATAGACTGACCTGACAATTGATCAAGTAAGTCTTCTATTCTGGGCAATGGATAATGATCTTTCTTGGTTTTATTATTCAGTGCGCGATAATCGACACAAAGCCGCTTTTCTCCTGTTTTTTTGTTTACTAAAACAATAGGACTAGCGTATGGTGAACTTGATTCGCGAACCAACCCGTACTCGATTAGTTCGTCTATCATGTTTTGAACCTTCTTACGTTCACTCAAAGCCAACCTATAAGGCCTATAAACTACTGGATTCGAATCTACAAGTTCTATGTTCATTTCAGTTTCAGTTGTAAAGCCCAAATCATGCATTCCCCAGGAAAAACAGGCTTTATATTTAATCAGTAAATCTTCCAGTTTCTGTTTCTCGTTTGGGGTAAGCTGATCTCCACTGTTAACAACGTAATTTGCATGATTTTGATCTTTACCTACAGTGTTAACTTTCACTCCTGTATTAAAAATCAAAGCACGAGTAATTAAAGAATTTTCCTTCAAGGTTACGGCTTGGGACCCTAAATTGTGAACTAGTAGACTACATCCACCGCGAGTTATTTTATATTCGCCCGGCAATAGATAATATTCATGGCCTTGATCCCCCCTGACAGTACCAGCAACATATATACTCCCGTTAACTTGGTCTGATTTAGCATTTACAGTTTTCAGCTCCCCTACAGGAATCGTCACATCACAGGAAGCCAATAATGGAATTTTTACTGAATTTTCTTCAAACCTTTTAAATATTAGCTCATTATCAGTCTTTGTGATTCGCATATTAGGTCTTTCCGTGTAGCTATGTCCTAAAAGAACCCGATAATTTATCAAGTGATCGTGTACTATATATGCCTCAACTTGAGTTTCTACAATTCCTTGTACTTCTACTGTAACATATACTACTCCTATGGGCAAGTAAGGTACGTTGCCTAACCCTCTGAGGTAAGGACCATCAACGACTGACCATTTAAGACCAAGTTTTTCAGCATCCGATTTACGTATTAATGTAGTCTCACTACCTAAATCAACCGAACTTAATATCAATTGATTATTAATTTTTATGGGCATTTTAAACTTGATACTGGTGTTTTCAGTGGCTGTAATATCACTCACGTCCTTGACATTACTTGGGCCAGTCGTCAAATCATCAGTACTCTGGATAAGAACCTTTAAAACTGCTTTATCTTTGCCATCGGGTTTAGGAAGATTTTTCTTACGACATTCAGCCTCAACATGTCCAATCAAATGGCAAAAATTGCATTTTAATAAAGGTTTTGTGCAATTGGAACTGGAATGTCCCTTTTGCTTGCAATTGAAACACACAATTTGTTGCAATTGCGACTGCTGATTTGGTTTTGACGAGCCCTGTAAATCGTTAAACCTTGACCGTGAAACCAAATTCGAATTACGTTTGTCCCTTCTATTACCGTTCTCGCTAACGGTTTTGAAAAACTGCAAAACATCTTCAGGTTTTTCAAATTTTGCGGCTTGAGCTCCTACTCTTACGCCCCTATCATCAACTCCGTGAACTATGCAGTCAACAGCGTTTCGACCGAAAATTTTACAACGATTGAGCAAGTTTATTTTTTTATAATAGTAAATTTCTAGAGATTCTCCAAAACGCGCTCGGAATTTTAACATTTCTGATAGAAGTTCCGCGTAGTTTTCGGCTGATGGAAAAGAGTCCTTTAGAAGCTGCTTCCATTTCAACCATGAGCGTTTTAGGGACGGCAAACCCTGATACCATAATTTCGCATGACCTGCTAATTTTGGCAAAGCATAATGAATTACCTGCATTTCAGACCAGCGATAAATATCTGCACATTCATCTACTTTATCTAACCAAACGGCTATGGTTTGTTCTTTTAAAAGGGGATCAAATTCAGGGATAACATTGTTCATGGCTGGTGAAAAATTTTCGCGTTCACTGGGTTTACTTTGCAAATATTTAGAAAACTCCTCAAAGAAAAAAGATGCTGAGTCATACCTTTTATTTTCCGAGCAAGTACCTTTCGTGTGATTGAATCGGTCCTTTAAGTCGTTTCGTCTCCTATTTTCCGATGGTTCCTGGCTTCTTTGATGTCTGGACTGGCTTCTGCGTTTCGAGTAGCTTTCATTTTCATTCATGAATTTCTCCCCCTTTAGCTGACTTTGTAGATTTTTCAATCTTTGTATCTCAAGTTCATATTCTTCTTCTCTGTCGCGGAGCTTTCGCATGCGACTGCGGCTACGACTATGACTGCGTGAACGGGTACCATGGCAGACTCTTTTCTTGGTGTCAATTCGGCTTGGTCTTCGTATCGTATCAGGTGAAGCCTGAACGCTTCCCATAAACTGTACTTCGTTGGATAATTTTCTCAATGCACTGCGACTTCTTGTACGTGACCTTGTTCTTCGAGGTGACTGATTGTCGTAGTCTATACGGCTGGATCTTCCAGTCATCCGTGCTGGGGTTCGTACACGTCGTTCTCGTCTTCCAGGATCTAAAATAATACAACGAGTGCGGCTACGACTTGCCCGCACATTGTCATCATCAACAGCCAAAATGATGCTCCGGTTACCACTTTCAACTGCACGTGTTGGTGTTATCACCCGTCGATCATGTCTTTCAAGGTCTAATATTACGGTTTGAGTGCGGCTTCGACCTGCCCGCTCATCATCAATACCATTACCTTCAGCAGGTGTTTTGATGCTCCGGTTACCGCTTCGACTTGATCTTCCAACTGCACATGTTCGAATTTGGCTAGATCTTTCAACTGCCCGTGTAGGAGTTGTCACACGTCGTTCTCGTCTTCCGAAATCTAGAATGACGCTTCGGGTATGGCTCCGGCTTGTTCGCACATCATCAACGCCATCGTCATCGCCGTCAGCTAAGATTACGCTCCGGTTACCACTTTGGATTTCCCGTACGTCATTTCCACCATCATCATCGTCGAGATCCATTGTCTCAAAATCCTCTTTTTGGGCGCGCAACTATCCCGCTTCTGAAGGTTGAAACCTTCGGGAATAATAAATCCAAAAACACCAAAACTTTTGAACACGTAGTTTATTTTAAAATCACAAACTGGCAGAGTTTCTGCTTATTAACCTTACTCAACTAAGCGCATGGCACGACTGACTGTCCGGACGGGATGGCAGACTATTTAAAGCCTCCCCCTCCAACACCGAACTACCGGTGTTGCCAAGTCAAGCCAATAACGATAGGAAATAAAGGGCCAGTAACCGTTATCCAACCAATAACTGTTAAATAACGATACCAACCGGAACTACTCATAGACAAACCTGTTACAAAGGTATATAATAACAGTTACGCCTGGTATTATCTTCTAGACGTGTAACACATGACATTTGGCGCGTGGAACGTGAGAACTCTAATTGATCGAGATGGCAACTCCTGTCCTGAACGCAAAACCGCCATCGTAGCTCGAGAACTTCATCGCTATAACGTGGATGTGGCTGCGCTCAGCGAAACACACCTTGCTGATGAAGGAGAACTGGTGGAAGATGGAGGTGGTTACACTTTCTTCTGGAAGGGTACCTCTGCATCCGAGCCTCGACGTTCAGGGGTAGGATTTGCCATCAAAAATCATCTAGTAAAGCGACTTCAAGAGTGTCCTGTTCACATCTCGGACCGCGTTACCACACTGCGCCTTCACCTGGATACAGACAATTACCTTAATGTCATCAGTGTCTATGCTCCAACGTTAGACAAGTCTGATGACATTAAGGACAAGTTTTACGAGGAGCTAACTCAATGCCTTGATAGCATAAACGCCAGAGAGCAGATCTTGTTGCTAGGCGATTTCAATGCCAGGGTTGGACGGGACTACGAGGCTTGGCCTGGAGTTCTGGGACGACATGGAGTTGGCAACATGAACAGCAATGGTCTGTTGCTGCTCGGTCTTTGTGCTCAGTACGATCTAGCGATATCGAACACTATGTTCAGACTTGCCGCTAAGCACAAGACAACGTGGATGCACCCGCGTTCCAAACACTGGCATTTGATCGACTTTGCTATTATTCGGCAACGAGACATCGGTCAAGTTCAAGTCACCCGCGTCATGCGTGGTGCTCACTGTTGGACTGACCATCGACTAATTGTCACTAAGCTACGACTCCGCCTCCGTCGACCTCGCAGATCCACAGTGAAGAAGCCTACGTTTTTAAACGTGGATAGGCTGAAAGATCGCGAGGTTAGGGTGAAATATGCTGAAGCCTTATCTGAAAAGCCGTCGCCAATAACTGAGACCGGTGATGTCAGTGCTGCTTGGGGAGCTTTGTCATGTCATCTCATAGAAGCCGCTTCTGCTACTTTGGGTACGAAAGACCGACGTAGTGAAGACTGGTTCGATGACAATAGCGAGGCTCTTAAAGCAGCATTCGACAAACATCGACAGCTCCTGCGACAGCATAATCGAAGAGGTGGAAGTGTTGCGGTGGTCAAAGAAAGTGACCAAGAGTTACGCAGGCTGTCTCGACAAATAAAAGACAAGTGGTGGCAGGACAAGGCTTGTCAAATGCAGTGGCTCGCCGATACAAACCAGCTTGGTGAGTTTTACTGTGAAGTGCGTAAGCTGATTGGTGCTTCCTACCGTGCAAAAGTACCTTTAAGGTCTTTAGACGGTATGCACCTCCTGACCAGCAAGGAGGATGTACTTAAACGTTGGGCTGAGCATTTTCACAACTTGCTCAACGTAGATCGATCAGCTGATCTGCATCATATCAGTTTAATGCCTCAACTCCCGTTAGCCACGGAGCTGGACGAGCCCCCGTCATGCCACGAGGTTGTTACTGCCATCAGACAGCAGCATAATAACCGGGCGGTTGGCATTGACCTTATACCGGGTGAACTACTTAAATATGGTGGTACGGAGTTGCACACGTCGGTATGGAAACTTTTCGTTCGAATGTGGGAGGAGGAGAGGGTCCCTGAGGACTTCAAAGTGTCTCGCATTTGTGCCCTCTACAAGAACAAGGGTGACCGTTCTGACTGTAACTCATATCGCGGTATTTCATTGCTGTCAGTCCCTGGAAAAGTCTTTGCCAGAGTTTTACTGAACCGCCTCAAAGATTTGTCGGAAAGAATTCTGCCCGAAACCCAGTTCGGCTTCCGACCTGACCGAGGTACATGTGAAGCTATTTTCTCGGTGCGTCAACTACAAGAAAAAAGTAGAGAACAAGGTCGCCAATTGTACCTCTGCTTTGTTGATTTAGAGAAAGCATTCGACAGTGTGCCTCGCGAAGCTCTCTGGATGGTGCTAGGAAAGTTAGGGTGCACAGAAAAGTATGTGCGACTCCTAAGACTCCTGCATGACGACATGCAGTGCTGCGTCTCTGTAGACGGTGAACAGTCTGATTTCTTCCCCGTCACCTGTGGGGTGAAACAAGGGTGTGTTCTAGCGCCCACACTGTTCGCCTTGTACTTTGCAGTTGTAGTCAAAGAAGTCCTAAATACTGTTTCCCAAGGAGTCCGCATCCGTTTCCGCACAGATGGCAGTCTTTTTAACCTGGCTAGACTTAAGGCGCGCACTAAAGTCTCGTATGCATTGATTACTGAGATCATGTATGCTGATGACTTGTGCTTTCTTGCAGAATCCCCAGACGGCCTGCAACAGCTAATGTCCGTTTTTCACCAAGCATGCTGTAAATTCGGCCTGAAGATCAGTGTCAAAAAGACGGAAGTGATGTCCTTAGACTCGCATGGTCGCGAGACACTGGCGATTATGCTTGGTGAGGATATGCTGAAACAAGTTGATAAGTTTCGTTATCTGGGGAACACTATAACATCTAAGTGTAACCTTGATGCTGAGATCAACAGCAGAATCAGTGCTGCAGCTGCAGCATTTGGGAAGTTGTGTTCCAAGGTTTTCTGCTCGCACGACCTAAAGCTAGCCACAAAAATCTCTGTATATATGGCGATTGTGCTGCCAAACCTTCTATACTCCTCCGAGACTTGGTGTGTGTATCGTCACCACATACGCACTCTGGATCGCTTCCACCTAAAATGCCTTCGCACCATCATGAAGATCAGATGGTCCGACCGAGTGCGCAATACCGAAGTTCTGAGACGAGCCAATGTTGGTGGCATTGAGGCCTATCTAATGCGTCGTCAGCTACGGTGGTGCGGTCATGTATCCCGGATGTCGGAGGAGAGAGTGGCGAAGCGCATCTTTTATCGCGCATCTGAGCTAGAGGAGGGCAAGCGAAAGCATGGCGGACAACACCTCAGATATAAAGATGTTCAGAAACGACACATGAAAAGATGCAACATTGAGCCCACTCAATGGGAGGGTCTGGCAGCACAGCGTCCCGAATGGCGCGGGATGGTTAAGAAGCAAGTCCGCGAGTTTGAGGAACAGCGTAAAGCAGACCTCGACGCTAAGCGCGATGAGCTGAAGGCCCGTCCACCCGTCGCCATTAACTATAATTATGTAAATGGCAAACTCACGTGTCCACTCTGTGCACGGGAGTTTACTGCCAAAATTGGCTACAATAGCCATCTCCGGGCGCATCAGCGCCGATCTGATTAGGAGTCAAAGTGGTCGCCATGGCCGAAATCGGTCGGAGAGATCAGTCCCTAATAAGTATATCGCCCGTTGCGGTATATTCCTCTCTATTCATTATTCTTACTCTAATTAATACTAAAGAAAAATACGCTCATGGAACTATTTTTGTACTGTACTTTCGCAAAAATATGATCAGTTCTATAAACCTTAGGCTTACCTACGCTGTCGCCTGTCTACCCCACTGATACATCTGAATCCCCACTTGAATTTATCATTGGATCTGAAAAGGATGGTTTCTTGCAGGAAACAAGTCCGCAAGCTGCTTTTACTACTCTGCGGTACTCGTGAACGCTACCGTCAGTTACGCGATGTACACGCGTTGGATACGCACTTGAAGGCGGCTAAAGCGCTTATGACTACAGACCCGGCTTATGACAAGCTGGTACAGCTGATGGACCATCTCAAGGTAAGATATATGGTTATTTCACGTGTCATGATCCATCATAGGTTCTTAGAAGGCATTGATGAGAGATACCGTCAGTTGCGTGACACACACGCGTTAGATACGCACTTCAATTGAACGCAGCTAAGGCGCAATTAAGGTAGCAAGTTTGCTTATGGTAGCAATTATGATACCTATGTTTTAAAAACGCATTTTTTGATTTTAATTGTTTTGTATTCAAATAAATTACAATATATTTCCTTTTACCTATGAAATCGCAATATATTTCCAAGATATTGCTGGGTTCCATGTTATGGGGCTAGCAAAACTTAGCTATAGCTTGTCCATAAAGAGTAGATAAGAAATGAGGGCGCCCCTTTGCGATTTGCCAAATTTGACAGATAACGCTTATGGCAAAAATTTGTCATACAACATTTTTAGTTACATTTTATTTAATTTCTACTCTTTCTGGCCAAGCTATGCGATGACTGAAATGTCCTCTATTCATGGTAACGAACCGCTGATGAATATTTCTTGTTGCAGGCGTGCGCGGAGATAGTGAGCGCGCGCACCGGCAACTGGCAGCACACGTGCGTCGTCGAGCGCAAGGAGGCTCTCGGCTGGCTGGTGGCGGCGGCGCGGCGCGTGCACCCGCACGTCGCGCCCACCGTGCTGCAGCTGCTGCAGTGCGCACTGTGCGCGCCGCACTCCCACCACCGCCAGGAGGGCAAGGTACACTCCAGCAGGGAAATATTAGGATGGAAGAATGTGCATCTAGGAGCAAACAACTTTGAGAAAATGCAAGACTTACGTAACAGATTACGTAACCTTCTACTTGAAATATGGATGGTTTATGTTTGAACAGTACTCTACGGTAACAGTTTGAACAACCTATTTAGTTAACCTCAGATAAGGTCTTGGGGTGTAATCTGTTCCAATTTATTGCGATTGTTTTGCAGAAAGAGCCTGCAACCGACTGGCCTGAACGTGAACGCAGCGCCGAGAGCGATGCTTACGTATCTGATGGCTCCAAGTTCCAAGAAAATAAGGTTCCAGTACTCGTTCAACAAATCATCAAACAGGTAAGATAAAATAAAAAACTCATAATTTCTGAACTATCTTATTCTTGAGAAAACAAGATTCCGGCGGGCCACTTTCAGTCAGGGCATGTACAGAGCTGGGATCTTGACATTGACAAAGATCAAAGGCTATTGTAATTCTTTCTATCCTTGTCTGACAAGAAAGACTAGTGCATCGTAATGCATCGTAGTATGGGATTTCAAGTAGAGTATAAATTTTTCTTTCTGTTCCCAGGTTTCTCAAGATGAACTGAAAATGTTTGTGAAAGCATTCCTTCTGGAGACTAACTCAACCGCTGTGCGTTGGCAAGCTCATGCTCTTCTGTTATCCATATACAAGTAAGTAAAACTACACATACACACCATTATAATTATACTAGATGTTGTGATACTGTTTTTATCTGTTTCTTTTCCTAGACCTCATTTTGAATTTCATACAGGAAATTGAATTGCATATAATTAGGACTAGGTACTTTAATCAAGTGACAAAAATATGTGAACGAAGCAAGTGGTATAGCGGTCTTAACACATTTGACCCGGCTTATCAAAAGTAAGTTCGAATCCCATCGGTGGCGTGATTTTTTCCACTTGTTTCGTTTGGGTGAACTTTTTAACAAAAAGTTTATATCATATCGTTATCGTTATCTCCTAGCAACTCAGCCCAAACTGACCAAGCGAACCTGGTTTCTCTACTGTGGAGCATTTACCCGACGTTGCCGCAGTACGGACGCAAAGCTGCTCAGTTCGTTGACCTACTCGGTTACTTCACGCTGAAGACTCCTGATATTGACACGGAGGTAGGTGTTCTTTATAATATGTAACGTGTTTTTCTTAATAAGGAACATTCTTAGTTAGCTTGGAGTTAGATCTATTTAATATTTCTAGTCAATTATACTCATATAACTAGAGAAACTGTATCTTGTATATTCATATTGTCTTATTAATACAGGGTATTACAGAAATACCAATAAAGCTGAAAGAGTGTTGACGGGTCCATTGTAAAGAGTATACACAAAGAAAAAAAAAAGATTAATAAAAGTTATTAATGTAAAGTAAACAATGTCACCCCAATGTTTTGTTTGTTCATTCTGTAACAACTTGTATATTGAAAACCTACAGATATTACTGTGTATAGAAATTTACATTCCCGTTTGTTGGCAAGATAGCACTCTTTTGCTCACTTACATTCCATACATTTATGAAAAACTACAATCTTACACCAATACTTTCTCAGAAATACGTTGGCAGCGCTGTAGAACTCCTCCGCAACCAGAACCAACTTCTGTCGTCTCATGGCAACGCTGCGTTGTATGCCGCTCTCAGCGCTTTCGTGGAACTGGACGGATACTACTTAGAGTCGGAACCGTGCCTCGTTTGCAACAACCCTGAGGTCCCGTTGGCGACTATCAAGTTGCCTACTATAAAGGTGAGTAGTTCAAATGTACAGCGACTCAAAGAAGCACCAAAGAAAACTTAAATTTCGCCCGCTAGGAAGAATTGTTGGCCTACTTTCACTTTTTCAATAACTGTAACAAAGGCTTGAACTAATGAGTGCTGCAAGGTTTAGTATTGGTACCACTTCTATTCAAAATATATCGTTTACTAACATTTTTTAATCACATTATTTTGATTTCTTAGCTGGCGGATCGGCGATGCCAGTGTAAAATGTATCCGTCATCGGTGTATTATCAGTGTATAAAAATATATTAGTGTATAAGTCGCTTTTTACCATACTTGCGCGTATTTTAAGCCCTGTAAATCAAATCCATTCAATTCTTATTCCATATAGATCGACTCGAAGTTCACTACGACAACGCAAATCGTGAAGCTAGTGAGCAGTCACATGATTAGCCGCATCAGCCTGCGCATCGGCGACATCAAGCGCAGCAAGATGGTGCGCACCATTAACTTCTACTACAACAACCGCACCGTGCAAGCGGTCCAGGAGCTCAAGAATAGACCTGGTACGTAATGTAAATATCCTGGACAATTGACATAGTGAGCAGTCACATGATAAGCCACATCAGCCTGCGCATCGGCGACATCAAACGCAGCAAGATGGTGCGAACCATCAACTTCAACTACAACAACCGCACCGTGCAAGCGGTCCAGGAGCTCAAGAATAGACCTGGTACGTAATGTAAATATCCTGGACAATTGACATAGTGAGCAGTCACATGATAAGCCACATCAGCCTGCGCATCGGCGACATCAAACGCAGCAAGATGGTGCGAACCATCAACTTCAACTACAACAACCGCACCGTGCAAGCGGTCCAGGAGCTCAAGAATAGACCTGGTACGTAATGTAAATATCCTGGACAATTGACATAGTGAGCAGTCACATGATAAGCCACATCAGCCTGCGCATCGGCGACATCAAACGCAGCAAGATGGTGCGAACCATCAACTTCAACTACAACAACCGCACCGTGCAAGCGGTCCAGGAGCTCAAGAATAGACCTGGTACGTAATGTAAATATCCTGGACAATTGACATAGTGAGCAGTCACATGATAAGCCACATCAGCCTGCGCATCGGCGACATCAAACGCAGCAAGATGGTGCGAACCATCAACTTCAACTACAACAACCGCACCGTGCAAGCGGTCCAGGAGCTCAAGAATAGACCTGGTACGTAATGTAAATATCCTGGACAATTGACATAGTGAGCAGTCACATGATAAGCCACATCAGCCTGCGCATCGGCGACATCAAACGCAGCAAGATGGTGCGAACCATCAACTTCAACTACAACAACCGCACCGTGCAAGCGGTCCAGGAGCTCAAGAATAGACCTGGTACGTAATGTAAATATCCTGGACAATTGACATAGTGAGCAGTCACATGATAAGCCACATCAGCCTGCGCATCGGCGACATCAAACGCAGCAAGATGGTGCGAACCATCAACTTCAACTACAACAACCGCACCGTGCAAGCGGTCCAGGAGCTCAAGAATAGACCTGGTACGTAATGTAAATATCCTGGACAATTGACATAGTGAGCAGTCACATGATAAGCCACATCAGCCTGCGCATCGGCGACATCAAACGCAGCAAGATGGTGCGAACCATCAACTTCAACTACAACAACCGCACCGTGCAAGCGGTCCAGGAGCTCAAGAATAGACCTGGTACGTAATGTAAATATCCTGGACAATTGACATAGTGAGCAGTCACATGATAAGCCACATCAGCCTGCGCATCGGCGACATCAAACGCAGCAAGATGGTGCGAACCATCAACTTCAACTACAACAACCGCACCGTGCAAGCGGTCCAGGAGCTCAAGAATAGACCTGGTACGTAATGTAAATATCCTGGACAATTGACATAGTGAGCAGTCACATGATAAGCCACATCAGCCTGCGCATCGGCGACATCAAACGCAGCAAGATGGTGCGAACCATCAACTTCAACTACAACAACCGCACCGTGCAAGCGGTCCAGGAGCTCAAGAATAGACCTGGTACGTAATGTAAATATCCTGGACAATTGACATAGTGAGCAGTCACATGATAAGCCACATCAGCCTGCGCATCGGCGACATCAAACGCAGCAAGATGGTGCGAACCATCAACTTCAACTACAACAACCGCACCGTGCAAGCGGTCCAGGAGCTCAAGAATAGACCTGGTACGTAATGTAAATATCCTGGACAATTGACATAGTGAGCAGTCACATGATAAGCCACATCAGCCTGCGCATCGGCGACATCAAACGCAGCAAGATGGTGCGAACCATCAACTTCAACTACAACAACCGCACCGTGCAAGCGGTCCAGGAGCTCAAGAATAGACCTGGTACGTAATGTAAATATCCTGGACAATTGACATAGTGAGCAGTCACATGATAAGCCACATCAGCCTGCGCATCGGCGACATCAAACGCAGCAAGATGGTGCGAACCATCAACTTCAACTACAACAACCGCACCGTGCAAGCGGTCCAGGAGCTCAAGAATAGACCTGGTACGTAATGTAAATATCCTGGACAATTGACATAGTGAGCAGTCACATGATAAGCCACATCAGCCTGCGCATCGGCGACATCAAACGCAGCAAGATGGTGCGAACCATCAACTTCAACTACAACAACCGCACCGTGCAAGCGGTCCAGGAGCTCAAGAATAGACCTGGTACGTAATGTAAATATCCTGGACAATTGACATAGTGAGCAGTCACATGATAAGCCACATCAGCCTGCGCATCGGCGACATCAAACGCAGCAAGATGGTGCGAACCATCAACTTCAACTACAACAACCGCACCGTGCAAGCGGTCCAGGAGCTCAAGAATAGACCTGGTACGTAATGTAAATATCCTGGACAATTGACATAGTGAGCAGTCACATGATAAGCCACATCAGCCTGCGCATCGGCGACATCAAACGCAGCAAGATGGTGCGAACCATCAACTTCAACTACAACAACCGCACCGTGCAAGCGGTCCAGGAGCTCAAGAATAGACCTGGTACGTAATGTAAATATCCTGGACAATTGACATAGTGAGCAGTCACATGATAAGCCACATCAGCCTGCGCATCGGCGACATCAAACGCAGCAAGATGGTGCGAACCATCAACTTCAACTACAACAACCGCACCGTGCAAGCGGTCCAGGAGCTCAAGAATAGACCTGGTACGTAATCACTGCATAGTAGGTATTAAGCAATTCGCTTTTAGCGTCTGTATATATTATGTGTGTTTGCTTAAATCTTTAAAACTTCACAACTGATTTTATGCAAGTTTCTTTAATAGATAGATTGAAGATGATTCAAGAGGAAGGTTTTTAAGTATAATGCTTGCCGGGAAAACTTGTTATTCCCACGGGATCCACCGACGATCGTGTAGGTAGTCTATTTCTCTGTGGCGCGTCATGAACAGTATTTTATATCTATCTATCTATTCCACTATTCCCGTAGTTCGCCTGGATATCCGAGTGGGTTTCTCGCGGGTACAACCGCTATCATTGTATGTTTATTTTTATCAATGTTTGAATTGGAATACAAACATTCTCTGTTATCTTGCGAAAGTCCATCATCAATATTCTCTTTTACCAGGCATGTGGCACAAAGCTAAGCGCGTGCAACTACAATCGGGCCAATCAGAGGTCCGCGTTGACTTCCCGCTGCCGATCGTCGCGTGCAACCTCATGATGGAGTATGCAGACTTCTACGAGAACCAGCAAGCTACCGGGGAGTCTTTGCAGTGCCCGAGATGTTCACAATCTGTGCCGGCCAATCCAGGAGTGTGCGCCAACTGTGGAGAGAACGTGTTCCAGTGTCATAAGTGCCGGTAAGTCTTACTTATCTAATCAGTTACACAAAATTACAGTCATACAAAAATAATTCTTGGGTACTCAGGCTATGTAATTTATTGTAATGTCAATATAACTGCTATGAGAACCAGCAAGCGACCGAGGAAGGGTCCCCACGATGCTCACAATCTGTGCCGGCCCATCTGGGAGTGTCATAAGTTCCAGTTTCAGTAATTTAGGCAGTTTCATCAATCTTTGTTTCATCAATATTGTGTAGGTAAGTATTTTAGCTAAATGAAGCTGGATAAAAGTACATTGACTCGTTACAGGCGTTTTTTTATACAGCAGTATAAGAGAGATGACGAACGGGATGATTAACTTTTATTGACATTTATTTGGCTCTAAAGATAGATCACTTGGGGCACAGTTTCTTGTGCTATTAAAAAAAATGTTTGTAATGTGTTTGGTGAAGCATGTAACGAAGGAAAGATCCATATCATGAGAGTATCCTTTCAGCTATAACTTTAATTTTTTCCCTTCCAGCGCCATAAACTACGACGAAAAAGATCCGTTCCTATGCCACGCGTGCGGTTTCTGCAAGTACGCCAAGTTTGACTACACGCTGACCGCGCGGCCGTGCTGCGCCGTCGATACCATAGAGAACGATGAGGAGAGGAAGAAGATGGTTCAGACCATTGGTGCGCTGTTGGACAAGGCTGATAGAGTGTACAGGCAGCTCACTGCCAACAAGCCTGTACTGGAGGTTAGTCTTTATGCTTTGTAGATGCTCTGATATACAGGTTATATAGGCAAGCGTATAACGGCCAGATGGACCGATGACTTAAAAGAGAGCCGCTGGTAGCGAATGGATGGCGAAAGCAGCCGTTCATTGTGGCGTACCCTGGGGGCGGGCTATGTCCAGCAGTGGACTGCTATAGGCTGATATGATGATATACAGATTAAAAGTTTGAGGGAAAGCTTGACTGGAAAGCTTGACTCTTTTAAGCCACGTTCTGCTAAGCTGAATTCCGTTTTTACTCGTGCAGCCATCCATATTTCTTAGACTGACCAATTTATTTTTTTTGTATTAGAAAGATTTACAAGATTCTATCTCAATATTACAATGCTATTAACAAATCTGTATATGGGCGTACGATTTATACTTTTTCACAGTATTTAACAACTTTTACTTGACAGCTTTTATCTGTATATGGGCATACGATTTATATTATCTCAAAGTATTTAAAAAAATACATAGTTTTTTATCCAAGTCATTGCTGGATCCACCTACACCAGGCATTGAAAATTCAAATCAAACTGTTCTTCCAGTCTCTCCTACACAAGATCAGCGAGCATCGCCTTGAAGGCCGAACCGGTGACGAAAACAGCAACGCATCTAATACTTCATTCAGCGGCGCTCAGATCAACCGCGTCATACAAACGCTAGCGCACAAGTATTGCGTCGACAGCAAGGGACACTTCGAGGACCTTTCCAAGATTATACAGAAGGTGCTGGCTTGCAGGTAAGACTTAGTCAACAAAATATGCATAGGACCGTTTGAGCCAGAATTAACTGGTTTGCTCTGATAGTCAGTATCATTAATTTGTATAGTGGATTCTTTTTATCATAAAAGTCAGTGCATTTCGTGGATTAAAAATACACATACACGTTTCGTAAAGGCATGTACAGGAGTTGAGATCTCCTATCCTAAGAGAAAAGTAAACGTTTTCGAACTTATCTCAATACGTGTAAAAACCATAGGCGTTAGAAAACTGTGATATGCACAAATATACCATGCATTTTAACTTTCATTTGCAGGAAAGAACTAGTCGCGTACGATAGATCTCAGAGTGAAGCCACGAAGGGTGATACTTTGCCTGTTTATGCGGGCTTAGTACAAAATTATGATGGAGATCTTTCTAAAGGTAAGATTAATCTTTTTAGGTAATCACAATTTCCGAAACTCTTTCCGTTACGTTTATTTACCTAAACTTATATACTTGTTTTTTCTTTTCCTTGATTTTGATGATCACACACAGATAAAACAATGCGTGACAAAATCGCAAAAAGTCAATAGTCTAGAAATGTATGATTCAAAGTCGCAAAAAATCAAGTTCGCAAAGTGTAATGTAATTTTGCTACTCTTTTGTTTACCTTTATTATCAATCTGAGAACCGCTATTTGTTCACTGTGATTCTAACGCTCTATATTATTTTAGAATCAGGCGGTACTTGCTACGGCTGCTCGCTCGCGGCCGCGGAGCATTGCCTCACGCTGCTGCGCGCGCTGGCCTCGCAGCCCGAACATCGCACGCGACTGTGCAGATTCGGCCTCGTGCAGGAACTCGTACAACACAACTTGCACCGAGGAACCCCACAAGTATGATCAAAAATTGATGTTTTTGCATCATTTTTTTGAGCTCTGTATATGACAACTTTCTCAGCGTTTCTTGATTTCTTTCTTTTGAGTACCAGGTATATTAATTTTTCTGTTTATAGTGTCAGGAAGAAGTTCGTGCCCTTATCTGTTTGGTGACACGAGACAATCTGCCAGCTACAGAGCAACTATGCAACTTGCTTACGCAGCGTATCACCTTGTCACTAATGGGACATGCGGCTTCACAGGACCATAACAACTCAGTAAGTTCACAGTGAATTCACCATGTTATATGCTTTCTTTACTTCCTTGTCTAATAAGTTAGGAACAGGATAGTATATCTTATCTTAGTCATATCATGTTTAACAATGTTTATTGGTTCTTTCTCGTTTCTAGTCATGTAGCTTTTTTGTCTTCAGAAGAAGAAGAAAGAAGACTTTTTTACCCGACTACGGCAAAGCAAAAAGGAGGGTTATGATTTTAGTTGCAATAATATCCTATACCTTTCTAAAGCTGGGGTGTGACAGCGCAATTTTAAACTCACTAATTTCATCGACCTTTTGATAAATTAGGGTCGCTGAGTCAATTTGCTGTCCTCAATATAGGTTAGCTAACCTTCTGTAAACTATTATATTTTATCTTTTTCAGGTCCGTCCACTCGTCTTACTACTGGGTTCCCTTGTGAAAGTATCTGACTCGGTGGAATGCTGGGAGTCGCGGCTGCGTTGTATCGTGAAGCTATGGGTGTGGTGTTGCCCTAACCTGACGGAAGTCGCGGGCATTCCCCCAGCTGCTAATGCTATACTGAAGGCTGAAGCGTTGGCGGGCCTGCCTGGTATCAACGCTACGTCTCCGAACTGTAAGTGAATATTTATAGAGATTTCGTTAGTCCAGTCCATTGGCATAGAAAGTGGCTTTTGAGATACATAAAATACTGCTGCGCCCGCTGTAACTCACTTTCCCATGGGAATAAGATGTTTTCCTGCATGTATTTATACATAAAAACCTTCCTCATGAACCAACCTATCCATTAAAAAAACTGCATCAAAATCCGTTATGTACTTTTAAAAAATTATGCATACATGTGTGTATACACAGACTCGAAAGGCGATTTGATGTAGTGATAAGCAATACAATTAATTATAAATTGGCAGTGTCGGTGAAGATGCACTTGGTCAGTACCCAACATGTTCCGGGATCAAGCCTTAGCTGCTGTTAACATCTTTTCAATTTCTAGCAACTTTCGTCTATAATATTATAGCACTCTTACTGTCCGTCTATTAAAATCATGTTTTTGTCCCCTAGCCCACCAATTCGCGCTACAACAAGTGGCTTTGCCGTGCCTGCGCTACATGCAGCAACTGATGGCGCCGATACCACCCGCGCCTTCTATCACGTCTGCTACTGACTCCGAACAATCTAAGGATTCGAAGGTAAGCCTCCATTGTTTACAAAGAAACTGTTTATCGTTAGGTAGATTTTCCCCAGGTTTGGTTGGTGGAATGAAATGGCAATACTAAGATATTGACTTCCCAAAAAGTTTAATATAGGTAGTACCCCACTATTTTTCAAAATATTGGGCTTCCAGGTGATTTAAATAGTTTTGGGCTACAAATTATCACTTTCTTTTGAACGACTGACTGCTCCTGAATTCGTACAGTTTAATTTTGCCGTACCAAGAATTACGTGTTTTGAATTCATCACATCAGCCTATAGCAGCCCACTGCTAGACATAGGTATCCGCCAGGGCACGCCACAATGAACGACCTCCCACTTCATCTGGTAGCTACCAGCCGCTCGCTTTAAGTCATCGGTCCATCTGGCCGGACGGCGTCCAACATACGTGCGTGGAGGGTGTGTTTTGAAATAATGCGCTAAAACGCGTCTTTTTATTTTACATAGGAAGTTGCTCCGCAAATCGGCACCACAATCGTAGCCACCGCTCTGACGTCATCAACCGGCAACGTGGTGGTAGACCTGGCGGCCTGGCTGGCTGGGAGGGTACCGCACAAACAGTGGAGGCGCCTGGTGCCCACGCGCGACACTTCGCCGGCAGAGGGCGACACGCTGCCGCCTCGGGACAAGCACCTCGCCTTCAAATACGTGACCAAGTGGCGCGAAAGGGTGAGTTGTAGTCGCTCCTGCTCTAACACTAGTGAACATAGCCGCTGTGAGAGTGTGACACAAACAGTGAAGGCGGCTCGTGCCCACGCGCGACACTTCGCCGGCAGAGGGCGACACGCTGCCGCCCCGGGACAAGCACCTCGCCTTCAAATACGTGACCAAGTGGCGCGAGAGGGTGAGTTGTAGTCGCACCTGCTCTAACACTAGTGAACATAGCCGCTGTGAGAGTGTGACACAAACAGTGGAGGCGGCTCGTGCCCACGCGCGACACTTCGCCGGCAGAGGGCGACACTCTGCCGCCCCGGGACAAGCACCTCGCCTTCAAATACGTGACCAAGTGGCGCGAGAGTGTGAGAAAACTGTCTTCTTACTTTTTATGTGGGACACCGAGTCGTCCAACGAACCAATGAACCCTATTTTTCAACCGCCTTCTACAAGTAGCAGGCTTCTGACATAGTCGTGTAACGACTGGCGTCTAAGTAAAAACAGTCAGAACCATAATATCCAAATTAGAGTTCTAGTAAAAATGTTTTCTAAAAATATAAGACATCCTACTCTCAAAAGTGCTATTCTGTTTTAAAATGAAAATATAAAACCAGAGTTTTAATACGAGTGGGATAGATCGGGGTTTTCAGGTGCATTTATAGACTAAAAGTGTCTTTTACCTTTCCTTAAAAGTTTTAAAATGAAAATAAAGAATACCGGAGTTTAAACACGAGCGGGATTTAAATTAATAATTTGTTTTTTTTCCATAGACTCTGCTGGCCAATGGCATGCGTCCACTGGACCTACAAGATGGCGGCTGGCTGCGTCCCGTCATGTTCGACCCGAGCTCGCGCATCGCCCGCGACACTGCCTGCCAGATGGTCAAGTCTCTGTGCGACTCATACGAACGCACCAAAGCCGTGAGTATACAACACTACAGATACAGAACTCGAAAAATTTTTTTTGTTTCCCACCCCCATTATAAAAGTTGTTTAGTTTCATGGTCTGATCACGCCTGCAAAGTTTTCGTCTCTTACACCCTGTATACTCCACGAGATTAAATAAATTTCTATGGAAAGGAACTTTTTTCGGTTTTGTTTAGCGCCATCTATGTACCCTTATAGATTACCTAGAAAGTTGTAGGGGGGGTATTTCTTATAAGATAGCTGGGTGAGCAACCGAGTGCAGTATTCAAATAAAAATATGTTGAGCCCTTACGTTAGATTTGTTACCTTCCGGCCCTTTTTCGTTTTGTCTTCGTTTAAATCATGTTCCTTCTTTCAGGTGATAATCTTGCTGACCAACTTTTTACCTGAAGTCGGCACAGCTGGTGAAGCCAGCGAACAGTTCTTGCAACTATACCAGAGTAAGTAAACCCCTATACACATACAAAAACATAATACATTGACATCTACAATATATCCTATAAAGGAAAATTCCATGAAAATTTATCATCCGCGAAGCCCTTATTTTTAATATTTCCGTGCAAGTGAAAGCTTTAGGCCCTACACTATTCGTGAAATATCCCTGAAGTTGTTCTGGAATATACAAAAAAAGTGCAGTAGGCATACCACTCGCTAGATGGATGAACGACCTCAATAAACCGGTGTAGATAGCAAGACAAAGAAGAGGCCTATACTCACCAGTAAGTAGATGTAGTCAGATGATGATACACAATAAACTTATTCTATCTACATTGATATTTCAGGCCTGGCCTCGGAAGCTCCATGGAAGCAGTTCCTCGCGCTCCGCGGAGTACTGCAGCAGATCGCCGACCTGATGACCAAGGAGATCGAACAGCTGCATCGCCTGGAGGAAACCACCCTCACTTCTGATCTCGCTCAGGGTGAGTTATTAGAATATGTTTTCAGGTGATACTGATAGCTGAAATTCAGTGTTTGCAGGCAAATTGTGACGTGCGCAACAAGTTTCCGATTGTATCACGACAGCGAGAAAATGCGCTGACAAAATGGCAGTGATTTTTGTATTCGTTAATGTTGCCGATTTTAATATTGCCAAATAATGCACTAGCAGAAAATGCAGTGAGGATAATTATTGAAAGGGTAGTATAGTATCAATCACTTGCCATCAATTTGCGTATGTCATAACATGTCACGTTTTTCCCCACCAGGTTACGCTCTAAAGCGCTTGACGGAACTGCTAGCTATGTTCCTAGAAGAACCCGGCGCGCGTCGCACATACAAAGGACGTTTGGTTGGCTGCGTGCTTGGCGGATACCTCTCTTTGCGGCGTCTGGTGGTGCAACGCACGCGACTCACTGACGACACGCAGGAAAAGCTTCTGGAACTGCTGGAAGAGATGACTACTGGTATGTATAAACTTGGAAAGAAAAAAGTTTTCTATAAACCCAGGTCTGGTGAAGACTATAGCCTAGTATAGTCACGTCCTGAGCCTACAACGGAGAAGAAGACCTAAGATGATCCCCACTTTGGTTTTTCCTGACCTTACGTCTGATTTCTTTTCACTTGATAAGTTCCTACTTTAGGTTTTTGACAGGTAAAATGTTTGAACTTGAAAGTTATAATGCTAATCCATTTAAAAAATCTAGCTGATGTTAGCTTTTCGAGTAGATATTTTCAAGATCACACGGGCCATGATTTCAAATATTTTTGAAAACAGGTATACTGCAATTGTACATTGCGAAATTAATGAAATTGTTTAGTTTAGTTTCTTCTATCAATATTTTATGAATAACGGTCTACTTTGTCCTTATTCAGGAACTGAAACAGAGACGGCGGAATTTATGGCGGTGTGCATAGAAACTGTGCAGAAGTACCCTCTGCACGACTACCGCACGCCCGTGTTCATATTCGAAAGACTCTGTTCTATCATCTACCCCGAAGAGAACGATGTCGGGGAGTTCTTTCTCACGCTCGAGAAGGACCCGCAACAAGAGGACTTCTTACAGGTATGCAATATAAATATAACCATTACAAAGAAAAGGTATTATTTGGTTACGATAAACTTTTGAAATAATATGTATTTTTAGTTTTAGGTGTTGAGTAAATCTGTATTTATTTTAGCCTCTAATTTGTAGCGCTAGATTTTTGCTTCGGGATAGCATCAAGAGATTGAAACATTCTCAAAGGTCGACCGGTGTGTCGGTAGATCAGTGGCAATGCAGTGGGCCCTGGGTTCGATTCCCTAAGCTTGTAATTTTTTCAGTGTCTTGCTGTCTTCTAAATTGACTTAGCTGGTACATACAAAATTTATTTCATATTTCCACCTATGTTCCTTGGGAAAAGATGTTCAGTTGTATGAACTAGTTAACCCCTTTAAATACTTGCAGTTGTTTTTTTTACATCCTGCAACTTTACCATTTTCTAAACAGTTTTCGTATCCAACAGGGTCGTATGTTAGGCAACCCGTACTCATCACTAGAGCCGGGCATGGGTCCACTGATGCGCGACGTGAAGAACAAGATCTGCACCGACTGCGAGTTGGTGGCGCTACTGGAGGACGACAACGGCATGGAGCTACTCGTGTGCAACAAGATCATGTCGCTAGACCTACCTGTCAAAGAAGTTTATAAGAAGGTTAGTAAGCCTTGCTAAATAAGCTTACATCGGCTAAAAAGTGCGAGCAGGCTGCTTAGGTAAGTCATCTAGACCACACGTAGCGAATAGAGCGGGCTAGTGGGTGACAGGGTTTGTATAAGGCGAATGCAAAAGAAATCTATCGAAAATATTATATCTGCTAGTAAAAGTCCCGAAAAATGTTGCAACAGTTGCATGTTGTTAACACTAAGGTACTTCATAAATTCATGATGATAATGATAAACTTTCGTGTTTAGTATTAAAAGCGTCTTTTGATAATTACACTTTATAATTAATTCCATTATTTATATAGGTGTGGTGTACGAGCGGTGAAGGCGTTGACGCAATGCGAGTTGTGTATCGTATGCGGGGTTTGCTGGGCGACGCCACGGAAGAATTCGTAGAAACTCTCACTCAAACCAACGCCGAGGCGGTCGACGACGAGCAGACGTATCGAATGGCGAACGTTCTAGCTGATTGTGGTAAGGACTAAGGATTTTCAAATTTAATTGATGGAAGATGGAATGTGCCGCGTTTCTACCAGGAACATAAAATTGTTATAAAAAAGAGAAACATGTGCCTGACAATCTCCCCTTTTTTACAAAGACTAATTCATTTATTCAGTGACAGTATTATATTGTAACTTACTGAGATTCCGAAATCATTCTTTGTAAATCTACTTGGAAAAAATCTTTCGATTAATGTGTTGGAAGATTTCCTTTGGTATGGATTCATAAATGATTCTCAAATATTTGTCAGATTTTGGGAAAACGTCGATTTTAACGTAATGTGTTTAATGAATAAAGGGCCTTCGTGATAGTATAACATTCTGTACTAACTTGTAACTCCACAGGCGGTCTAGAAGTGATGCTGCAACGGCTAGCCGCGATCCAGCGCGTCGGCGCGGCGAGGGCGCTTGTATCGACCCTTCTCCGCCTGCTGGGTCTGTGCACGCGCGTGCGGCGCGGCGTGTGCGTGCTCACGCGTGCGGACACGCGCGCGCTGCCCGTGTTACTACACGCGCTGCACCTCGCCGCGCAGGAGGAGAGGGATCTGCCGAGACCGCAGCTCGTCTATCAACTGCTCGAGGTAACAATCACATGCTCATTCAGCACTTTCACATTTCTGTTCATAGGTACAATTTGGCAGGTTCTTGCCGACGAATTTATTTTGTTTACTATTTCCTATATTTCAACGCTGTTTCCTATTTCAAATAAAATAAATTCATCAGTAAGAAACCGTTAAAATCATAACTATGAATAGTGTTTACATTATTCATGTGTTATTAATATCGGGAGCTCATTAAAAGGAATTAGCTTGAAACAATTTTAACATATTTATGTGTTTGTAAAATTACCGCATTATACATACACATTATTTCACATGCTGAAGTTATTTACATCTACCTATATTTCCATACTTTTAAATCAAATTTTGTATAAAAGCGCTTATATTAAATAACTCTTAACTCTGTGCTTATAAACATTTTCGATTGCAGATTATGGAACGTATTCTATCCGTGGCGGCTGGAGATAGTCTGGAGTCATTCTTGCAATTCTCACTTACGTTCGGAGGGCCGGAATATGTCCAAGCCTTGCTCAACTGCACAGAGATACCAGGTTTGTTCCTCATAATGCTAATATTAGATGTAAAAATATAATCTGCAAATATTTTAAGGGACGAATCAGCCCATGAAACTGAACAACTTTCCCCCAAAAAAAAATGTCGAAGTATGAAAACAGTTTTTGGACTTCCCATACAAATTGACTTGGTTGGGTTGGTAATTTTGCATGGGAGGTCCAAAAATTTTTCCATAATTCGACCTATGTTCCTTGGGGAAAGTTGTTCAGTTTCATGGGCTGGTTCTTCACCCTTTAAATTATTTGCAGCTAACATTTTTACACCCTGTACTTATATCAAAAGAAATAAGATTATTTTTTGTTATGGACGAAATTCAACAGCAAAATTTCTTTCACAGGAATACGCAGCAACCAAGTAGCCTTAGGTCATCTAACCCGCGTCCTAGCTGCTTTAGTCTACGGCAACGATCTCAAGATGGCCATGCTTGTGGACCACTTCAAGCCAGTTCTAGACTTCGACCGGCTGGACTCCGAACAATGGACCGAGGAAGAGTTCCGTATGGAACTATTCTGCGTGCTCTGTGCGAATATTGAAAGGAATTCAATTGGTGGAACGCTCAAGGATTACCTCATATCGCTGGGTGTGGTTCGAGATGCTCTAGATTATATCCAGGTCAGTGCTGAAAAACTACTATTTGAATATAGCAATAGAGTTTGTTGGACCCCCGTTTATGAAGTCTTTAAGCTTCGTTCAGCTACATTTCGAACAATCCATTGAGGAAAAGTTCCGTTTGAACAGAGGTGGTGTTTGTGAGGTGTAAAGTTCGTGGTGTTTTTGTTTTTTCCATATATCTAGTGAAGGGCAACATTTTGACATTATATTTATGACTTTGCTTGACCACTACTTAATTTCAAGCTAGTACCAGATGTCGACTGCCTATCTAATATTCAGTATTAATAACTTATTCTTCTTTCAGAAACACGCGCCGTGTGTGAAACCGACGCTAGTTTGCACGGACTCTGATGAGCTGAAGGAGTTCATAAGTCGTCCCGCGCTCAAATACATCTTACGTTTCCTCACTGGACTTGCCACCGACCACGAGCCTACTCAGGTAAAGATACTGCAAACATATCTAATTGAGTACTAGGCAATTCATAATTATGATTTTAACTTGTTCTTACCAACGAAATTATTTTGTTTTGAGTTGCCTATATTACAACCGCGATAATCTGAAACTGCGTGTTGAATACAAGGCTTTCGTGATTCTTATTGTTGTGTATTAGGTTGAAGTGGCGCGCGCATCGCGCTATAATAAACCAGTGTGTCTCGAACAGCCGGTTGTTTCACTCGCCTCCTACTCGTATTTAAGGCGAAATCAGTCCGAGGAAGCCGAGCTAATGAGGGGGTGAAGCAGCGCGCGGGAGGAGCAGGCGCGGGGGTACGGGGAAATAGCAAGCGCAGCGTAGCGCAGCGTAGCGCAGGCTCCCGCGCACGACTCGACGGTATAGGCGAGAGGTTTAGGGTAAACGTACTAATAGTAGAACTATTTTGTATTATCGATATGTAGTAAATTTTTATGTAATATTATAAATGTTTCGTACCAGGACGTTATTTTATTTTTTAATGCAGCAAAATTTAGTTCTACATAATGATAATACCTATGTATCGACTTACTTATTGTTTTGAAACCGCGCATAGTTAGTTGGGTATAGGAAGAATAATAATGGATGGGGTGTAAGGGGGCACAAACACCAGCTCAATGCTCCAAGCCAACCTCACCTGCCCGCGGTGCATCCTGCCGAACAGCGAACGAGGCTCTGGCGACCGACAAATGGCGGTATAACCATTTCGAAATGATGGCGTAGCTAAATGCCACAGACCGGTGATGGGCAGCAGCATCACCGGTGCGAAAAGCTGCGTCCTGCGATCGCCAAGACGCACGCCTGGCGGGGCGATTATCTTTTAAAGGCAAACCCTCATGAAACAAGCCATCGGACCAAGGCCCCCAGTCCCCGGCCGCCCCGCTATTCCTGGCCAAGGCGGCGGTCATGGTAACGGCGGGTCAGGGGGTGCTAAGAATCAAACTGACCCTGGCTACGTTCAATGGACGCACGTTACGACTGGACGAACACCTGGCGCAATTAGAAGAGGAGCTGAAGCACATAAGGTGGCACATTCTAGGGTTATGTGAAGTCCGAAGAGTGGGGGAGGACACCATAACTCTGGGATCGGGCCATCTTCTGTATAACCGAGAAGGAGATCAGCCCTCCCAAGGTGGCGTCGGATTTATGGTTAATAAGGTTCTCTGTGCCAACGTTGTAGAGATATCAAGTGTGTCGAACAGGGATGAAGGGACGAAGTTCTGCGAGATTAGACGTAAGAGCAAAAAGTCCAAACTTTCGACGGAAACTCTCAGCTTAATGGAAGAGAGACGTACAGACCCATTGTCAGCTTCGACGAAAAGTCAAGAGCGCAACAAAACCATCCAGAGGCTCGTGCGACGTGATCTCCGATCCGCAAACACGCTCTTGATTGAAAAATCAATTGAGCAGAATCGGGGACCAAAGGTGTTCGCACGGCCTTTGGGTAGGAGCCACCTGACGAAGCTGACAACTGAATCTGGGGAAGTCGTCGCATCCAAGCCGGAGGTTCTGTCGGAAGTGGAAGACGTCTATGGCAAGCTCTGCGCCTCGCAAGCTTCAAAGCCCGTACCCGATACTGAGGATTGCAGAGCCACCCTCACACGCCACTTCACCGAGGACCTGCCCGAGATCAGCCGAGACGAGATTGAAATGGCCCTGAAACAGTTAAAAAATGGAAAAGCCCCAGGGGAGGACGAGATCACGACAGAGCTCCTAAAAGCTGGAGGAACTCCCTTATTGGAACAGCTCCAACAGCTCTTTAACTCCGTTCTCTTCCATGGGAGAACTCCGCAGGCATGGCACAGAAGCATGGTGGTACTGTTCTTCAAAAAAGGAGACAAAACCCTATTGAAGAACTACCGCCCCATTTCGCTTTTGAGCCATGTTTACAAACTGTTCTCCAGGGTCATCACGAACCGTCATGCGCGAAGACTCGATAAGTTTCAGCCTCCCGAGCAGGCCGGGTTTCGAAGGGGTTATAGCACCATAGACCACATTCACACGGTACGGCAGATTGTACAGAATTCTCAAGAGTACAATCGGCCCCTGTGCTTAGCGTTTGTGGACTATGAGAAAGCTTTCGACTCCATCGAAACCTGGTCTGTTCTGGAGTCTTTGCAGCGTTGCCAAGTCGACTGGCGATACATCGAAGTGATGAGATGTCTGTATGAAGCCACCACAATGACCGTACAAGTACAGGACCAGCGGACTAAACCTATCCATCTCCATCGAGGAGTGAGACAGGGGGACGTCATATCCCCGAAACTGTTCACTAACGCTCTGGAGGATATGTTTAAGACGCTGGTCTGGAAAGGTCGTGGTATTAATATAAACGGCAAGTACATCTCTCACTTACGATTTGCAGACGACATCGTCATTATGGCAGAAACGCTGTAAGACCTACAACGAATGGTAGATGACCTAGCTGATTCTTCTCGCCGCATCGGTCTCCGGATGAATTTGGATAAAACCAAAGTCATGTTCAACGAACACGTTGATCCGGAACCGATTGCCGTAAATGGAATCCAACTCGAAGTTGTTCAACAGTATGTCTACCTAGGGCAAACGCTCCAACTAGGTAGAAACAACCTTGAGAAGGAAGTCCAGAGAAGAATACAGCTGGGTTGGGCAGCATTCGGAAAACTCCGTCGAGTCTTTTCGTCGCCAATACCGCAATGCCTTAAGACGAAAGTCTTCAACCAGTGCGTCCTACCTGTCATGACATACGGAGCCGAAACGTGGACACTCACGGTACGACTGGTCCATCAACTGAAAGTCGCTCAGCGAGCTATGGAGAGAGCTATGCTCGGGGTTTCTCTAAGGGATCGTATCCGAAACGAAGTAATTCGACAGAGAACTAGAGTGACCGACATAGCTCAACGTATTAGCAAGCTGAAGTGGCAGTGGGCTGGTCATATCTGCCGAAGGACCGATAACCGCTGGGGTAAGCTGGTCCTTGAGTGGAGACCGCGTATCGGCAAACGTAGCGTAGGACGCCCTGTGGCAAGGTGGAGCGACGACATACGCAAAGCTGCGGGCAGTGACTGGAGAAGTAAACCCGAAGACCGGGTTCAGTGGCGTGCTTTAGGAGAGGCCTATGTCCAGCAGTGGACTACAATAGGCTGTTAATGATGATGATGATGAATAATGGATAATGTCTAGTAATCCGACGAGTAGGTATGATCCCGATCCCAAAGCCAAGCTAAAATGCGTTTATCCATGCAAAGCATTCTTACCCTTATTTTTCTTACCACATTTACGAAAACTATAAAGGATGCTATCAAACCCCACGATTATCCATGGTCACCTGCTGATAATAATTTGTTATGATTAAAAATATACATTTGCTTTTTCGGAACTCGCCAGTGACGTATTGATTTATGTGAAATTATTTAATGAAGTACAAAACAAGGTTGTACGGAACCCTCCTCGCACGAATCTAATTCGCGCTAAACCGGTATTTATCCATCCACACTAATTTTGTAAATAAGATAGATAGCGTTGCCCCGTAGGTATAACCGCGAGGCACAGGAAGGCAAAATACCATACCATACCATAACAGCCACAACAATCTACTGCTGGTAATGGGCCGCCCCCTATTGGGGGGTACTACAATACAGTATGTAAAAATTTAAATTACTACAAATATTTTGAGGGGTAAATCAGTCCATGAAACTAAAAGAGATTTCCAAAAAAACAGAAGTCGAAACACAACAACTTTTTTTCCTCCCATACAAAAAACTGGGCGGCGACGGGCGTACCAGCCAACAAATTTTGTAAGGGAGGACAATTTTTTTATTTTGTTTTTTTATTTTGTCCTGTGTTTCTGAGGAAACGTTTTTCATTTTCATGGATGCCTTAGAATATTTGCAGCAAATTTATATGGATATAATTGTATTTTTACCATAAAAAAAATCTAGTCCTTGCAATGTACTTCTACCCTACTTTCGTCGAAAGCGTCGCCTTTTTTTCTTTTATTAGGCATTATTCTTCCCCGCTAACTAAGTTTCGTAAACACGACGCTGCTAGAAAAAAGTTGTACGTGTCTGCTTCCGACGAGGCTCGGCGGCCGACTGAGGGGACGCGGGCGCGGTGGAAGTGGGCATGCTCTTGCGCAAACCCAACACACTATTGCGTTTGTGTTATTTTTTAATTAATTTTAACGAAAAAATCAGAAAATTGACGCCATACGTTGATAACACATATAATAAGGAAAAAGAAGACACAAAATAAATTATGAAATATTGGATAACAATCAAATCGTTCAGCTTTTTAGTGTAAAAAGTGGCCGGAAAACGCAAAATCAGAGCCTACTTTGCGATTTTTTTCTATCGAGGCAATTTTATTAGATCGTGTTTCGGGCCCCATAGTTTTGTAGCAAATATCTTAAAGTACTACTAAAATTAATATCATTTCATTTTATTGAGATTTCAAGAAATGGTTTAGCAAATTCCGAACACTATTTTACCTTCTCGCGACGGTTTCTGAGCCGATTTCGCCTTAACACTGGCGACTTAGTCTACCCTCGCGTGCAAATAAAACAATGGCCACGGCTTCAATCGGCGTTTTACCAACGTTCGATCATACTATACAAGTCTGGAAGGCGTTTAAGGGAAGATTGTCACAATGGTTTGTGGCAAACGAAATTACCGACACCAAGGATCCAACGCATGGCAAGAGGCGTGCGATCCTGTTGAGCACACTCAGCGACGCGACGTACCAACTAGCGTCAGATTTAGCGCTGCCCAAGGAGCTACCATCGGTTCCCTATGATGACATCATTAAACTACTAGATGATCATTTCACACCGAAGGTGTGTGGATTCGGAGCACGTGCAAAGTTCTACGAAGCGATTCAACAGGTAGATGAAACTCCCGCGCAGTGGGCAGCGCGTCTGCGTGGATTATCATCGCAGTGCGAATTCAAGAGCGTCGACGAGGCTCTTCGTGACCGCTTTGTAATGGGAATGCGGCCAGGGCCCGAGCGGGTCAAATTATTTTCACAGGAATTGTCGGAGATGACGTTGGCCAAAGCGGTCGAACTCGCCAGCAGCGTGCGGCAAGCGCTCGTGGCGGCCGGCGCCGCCAGCGGCTCGCAGCCGCATCTCGCCGTCGACGCTGCTGTATTCCGAGTGTCGAAAAGTGTCGATAATAAAAGTGTTCGCTCGTCTGGTGGTGATAGTAATAGGTGCAGTGTCTGTAATCGTAAATCACACAAAAGTGACCAGTGCCGTTATGCTACCTACCGTTGTAGGCGCTGTAATGTACAAGGTCACCTGACCAAAGCGTGCAAAATGGTGAAATACGTAGCTGTGGATAGCACAGGTGACTTGAGCGAGGGCGACGACGGTAAGTTATTTAATATCCGTTCTCATGGTGGTAGACCGATGTACACAAATGTTTTAATTAACGGCTTGGATTTGCAATTCGAAGTCGATAGTGGATCAGAGGTGACAGTGTTATCCGAAAATACCTATAAACAATATTTTGTTGAAATACCATTGTCTCTTTCAGATAAACGGTTAGTTACGTATACAGGTAACCTCATTAACTCTGTAGGTATGGTCCGACTCCCAGTGACTTACGACGGTAGGACACACACGTTAGAGGTTCACATAATACGTAACGGCGGTCCACCTTTGCTGGGTCGCGATTTTATTTCCGTATTTGATTTAGGATTAGCTAGAATTAAATACTGCGCACAAAGTCAAGATGTTGTGGAGAAGTTACAAAAAGAATACCCTGAGGTGTTTTCAGGAAACTTAGGGTTATATAACAAATGCAAAGTAACTTTACAGTTAAAGGAAGATGCTAAACCCGTTTTTTTTAGGGCACGTCCTATCGCGTTTGCATTACGTGAAAAGTTAAATGCGGAAATCGACCGGTTAATCGATTTGGGAGTTTTAAAGCCTGTTGAGCACTCAAATTACGCCTCGCCCATTGTCCCTGTTTTAAAAAGTAATAACACTATTAGGCTATGTGCGGATTACTCGGTTAGTATAAACAAACAGCTGGTGGTCGAAAAATATCCGTTGCCCACTATAAAAGAGTTATTCTCAAAATTACACGGGGGTCAACAGTTTACTAAACTGGATTTATCTATGGCTTATCAACAATTCGAGCTCAGTGAGGAATCACAGGATATTACGTGTATTAATACGCACCGCGGGCTTTTTAAGTATACGCGACTAGTATTTGGGCTCGCGAGTGCGCCCGCTATATTTCAACGGGCAATGGACTGTCTACTAGCTGGCATACCGGGTGTTTTGTGTCTATTAGATGATATTTTAATTACAGGTGAAAATTATCAACAACATATTGAAAGATTACAATTAGTGTTGAGTAAACTACAAGATGCAGGGCTAACCTTACAGAAAGAAAAATGTGATTTCTTTAAGAATGAGGTCAAATATCTCGGCTATGTAATCGATCGTAACGGGTTACACAAATCACCTGATAAGGTACGGGCTATTGTAGACGCGCCAGTACCTACTAACGTGACACAGCTACAATCTTTTCTCGGTCTGGTGAACTATTATAGGGATTTTGTGCCCGGGGCATCTACTGTACTTAGTCCATTGTACGAACTATTAAAAAAAGGGACCAAATGGTGTTGGTCCGAGACGTGCATACTGAAGCGTTTACTCAAATAAAAAATATTTTGGCTTCAGACCAAGTACTAGCTCATTTTAATGCCGATGCCAAATTAATTCTTACCGTCGACGCGTCCGAGAGCGGATTAGGAGCGATCCTGTCACAGGTGGATTCTGACGGTATTGAGCGGCTGATATCTTTTGCATCGCGAACTTTGAATGCCGCGGAAAAAAAATACTCGCAAATTCAAAAAGAGGCCACGGCAATTATATTTGGTGTGCGGAGATTTCATCAGTATTTGTTTGGGCGATCGGAACCTTTTGTGTTAAGAACAGATCACAAGCCCCTAATTTCAATTTTTGGCCCATACCGAGGCGTCCCTGAGGTCTCTGCGAATCGTCTACAGAGGTACGCAATTTTCCTGGGCGGTTATAATTACGTTATTGAATACGTACGCAGTGAGAACAATAGCGCAGACTTCTTATCACGGGCCAGCCTGCCTACGGAGAGCGGGGCGGCGGCGGCGGACAGCTGCGCGGGGGGGAGCGCTACGGATCGAGCTTGTTTTGTTAACTTCATGGTAGATGGGTCGTTACCAGTAACAATGCAATTATTACGCGAAGAAACATGCAAAGATGAAATTCTGAGTAAAGTCATTAATTATGTTATGAACGGTTGGCCTAAAAAGATAAGTGATCTGCAACTGAAACCGTTTTTCAGTTGCCGCCTTCAGCTCTCGTATGAGAATGGATGCCTAATGAGAGGCCATAAAGTAGTTTTACCAGAAAAAATACGTCCACAGATTTTACGAGAATTGCATTCATCTCATTTAGGCATAGTAAAGACGAAAGCTGAAGCGCGTTCAAGGTTTTGGTTCCCAAATATAGACCTCGCGTTAGAACAAATTATTAGTTCGTGTGAAACTTGTTTACAGTTGCGCTCGTCGCCCGCTCGAGCCCCCCTAGCAGTGTGGGAGTACCCTCCTAGAGCATTCTATAGAGTGCACCTGGATTTCCTAGGACCCATCCATGGTCGTACCTACTTAGTGATAGTAGACGCATATACAAAGTGGGTGGAAGTGTATTTAATGAAGAATAGTGCGGCATCCACATTTGTAATTGAAAACTTATACGAATTTATGGGTCGATTTGGGTTGCCGGAAGTCATTGTGAGCGATAACGGTACCGCATTTACATCTATAGAATTTCAAAAGTTTTGTGAGTCCAATGGTATTTCACACGTGACGTCACCAGCGTAACATGCAGCTAGCAATGGGCAGGCGGAGAGTTACGTCAAAGTTGTTAAGAAAGGTATTAAATCTTGTTTATTGAACAGTAAAAATGAAAAAGAAAGTAAAAATAAATTGCAAAAATACCTATTCGATTATCGTAATTCAGTGCATTCTACAACGGGACTTCCTCCTGCCCAGCTAGTGTTCGGTCGCAAGTTACATTCTCGACTGGACATGCTGTCACCAACGACCGCGCGCGCTCTATCTGCCTCTACGGAGTCGGCAGTCGTTTCGTCGTCACCCTCGCCCGCTCACCTTGCTAATCACGTGCAATTTAAACAGTCTTTACAGGCTAAGTCGTATGGTGGTAATAACACTCAAAGATTTAAAAAAGATGATACAGTAATGTATAAAAAGAATATAGGAAACGGTAAATTTGTGTGGCGTCAAGGTGCCATTGTAAAAACATTTGGAAAAGTCACTTACTTAATCAAAGACGCCTTAACTGGTCATAAATGTAAGAAACATAAAAATCAAGTCATATTATGTAAGACAGATGTAAGTAAAACACTAAATGTTAACTGTGACGAAGTCGTAGATTTGATACTGAACGAAACAAACTCAGGAAATCAGCTGACACGACCATTGCTAGGAGCTGAAGAGGATTCATTCTCTGGAACGAGCATGGTGGAGGGGAGGAAGTGTCTGAAACATCAGATAAAGTCACAGATGACTCATCTTCGGAGCAAGCCGCTGATACTGCGAATGAGGATTTCGTGGACGCTGAAACCGCGCCAGACATGGATCCAGTGGTGCCTCCCAAGGCTCGGGAAACGCTACGACACCCCCCTGTTGATGCTGACGGTACCGCCCCTGGGGCGCCTCCGCCGCTGCAGTCTTGCGACACCGACCATCAGACGGAAAACGCTGATACCAACAGATCACGACGCACTCGTCCCATAGTTAACTATAAACCCTATTTGTAACATACCTAGTGTTAATTATTTAGTGCCTAAATGGTGGAGGAGATGTTGTGTATTAGGTTGAAGTGGCGCGCGCATCGCGCTATAATAAACCAGTGTGTCTCGAACAGCCGGTTGTTTCACTCGCCTCCTACTCGTATTTAACACTTATCCTATTGCTATTCGTAACGACCGTCAAATATTCGTCAGACGTAGCGATAACGACATTTATGTTACGGTCGTCAACGCTCGATCGATAAAGGCGTGATCTGTTTGTATGGTAAAAGCTAAAATTGTACGGGAATAGTGCTTATTGCATTTGTTTGTTACATTAATGGATTCACTTGGTAACCAAAACAGAAATGAAACAACGCTAAAAAAGTGGCTGAATTCTTCTGTGAACTTGTTTTTGAAGGTATTGATTTCCGATGCTACATTGAAACCTCTTAAATAATTCATGTTTTCCTAGATGCTGGTATGCGAGAAAGTGATCCCGATCGTGCATCGCCTAGAGCAAGTATCGTCGGGCGAACACGTGGGCTCGCTCGCTGAGAACCTTCTGGAAGCATTGCGCTCCCAACCGCAGTGCGCCGCTAAAGTGCAGGAAGTGCGCGACTTTACCAGACAGGTTAGTGTGTTAGTCGTCAAAATATGCACCCAAAACAAAATGTATTGAAACTACTATTGCGATGAAGACAGAATGCGTTCAGTTGCAAAATGTCCTAAGTGGCTAAACATAGTTGATTCTCAGAATGTCCAATCCGCAAATTTTCCAATTACTAAAATGTCAAATTCTCAAAATGACTAATTCGTCAAATTTCTGATTCGCGTATTGTCCAATTCTCAATTAATTCACGCAAATTGATAGAAAATACTTTATTATTTTAAGCTTAATTTAATTACAGAACTCTATGACAATTTTTTAGACTATTGAACTACTTTCTCAATATTGTGCTACAATTTTTGTTATTTGTTTATTTTATGGAAAGAAACTAAAAAAAATTGATATCGATACCTTTTTGTAGTTTTATTTTAAAAATATGCAAATACATGTTTGTAAAGGAACTGAACAATAGCAAACAACTGTTGCTTATTTGACATTAAGCGAATTTGCTCATTGGACGTTATGCCACGTTATGCTACTGAACGTTGCAGCGAGCGTTTATAATGATACGAAAAAATCTAAATGTTTATGTCTAAATTTTAACAGGAGAAGAAACGCCTAGCGATGGCGGTGCGCGAGCGTCAGCTGGGGGCTCTAGGCATGCGCAGCAACGAGCGCGGGCAAGTGACGGCGCAGTGCTCCCTCACGCAGCAAGTGCTGGACCTGGCCGAGGAGTGCGGCGCCGTGTGCTGCATCTGCCGCGAGGGGTACAAGTACCAGCCCACCAAGGTCAGCTTCAGACCATTGTTCAATTTCAATTTATTCATGTGGAGAATTCTTCTAAGAGCCTTTAGCCTCTGGCGAGGGATAAACTTTCATCGTCATCATCAAAACAGTCCGATACATTATTATAAGGTTGCAGGTACAATTGCATAAAAAGTTACCAATGAAAATTGCCTGTCGTTTGAAGAGTATCATAAGACGATTATCACCTTTTTTTCGACTATTGAGTAATTCAGCACATACTGTTTTTTTTTTGTTTTTTTGGTCGTTTGGTGATATCGCTGTATTTTTGAAATTTTACAGTTTTCTTGACTTTTGATTTGCTTCACGACGAACTGAAATGTGATATAAAAATCCTAAATTTGTTTCCCAGGTCCTTGGCATCTACACGTTCACCAAGCGCTGTCCCGTGGAGGAATACGAAGTTCGCGCTCGCAAGACGCTCGGGTACACAACGGTGTCCCATTACAACATCGTCCACGTAGAATGCCACATGGCGGCCGTTCGACTAGCACGTGCCAGGTATAAATTACATCATCCCTACTCAAGATATCAAATTAACCGAGTGTTCCGGGTTTTGGAACTTTTCATGCAAACTTATTCCCCTGTTTTCTTCCCGAGTAGAGTAAAGCTACATTAAAAAAAGTATATGGCCCTAACTAAGGACCCTATTGTATAAATTTTTTCAAGTGTAAATAAATACTTTTTTATTTTTCTACAGAAAAAGAAAATTGCTCATATTTTTTTGTTGTAATAATTTTTCAAGAATAGAGAAAAATAGGGACACGATCATTATGTTTTTCTAAGACTTTGTTTGTTAATTTTCTAGGGATGAATGGGAGAGTGCCGCACTGCAGAATGCATCAACTAAATGCAACGGATTACTTCCACTGTGGGGTCCGCATGTTCCCGAGTCTGCGTTCGCCAGTTGCCTCGCTAGACATACCACTTACTTGCAGGTAACATAACTATTAACTACTTAATTCTATGTTTAGAATATGTGATTTAAATCTTTATAAATGCCAGAAAAATACGTTTGAAATTTAAAGACTTGTCGAATATATAAACAACGATTCCGATCGGCTCATTTCGCCGCGGAAGTAGGTTATGATGTGTGAAATAGCATAGGACTGGTGCCCAAAGCATAAATCATTAGTGCAATTTAAATAGATGCGTCCACATTGTGCGAAAATCTCAACTGCGCGGTGCGACGTATGCCTCGTAAGGCCACGCAGGCAATTCGCCTTGTTTTTATACAAATACGGCGATATTCCTCGTACTTATGCACAGTTGATAGACCGCGCGGTGCGCCGCACGCATACTTCGCGAGGTGTGGACGCACCTAATCTATTAATATCCTCCAGGAATGCACCGGTCACCGCGACATTGGTCACACGTGCACCATCCACGACCTGAAGCTGTTGTTGCTACGTTTCGCCCGCGGCCGCACCTTCCACGACGACACCGGCGGAGGAGGCCCCTTGTCCAACATGCAGCTCGTTCCAGCACTCATTCACATGGCGCTTTACGTTATCAATACGTAAGTTTTTTCATTATGTAAGATCATTTTACATGCACAAATCACGACTATATCCCTGGCGGGGTAGGCAGAGCGCTGAGGACCGTAAAATTACGGTCATTATCGCCACGACTGACAAATGTTTCAAGATCATCTTGCAAGCGTTTTATTGCGCTGTGGAGTAAAGATTTCTTTTTTACGATTCAATTGGTAAAATTTCATAAATTGTGTGGCAGTTTTAAATATTGAGCAATGAATAAGTTAAAATATGACTTGGTTTCGTTTAAAATGTTTACAGTGCCTGAATACCGAATATACGTCATTTTTACCTGTGACTTACTTGTACCTTTTTATATATCACCTATCCTTTACTAAACTAATTTGATGGATATAGACAGCTCTATTTTAAGTTAGGAGAGAATTATTTTCTTATTTCACATATATCACAATGTAGGAAAAACGTAAACGGCCGTAAAAATACGGTCGCTAACGCAATGTTTTACAAATATTGAGGATTTCAGATGATTGATTGATTGATATATTTTTAACTCTATTATTTTCACAGGAGTCGCGTGGCAGCCAGAGAAGTGACAGCATTGGAAGCGTCGCTAGCCTGGCCGCCGGCGCGCGTGCTCGAGTCCGCTCACGACGCTGAGAGCCCGCTGTATTTCATCACGCTTATGCTACTGCTATATCCGCACGCCAAGTAAGTATAATTTATTGTGTTTTTTATATGACATAGAGGCGGCTCGGCCGATGGAGACGCACCTATTGACATCTGTCAAAACTATGCCATAGGAATAAGGCCCATTAGTATTATGTATGATTATGGCTTGGACGAATATTATGGATTTCATAGGTGTCACGATGGGATTTTAAAAGTGGCTAGACTGTAATCATTTACAGTTAGAATAAAAATAAAATGATGATATTGTATGCTATATACTAATTTACTTTTCTCGTCCACCAGATGGCGCGCGGTAAAGCTGGACATGCTAAAACGCCTCCTCATAATCGGTCACGTGCGCGCGGCGGCGCCCACCGGCCCCGCCATGCGCGCGCTGCCCGCCGACCAGCGCAGCGCCAAGCCCTGGCCCGACTACAAGCCCTACGCGCTGTTCGTGGCGCTCATTGACCAACTGTACACCGTCATGTTCAAGGTGAGGGTAGTTGTTAGAAGGCCCCGCCATGCGCGCGCTGCCCGCCGACCAGCGCAGCGCCAAGCCCTGGCCCGACTACAAGCCCTACGCGCTGTTCGTGGCGCTCATTGACCAACTGTACACCGTCATGTTCAAGGTGAGGGTAGTTGTTAGAAGGCCCCGCCATGCGCGCGCTGCCCGCCGACCAGCGCAGCGCCAAGCCCTGGCCCGACTACAAGCCCTACGCGCTGTTCGTGGCGCTCATTGACCAACTGTACACCGTCATGTTCAAGGTGAGGGTAGTTGTTAGAAGGCCCCGCCATGCGCGCGCTGCCCGCCGACCAGCGCAGCGCCAAGCCCTGGCCCGACTACAAGCCCTACGCGCTGTTCGTGGCGCTCATTGACCAACTGTACACCGTCATGTTCAAGGTGAGGGTAGTTGTTAGAAGGCCCCGCCATGCGCGCGCTGCCCGCCGACCAGCGCAGCGCCAAGCCCTGACCCGACTACAAGCCCTACGCGCTGTTCGTGGCGCTCATTGACCAACTGTACACCGTCATGTTCAAGGTGAGGGTAGTTGTTAGAAGGCCCCGCCATGCGCGCGCTGCCCGCCGACCAGCGCAGCGCCAAGCCCTGGCCCGACTACAAGCCCTACGCGCTGTTCGTGGCGCTCATTGACCAACTATACAACGTCATGTTCAAGGTGAGGGTAGTTGTTAGAAGGCACCGCCATGCGCGCGCTGCCCGCCGACCAGCGCAGCGCCAAGCCCTGGCCCGACTACAAGCCCTACGCGCTGTTCGTGGCGCTCATTGACCAACTATACAACGTCATGTTCAAGGTGAGGGTAGTTGTTAGAAGGCACCGCCATGCGCGCGCTGCCCGCCGACCAGCGCAGCGCCAAGCCCTGGCCCGACTACAAGCCCTACGCGCTGTTCGTGGCGCTCATTGACCAACTATACAACGTCATGTTCAAGGTGAGGGTAGTTGTTAGAAGGCACCGCCATGCGCGCGCTGCCCGCCGACCAGCGCAGCGCCAAGCCCTGGCCCGACTACAAGCCCTACGCGCTGTTCGTGGCGCTCATTGACCAACTATACAACGTCATGTTCAAGGTGAGGGTAGTTTTTAGAAGTTAGAAATACACGTTTTGGAGGTACATGGTCATATTTTTTTGTATTCTTTTCAAAACATTTAACATGCTTTTAAACATTTAGCTTTGCTTAGCTTGCAACAGGTAAGCCCAAACCTAGTGCAAGATATTACAATTTCTAAACACACAAAACTGAGTTCAGTTGGTGCTTGACTTATTTTTAGTTTATACACACAGTTAATACAATAAATAATTATTTTGATTTATTTCGTAACTCATTTCATTATGAATCACAAACAAACGCGAGCTCCTGACTACAGGATTAGTAAGCTGAAGTGTCTGTGGGCGGGACATATCGTTTTAGAACTGACAGCGGGGCGGGAAGCCTCTCACGTTTCTGAAAGTACTGCGTGGGTTGGCTCTGTAGTTAGTGGGCCAATGAACTTGTATAGATCACGGTCACAAGAACAATAAACATGGTATATTATGATGGTTGATCGATGGATGTAATTCATCAATTGGATTGATACGTAAAGCTGCGCACGCCGCGGTTAGTAAAAATGAAAAAATAAATACATATTCATACATATATCACGCCTCCATCCCTTGCGGGGTAGGCAGGGCGCTAACGGTCGCAAGAATACGGCCGCCATCGCCACGTCTGACATTTTCGAGGTCTGTTTTCGAAGGTTGTTTTAGAAAACATGTGTATCACTAATAGTGACAGGTTGTCAGCCTGTTGCCCAAAAATTGTAATACACCAATACATTAGTTTTTCTCTGTGACAATACTCTCGAGTCCCTTAGTCGCCTCTTACGAAACCCGCGGGAAGGATGTGGGGTGATGCTATTTTAAGGCATCACACGGCAAAAAAAAATTGACACAAAAACGTTACAAATTGATATACATAATTGAAAATAGTACTGTGAGTGCTGTAAATCGCAATAAATTGTTACAGATTGTTTTCACATCTGCCAAACTTTAAGCTTAACAAGATTTCCGTTGTTTGCAGACCGTAAGCGCAACATCGGTAGACCAATGGCCGACCAAACTAGCTGAATACATACGGCACAACGACGAGGCCAACGGTAAAGCGGCCGAAAAGATCGTCAGCGCCTTCACCGACGAGTTGCTCCCTTGCGCTTCGTGGGCCGAGTTCTGTGACGCCGCGGGCTTGCTGGGAGACATCCCCGAGCCCGACGCCTGGTTGCAAGCGCTGATCGACGAGCAACCCTGATTGCGGCCCCCGACGCAAAGCTACAGCTGCATTGCGCACCCGGCTTGCACCGCCTGCTAACACACACACTCGCACACACACACATCAATAATACAGGGTGTAAAGAAATAAACTGCAAATATTTTAAGGGGCGAACAAGCCCATGAAACTGAACAATTTTCCGCAAGAAACATAGGTCGAAAAAAAAATTTGGAGCTCCCATACAAAATTACTGACCGCCCAAGTAAATTTGTATCATCATCATCAACTTAAGATCCTCGCTCTTGTCGGTGGAGTAATATCCAATCTGATCTCATTTGAGCATTTTCCTTTACTTCCTTAAATGACATGACGCCTAACTTCTCCTTGATTTGGTCCATGTAAGCTCTTCTAAGTCGCCTCTTCCTGGTCTTCCCTCAATCTTCCCTTCAATCACAGTTTTTAGAAGGTTTTCAGAATTAGAAAAAACAACACGACATTAATAAGTGTCCCAGCATGTTACCTTACCTCTTCTGTTCTCAATTTGTATGGGAGGTCCAAAACATATTATCATATTTCGCCCTATGTTTCTGATGGAAGTTTTTCAGTTTCATGGGCTGATTAACCCCTTAAAATGTTTGCAGCTGATATTTTTACACCTTATAATACACACCCTGGACTTTTGCATCGGAACTCTCACAGTGATAGCTTCAAAGTTTTAAGTGTCTTATATTTGAAAGTCTAAAACTGCTCTGTGGACGGTGTAGTTCAATAGTTAGTCAGCCCCATTTTTACGCGTTTATAGTTACGCTGCGTATTAACAAATATCATTATAGCAATGCTTATTTAAAATTCAATAACCCATGTTTTTTAAAATGAATATTATAAATTATATCTTTGTTTTTGGTTCTTGAATTGTAGTTTGTTTTTATTTCGTCTCAATAAATGTGTTTCTGCTTACACGAGTGTTTTCTTTGCATCTACGCCTACCATCCTCAAGGTGTAATATCAAAACAATCTAGGTAGGTTGTAGATACCATATCATATCGCTGGGTACTTAAAATGTAGGTCGATGTTGTAGTATTGTCACTACATGCAGTTGACAATGTGGAGGATGCGACCTCGGCTAGAGGCGGGGAAGTAGCGGGTGATATGTCACACGTGCTTCAGCTCACGATTGTTGCGACATTACATATCAATCAAGACTAAGCAGCATAGGGCAAGTAATTATCACGTATTTATCGATGTTGATTACTTGCGAGTGCTCTTATAAAGCAATTTGTCAAAAACTAAAGTTCACACCCACATACACCACCGAACCGGACCGGACACGAAACTATTATAAGAAAGTTAGAAAAAAAAAACAATTTGTTTTTTACTATTATTTTTTAGATTCTTTTCTATTTTTTATTATTACTGCTATTTTAAAAAGTTGTTATTTTAGGGATCGTGAAATTTAAAATATGCTTAGGAATTTAGGAATGGCTCATCTTCTCCTTCAATCAATTAAAACAGTAAAATCCGAGATCGTATTGTTAACTATACGACGCTCTTCATCAATGCCGCTAAAAGCTTCTTACTCAAAACAAATTAGCTTGTTGAAAAGCTTGACGGACGACCTTGCTTTTCAATAGGCCAATTTTGTGCGTGCACTTGAAAGTTTAGCTGTTAATAACGTCGTCGCTCCCATACATACAATTTATTAAGTAATTGCCTGTTGATGTCAAGTATAATTTTGAGGTTGAGAACGAAATATTTTATGTATGCAGAATGCTTAACACTATAATTACTTCATCAAATTTGACTGTAGGGCCATGCCCTGCCGAGCCCTGCACATTGCGACACTGCAGTGTTCTGCATTCTCCAATTGTGCTTTAAAATAACCTCCCGCTGTAATTTGGGTGCGCACACGCATTGTTCTCCTAATTGAATAAATGTGCGCTTATTACGGGTTGCAGTTGCGTAGTAGGCAAATGTCACTCGTAGCGTTCCGTAGCACACGTAGCTTTTAAACTACATTTGCAGGTTAGTATAGGGTTTCGTGTTGCTCGTAAATTGATATTAAAGTGATATTTAAACTAAAGTTTTGGAAATACAATTTTAACTACTATACCCACTTATTAACCTACTTCTTGTTCTTCTTGTTAATATTTATTTAATATTAACTTGATGTGTACATACGATTATTGATGTGTACAAATTTTACTATGTCTTTTCAGCAAACAAAGAAATAATAGGATCTCGGACGAGTTTTTCATATGGCAAATGTAAGACAAATCTGTGTTAAACTTGGTTTTTAACTACTTTGTTTTAGGATTTAGGACATTGTGCGTCGGAAGGCTTTGTACCTACTGTGCTAGGCTAGAAACTTCTTGTGAATAGTGTTTTTTTTCTATGCTTTATATTTGTAGATGTAAAGTAAAAATGCCTTAAAAATAGCTATATATTTTTAACTTTATATTATCAGATCTTGATAGATTTTTGTTTAGGCAGACGTATAAATTAGATAAAAGTAAAGACATTTAGAATATAATCATTTATTTTATTTAAACATTTGATAAGAGATATGTTTTACGAATAATCATATATCTTAATATCAATCTCACTCACAATATCTTCCTCGGACTTTCGAGAACACAAACATACTTAACTATATAACTTATTTTAAACCTAATATAAATAAACTTATATGTAAACCTCTAAGTAATATTAATCGCTTAAAGTCTTTAATATGAATAAGCTTTCGGAAATACTCGATTCGACTTTGGATATAAATCTCGTGATAAAAGTAATTTCGAGACAAAGTTTAAAGTATAAAAATAACAATAAGTACAAGCGCATTGATACATCGATGAAGTATCTATCAATGGGCTTATACCTTCCATGTTAGGAAAAAATAACAAGTCCCATGTTAGTAGGCGATATCAAGGTAATCTTTGTACACAATATTAGCTGAAGTGGAGTAGCGTAGGCACCAGTAGAGTCACTCTGAGCGGGGCTCGCGGCGTCTATAAGTCGTAGGAGTCGCTCTCGCCGTCAGACTTGCCGATGCGGAAAATGTACCTGTAGGCCAGACCGGCGAGTACTCCGCCGATCAGCGGGCCCACCCAGTATACCTGGAAGAAGAAGAAAAGTCTCTTATATTCTGCAGCAGATGTCGTTACGAAGAGTCTAGATAGATGATTAATCAAGGGTCATAATATTTTGTGATTGTGTAACACGAAGTCATTAGTTCGGGGCCCCAAGTTTGCTATTTTTTGTCGTTGTCGCGCCATCGAAACTCAACTGTCATTTCATTGCCTCTGTGATTTTCTATACTTCAAAATGTTAGCAGACTACGACAGAAATCCATCCAATCGACATCCAACTGAAACGATTTTCACTTAGCATACTTAGGGCCCTAACGTTTTGAATAAAATAATTTCAGAAAACTATAATCTCTTCTCAAATTCCTGTAAACAGAAACGTAATAAATTTTTCGGTCGGTTGTGTCACCTATCGTATTCAATTCATTATTGTTAAGATCAGAAAACTATTCATTAAATAGAATAACGTATTCCCACAACGATTCCACATAAAGATCTGAATCGCAGTGTTCCGTGCATACAAAAATGTGCACTTTCTATGCGAACTAAAGTGCGTGAGAAATCTGAACAAAGGATGCTATGGCGCTTCTCTGACATAATAAAAGACCGGACACCAGACAATGCATAGCGCACTAGTAATGAAATGAATGTCTCAATGAAAGGGAAATTATGTCTAAATTATGTCTATTTTATACGTGAGAGAAGACGTATGTCGATAGGTATGTCTGCTACCTATCTATTATCAATTATTGTTACCTCTAACAACACACTTCACGGTACCTTCTTATTAGGTACTCATCGCCTACGTTTTAGAAACAATTTCCCCACGATTTTACTCTCCGAAATGGGCATAATGAATAAACATTCATACGATTTAGGCAGCTACCCTAACGTAACGGAAGACCGTGTTATTCGAAGCACCTACGTAAATACTGCCCTAAACTACTTAGGCACATAACGAAATGTTGGCTTTAGTTAAAAAGCAGAACAACAGGATATGACAATATTAAGGAATTTGACCTTAAAAATATTTACAGACAAATTACTCGTAAATGGAATAAGCTAACACAATAATAAAATAAAACAATATTGTTATCTTACAAGTACTAATTCAGTTTGCCCGATGTGTCTATAAATGGAATAGCTATGGTAATGTAAAACTTAAACAAAATTTACGAAATTAGGAAAGTCGACATAATATCATTAAGCTACGTTCTGTGTTTATTTTTCAGTTTTTTTATTATTTTTGTACCTATTTTAGTACGATTACGACTCGAATGTTTGCACTGTACGAGTATTTATACGTGGATGTCCTACTATCACAGAAAACAGAATATCATGCGTGCGCGCCGCTCTTAGTAAATGTAATTTTTGCTCTGTGTCTACTATCTATCCATAGTCGTGGTAGAGTCCATGACCAATCTCTTAACCTACTGTCGTTAATGTGTTTACTTCTTTTGATGCTTAGGAGCAACAAACGTAAGTTTAGTAACAGGTTGTTGTGAGTGAAAGTGATGGCACGTGATCGCTGGCAGACCAGCCAAGCGCCATGGGATTGCGATCGGACGACGGACATTCACTCTTCACTCGAGATTGCAAACAGAGATTACGGCCGATAGAATTTATTAATACCTGTCTCTACTGATTGAGGAACCGATGGACATGATAGAGCTAAGAAATGAGAGGTAATCTGTGAAAAACTAGAATGAAGGCAAGAAAACTCAGATCACTCAGATTTTAGGGCTGCTCAAACGGAAGCATAAGAAGTTTAGTTAGTTAGAAGAATAGTAGGATGAAAACTGTTTTGAATATATAATATATATTTTCTGAGGTAGGAGCAAGTGAAAGAGGATCAAAGCTGAGATCTAATGAATATAGTTTAGGAAATATAGTATACGCTGAATAACTATATACTATATATTTACTAAACTATACACAAAGTTTTCTATGTTTTTGTGCACTTAGAGCGATAAGTTATTCATTGGCCCCATTTGGTTGTCCCTGGGGATCCATCTGTATATTTATTTCCTCTAAAATGAACGTAATAGAAGATCAGGAAACATAAACAGCTACACAAACTCAATTTTATAGAGCCCTTAGGGTGCGTTAGGTGCTAGAGAGTCTCGTTTAGCACAGTTACGTATGTAATCATGTGATGCTTATAGCAGGATGTTACGCGAACCAGGTCATTCTTCCGTCAATGGCTGTCTATTGGCGCATATAAAGGGCTTTCGACAGCTATGCGTGGGAAAGGATTTATGTGGCATTAGAGACGAATCGCTATAATACAATAGAGCTTCAGAAGTGGTACAATGTAATGTACTAACCCAGTGGGAAGTCCAGTCACCCATGACGAGGGCGGGGCCGAATGATCGTGCTGGGTTCATGCTGGAACCGGAGTATGGGATCTGGAACAAAATAATTATTTGGTTTTCTAGTGTCTTCTTCTTCTCGTATGAATGTACTGTTCCTAATGCTATTTGTAGTAAAACTTATTAAACTAGTGGGTAACTGCCAGTGCGTGGTGCTTGGTACTGCTGCTGGTTTGGCTACATTGAGGTTCTCTTGTCTCCAAGTAACTGGAAGGCTTAGGCAAACAAGCAGGCGAGATATCGTTTGCGTATCCCCCAAACACTTTTGTCCTGGTCACATGAAAATCCCTATTTTTCTGTATTTTCCCCACTCCGGCCGATGCCTTCTCGAAGTCTATTGGTTTTTCTAGTGAGAATAAGTTGATTATCTCGATTCCAGGGCAGCTTATGACATGTGTATAGGACGTTTCGATGCTCTTGTAGGGTTCAGACAGCTAGTATATGACGGTACAATACTAATGTACAAAAATAGTCTTATAGCTTAAGCACACTGTGCTTAGCTTAGCTTAAGTGCACTTAGGAACCTTTAAGAATATTAATGTGGGACTCTACCCTAGATTGGAACATATGTCGATGATTCACTATCTTACCCGACAAAGATGATACTTACAAAGGCGCAGTGGCAGGCAGTGATGGCGAGCCCGATGGCGAGAGGTCCAGACCCGCTCACGTCGGTGCGGCGTGAGTCACATACTCCCTGCACCACTATCACCAACACGAATGTGATCAGCGCCTCGCACAGCAGAGCCTGGAGATATAAAGCAGAATTTATATTTTTGCCATAGGTACACTGATAAAAACCGTTAGAAACTTTCCAGGATATTATGCCGTGGCATGAAAATCAAGGTCTTTAACAGGAATTCCAATGATTGCAAAACAGCCAGCCTTCAATCAAGTCTGTGGGATCAGAAGAGACCTAGAGGAAAGCCACAGATGAGATGGAAAGATGACATCAAAAAAGTGGCGGGTAGCAACTGGAATTTTACTGCCTAAAACAGAAGGAAGTGGAGAAGTTTGAAATCTTTGGTTGATGATGACTAGAAAGAAGAAGAAGAAGATAACTTTACTTACTTGAGGGTCTGAAATACCAGGTCCAGGAAGAGTCATTCCGAAACCACTAACTTTGCTGCTAGGGATTGCCAACTGCAAATAAAGAGATATGATTCATGTTACTGTTTACAAAATTGCATTAAACCACAGAATATATAGGATACATTCTGATCATGAAAATGAATAACTTTCCCCTAGGAACATACCTATGTCAGGAAATAATAAGAAACGATCTCCCATTCAAAATGACGACCATCTGATTGCATTTACTACGAAAAGACAACTTTTTTTCGGCGTTTCCTGACTATAATTCCTAGGGGAAAATTATTCAGTTTCATGGTCTGCACGCACCCTACCATTATTCGGCGGGCTGTCCCTTACACGCTGTATAACAAATAGTACTAGATTAAACATGAAACTGCTCACAAGTAATTACACCTCTTTTCATTTCCTAGATTTACAAATCACGAAACTAGCACTATGTAAACAACTAAGCTAGATATTATCTGCAAGCACGATGAGCGTGAATTTAATCGCACAGTAGCATTACTTGGTACGATAAATAACACCCTACGCCACTAGATAGTGCGATAAGCAGATCTCTAGTCCGATAGTTTCACTTGCTAGTCCGTGCGAACTGATTTGTATGGAGATGTGATGCGTACCATACAGGTTACCATACGTAAGGCGCCTTTGTCGATGTTCTGATAGAGAAAGCGCCTTTCAGATGTCAGGGCTTTGCTAAGGAACACAATAAAATATAAACGAGACGGCTTTTCACACAATACTGGTCATTATGTGAGATTTTCCATACTTATCACCACCCTTTCTCTCGTTAAAGTCCAAGCAGGAAACATTCGACTGGACTTTCTTTCATTGTTTGATTTCGAATTTTCTCTAATGCATAATCCGTCTAGATAGTTAGATAAGTCTAGTTTAATTTACTCTCGAATTCTATGTAATTAAAAAGATATATGGTGTAGGTTACTACCTAATTACTATCCGAGTTCCTACACCATCCATTTTATCAACTGTCACATGCATCTCATTACAGGTTTACCTTTATAAGCTATCTATTCTAGTTTGCTTTTCATAGGCTCAAGACCATTTGCGAGACATGGTTAAAATAGTGCTGATTTACACATGCAGCGTATCACAAGTTGGTAGGTACTGCAACTAGAGTACCTATTAATAGTTAGAGCAGTAGATGGTATTTACACAAAGTTTTCAATAAAGGATGCCAGTATGCACTCTTTTCTTTCAGTGTTCTTAAGACTTAAGCCCTGGTCGCAGTGCTCCTGGGTAGAGAGATACCTCCTGCTTATTATGTCTACCGGGTGGGTATCATAGAAAACTAATTAAGAGTTCGAGATTTTTCTTCAACCTAACAAGGAAACTTTATTACGAACATACCTTACCACTTCTTAATAAAGGCTTTATTTTCTAGCAAGTTCATCGCCTTGATTAAAGGTCACAAACTAGTTTAACGTCCGTTAATGTCAGTATAATTACTGACCTCATGGGTAGGGCCGAGACGTTTCTGCCTAATTTATCGCTAAACTTTGACGCTTTGAAGACGATCGATCGATTGATCATGATGGCCAGCGTGTTAGCGTATTTAGCTCTTATGGCATCTGATCTCACGACTCTCGAAGGCCGTCGCTCCAATTCGCTTTGCTCTGAAGCATCAGTGTCAGGGCGAGCGACACTTTTTATACCACCGTGCTGGTATCGTGCCGTGCGTGGCATATATGGCGATTAGAATGTAGCCATTTAGCGCCTTGAAGGAAAATTATGTGGAAATTATAGCAATGCTTAAGATAACGTGTTCAAGATCTAGGTGAAGTAAATAAGCTAGGAACCTTTCGAGAATATTCATGTGTTGACTCTAGCTTAGATTGGACCATTTATCTCGGTTAGTTAGGTTGATTTATGGCTTGCCATCACAGCTGGCAGGCTGTTATCGTGGTGTTTAAGAGTAGATAGATCATTACGCTGATGAACGCCGCTCCAGCCACGGCCCCCAGAGACTGCACGATGATGTAGAAGATAGCTTTGAGCAGTTTGATGTCGCCCGAAGCGAACAGACCGAGTGTCACCGCTGGGTTGATGTGGCCGCCGGACACGTGAGCGATCGCCTGCAGACAAATAATCGAAATAAGTAAGTAAGTAACAAACACTTAAAAATTAACGCAAACTTATCTACACCGAACGAATCGAACAAACCAAATTTTAGGATTCTTTATTTGAAATCCTATGAAACCTCGCACATTTGATTGATTCGGTTCTGGCAAATGTGCGAGGTTTCATAGGATTTCAAATACTTAAAGATTCTAAAATTAAATTCGTTCGGTGCGGATAAGTGTGCGTTCACCTTTATTGCACAAAATCAAAAATGGTGAGAGCAAAAAAACAAGATTCTTTTTATAAAAAGTAAAAAGCAATCAAACATCGTCAATCTCTCTGTACCTACGAGCGAAATAATAAAATGTAAAAGATGATTTTCAATAGCTTTGCAACGATCCATGTGTAGGTAAATAGCTTAGACGTTATAGATAGCACTGGAGTTATGTAAAAGGTTCCATGCATAGCTGCTCGCACGGGATTTGACTTACGAAACACATACTTAGCGATAGGGCACGAAAACTATTCCAAATACTTATTGCGTAAACCAGGAAACTAAAGCCCTTTCCAAATCGAAAAGGTTGGAGATAATCGAGCATAATAATAATAACATTCTCTTTCTAATACTTTCTATTTAGTGTGAATGGAAATCGGTACCGACGTAGCTACACTTCCACAAGAGGATGATTAATCTCAAAATGAAAGGGAATGTTTACTTCCTAACAACTTATATTTCACTACCTGCTGATTCTGAATAAATATACATCCGATACATCTTATAAAATAAAATATGTCGTGATAATGGATTTATCGTAGTTATAAATCTTAAGTAAAAAATAAACAAGACCCTATCTACTTCATTTACATAGGGAAGCGACAATTCTATGTAAAAACAGTGAGTGTAAAGTTAAAAGCTCATTAAATATTCATTGATTACTGTGACCGAAACGAATCACTTTCTATCTATATTTTATGTAGGCATAAGTAGATATTTTTACTAAGAATACCTAAATTGAACTAACCAACTGTCATACGAGTATAACTATAATACGAGTAGAGATCAGTAAACCCACCCGTCAAAAGCGCCCTTTGCAAAAATATTTCGCTCTATTTTAAGGTAAAATAACAACATGTATCTTATCTGGGGGCACGGCAGTGCCCCCGCCAAGTCGAGCTATGTAACCTTAACCTATAGCGTATTAATGGATTTATAGCAGGGTGATAATAATCTTGATAATAGTGTGAGCAAAGTGTGGATAAATCTCAATTAAAGGGTCGCTAACCAGTGTGGGATGGTTTATCTAATTGGCCACGTCGTATCGGCGAATAAATCTACGGCTAAAGGCGCGTATACGAAATAGAGCGGGGCGGCGGCGGCGTAGCCGTTCTATAACTATAAAAAAAAAACTGCATACAGTATGCAATTTTTACAGCCACAACAGTCCACAGTCCACTGTTGGTCATGGACCTCTCATAATTAGGGGGTATTGGCATACTCACCATACTTGGCGAATTGGCGAGCGCAGTGTAAGGTGTGGTAGTTTAAAGATAGAAATATGACTTATGTATAAATAAAAAAATATTTTTCTTTTAAACAAGTCTTTAATCATGCATCGATTGGAATTCAATGTTCGCATTAACGGTATATAAATTTCAGCGGCCTACAAAGTCTTAATTTTTTGTCATCAGGGTTCATTGGGTTTTTCAATGTCTCGATGCCCTACTGGAATATACGCTCGGGGATTAATTGTGTTTAGATAAGCTGTACGGTCGTAAGTATTCAATGCAAACAATAAACAGTTGTTAAGCTGTAATTCAACAGTTTCAGGAAACTTCGACAAATGATGTCCGACAAGACCAGAAAACTGAACTTCGACAATTGATGTCCGTTTTTACCTAAATTTTTATAACAAACACAACACTCTATGTGACGTAATATACAAAGCCGGTGCCCGTTGCATTCTAAAAGCTTTACATAATTTTAAAGAGCTGTCGTGGGAAAATCGAGCGTGACCAATGTCGTGAGGGCAAAAGAGCTCCGACTCAGCGCCGGTTCACCTGCCAGCTCTTCAACGCACAGTTATGTCAGAGGTCAAGTTGACTGGCCAATTGAAAGAACTGCGCGTCTGCGCGTGCGCACCGTGCCGCGTTATTGATTCTGCGCATTGACAAGGGGCAAGGTGACGTGACCTGCGGTACCAAGGTCTAGGTTACAAGACCAAAAGTTTGGTAGCATTTATTATATTCAATTGCGAATGTATTTGAGATATGCAGATAAGGATGCGGAAATGTTAAATTGTAGCAAGGTGAGAATGGTAGGCAAGAGCAATGAAGTAATAGGTAAAAACTGTTGGGATAAGGAGCTATCCGCCTCCCTGACCTCTCGGCCATCAGAACCGTATCAGACCGAAGAAACCGGACAGCAGTAAAATACGACTGTCCACTGTCCGTACAAATTATTGCATTGTGATTATGTGTTTTGCTTTCTCCCATTCTGCGGTAGCTTTTACACACATATAAGGCGGTAGGAGCGGTGTCCCATTTTTCACTGTGATTTCCAACCCACCAGCTAAAGGGAGTAGGAGCAGTGTTCCATTTTTCACTGCGCTCGCCAATCTACCGGCTAAGTGCGGTGAGTAGATCACAAAAATGGCTTGATGTAGATGACAAAAGCAGCACTACTCCAACATCCAGTAGTGCTGTGGCTGTAGATGATAAATGGCGAGGATTCAAGCACAGCATATCAGGCAGTAAAGTAATTTATTGAACTACCTACATTAGTATTCTAATGTGGGCTGGCATTTCGAATTTATTTATTGCTGATATAAATATAAAGAACCATTGAACTGTCATCATGTGCTACTATTCTCACGTTATAAATTTTAAAAGTTACATATTTAATTTGTACCTAATAAGTAATTAATTAAATAAATTTTCAATAACGGTTAAATGACATATTAAGGTAAGTAAGCATAACATTTGTAACTATAGTTATTACAAAATTTTGAATAATTAAGAAGGTCAACTTTTATAAACAATATTATAAATCATTCTGAATTCCGAAAATAGATTTAGGTACCTCCCAACGTTATGGTATGAATCACTTCTTCATTTTGATTAAATATAGCAATGATATGATTTCAAAATTCATATGTTCTAAACAAAATTATTTCCATATTATGTTCCTGAATAGGAAGATTTATGTGAAACCCATCAAAACAATTTCCTAAAGTTATTTACGAGGCGTTTCCTTCTAATCAAGGTACAGCTACTATGTAATTATACATATTTACAAACAAAGTCAATCAAATCTCGTCTACGTAAGGTACTATAATAATATCTTAATTTGTTTGTTGAGATATGACAAATGAAAACTAGCGCGGAAAATCTCTGATGTCTAAAATAATTTTTAATTAATTCGAAAGTCCGGTTTTGAAATTCCGCAGGTTGGATCCAATTCATTTTTATTTTTTACTTACGTACACAAAACATACTTATACTAATACGCATATTTTAAATGAAATTGCTGTTTAAATAATGTCAAAATAGTTATAAATAATTTATCTTCAGTCAGATACATAATACAATCCAAACAAGTGCACTTCATTAAAGGACGTTTATTCTGATTCTCAGAAGAGCTTTTCAAAGCTCATTTAGAGCATTGATGTTTGCCATCGACTTGAAAGGGTAACCTTAGGCCTAAGCCACGCTAAGTAGGTTGAGCCTTAAGTCAACACACCTAATATTAACTAAGATGTGCTGTATGAAAGATTTTAGCGCTACATAAACACTTGAAACAAATATTTTGCAAGTGCACTGTGTGTAGTGTTAAAATTGGTTAGGAGTTTACCAATTACCTATCTTTTCGTAAGTAACACTGCGTCATCTAACGACCCGATGAATCAGAGTTTTTCAACCGCCTATTTCTAGTAGCATGCCTCTGACGTGGAACGATCCCGTCTAAGCAATCATAGAAAGCCGGGACTGTTTTCTTTTTAAAGTGGTTTGGCTACTATGTTTATGATCCTGCATGCTAAAAGCCTACCCACATCCCATATTTTTGTATGAAGATAGGATACAACACTCCTGGAAATAGAACTAAGGACAAACCTACTTAGTACAAAACTCAATCAAAAGGCTTATTCTCGTAGAAATTTCCCATCACGCAAAAAATATTCACGAATAAATTCTTAATATTCATTCTCTGTTGTAGCCTGTATGTAGGTAGTAGTTGATTTACAACTGGAACTAATTCGTTTAGTTTAATCGGTTACACGGCGCAATATTGACATCTGCAAATTACAATTTATTAGATTCAAAGCGTGCTTGATGTGATGTAACTAGATAAGTATACATACTTGTTTTCACGGATTAATATAGGTAGGTAGTTGATCAATGCCCATACAAGTTCGAGTGCAGGCGTACTTCTGCATAATTTATTGATCTGTAATTCCACCAATTATATTTCTTTACCAATTATTTAATTATATAATTAATTATATTTCTTTGCGCGTGGGTGCAAGTTTTAATACGATAACTTTAAATAAGTAGAGTAGTTATTTATAAATATTGCTTGCTCTACATTTGGGACAGGTAGACTTATTTAACGTGCAGATAATTGATTTTGCCAATGCGCAAAAAATCTTTAACTAGATAAATGATCAAATAATTCTATAAAAGGCAGTTCGAATCGGAGACCACAACTCACATTGGTAATAACCTAAGTCTTATCAACTTCCTAAGCAAGTTGTTTTCTTCAGTGATTTTAATGTCATAAGTTAAAGGAGATTAAAACAATCGTACCTACAAAAGACTATCTGTTTTTTGCGGTTAGATAAGTCTAAAGAAAAATATTGTGATGCAGTTATTTACTTTTCATATAAGTTGTCAGTGCCTTTTTTTGTAACTATTATACTGGAATTTTTGCCGCGTGATGCCGGCTGCCTTAGAATAGCATCACTCCAATTCTACCCGTGGTTGCCGAAAAATGTGACTAATGATGGGTGCAGAGATTGGGCAGCAGCTGTCCTTGTGAATGTCTACAATAGCTTGCTCTGCGCTCGAAAACAAACACCTTCCCCTTTCCATTGCAGAAAACAAAGTTTAAAAATCGTATGATCAATTTGACGCTACATATTTTCGGCTATCTTCGTGCATATACATAGTTATCTCGCTTTTTAAATGTTGGGGATTCGTTTTCGGCCACCGGGCCATCAAAACTACGTCTAACGTTTTATTAGGGAGCTAGGGCTCACCCAGAAATATTTGATTAGTTGTTGAAACAACCAGCCCAATCACGCCCCTTCGGCTGCGCTTAGGAGTTGTTCTGGGAAGAACAGATCGGACTGAAGCTAGTTATCTTGCTGCGATAGGTGCGTGGCCTGCGTGGTTTAGTGGTTACAGCCGTCGGTAGCACATCAGCGTCAATCACGGGCCGTGCACACGAGCGGTGAAATATTGGTGGCTGTACACACGAGCTGCGCGGGGATATGTCACGACCTGCGGGCGGACATGCGGCTGCGGTCAGCGGCCGCCGCGACCAAGGGCGGCTACTATCGCGGGGACGCGGTTCACGTGTAAGCGTTTAGAGGGTAGCTATCTTCTCTACGTTTATAGGAAATTATACAATCTATGTTATTTATTTATTTTTATATTTTATAAATAATAAAAATAAGAAAATGAAAAATTGACAATAGTTGACCGGGAATCAAACCCAATCCGTGTGGGGTACCAGATCACTGCCCAGCCACTGGTCGGCCGTCAATTTCTTAATATCTTGATGCGACGATCTTAGCACTGTGTGGACAGTAAATTCCAATAAATTTATAAAAAAGTACCTACTCACTCTCTATCTTTCTTTTCGTGTCGGACACCAAGTCTTAAATAATAGCACTACATATTCATCAACTGCTTTTTGCGAGTATTTTTATCGGTAAGTGGACTTTTCCATTCTAGTGAAATACAATGAAAACGCCACTAAACAGGGAATTGAATCGAATTGGACTTTTCTTCGACGTCGCTTACTTTGAACGCCACGCAAAAATGGGTGGGACTTATTTGGTCCACACGGTGGGCCGCGTGGCGTTCAAAAGCTTAAGTGGGTAGCTTTTTGGATTAATTCTTTTCCAGAGCTTTAGGGATTCCTTAAAATCTCAATAATTTTTACTGGAACTCTGAGATCTTTGAAACTGGAAGGCTTTAGTATAATATTTATTAGGTACTTCTAGATATTGAATTACTCTTGTAACTTGCGCCACTATGTTAACGGTAACACACGGTGCATAGTTAGCAAACATTTTCGTTTCCACTGCGAACACAGAACGGATGTAATCATATATTAATGCGTCAGTAATTTATATTATTAATTTATATATCTAAATATAAATATTATGCAAACCGATCGGGCTGTCCGTAAGCAGCAATTTGGGTCAATCAGTCATGTTCAGATGTGCACAGATAAAATAATAAATATGTTTAACCAGGTGATATTTAATTAAACAACTTTATGATATGAACCTCCATTTGACCCTTCACGATATGTTTTATAATTTTACATCGAAGGTTAGAATAATTATTATATGAGCTTAACGTGTGAGATGGATTTAAGTATGAATTATGTCATGTTTATAGGCTCAATAAAGTTGTTGGCCTTATTTGGATCAGCAGTAAAATTGCCATGGTAATAATACTTTATTGAGGGAGATAGCCAAATAGATAAGACTTTTATAGGCATGCCAATTCAATATTATGGTTACAAACCGTAAATATAGTTTCCGAGTACCCAAGTCTTCCTATCAATATAGTCACATGGTTTGAGGTGGCCGCCGTAACAAAAGCCGATTAAGATTTAGAGATCCCGGTCCCAGTCTATATGTGTCGTATCCAAAAAATAAAAAGAACGTGCAAAGGCTGAGAAATATTTATATATTAGAGAAATATGTATTAGGGAACAATAATATATATATTCAGATTTTTAGATAGATAGGTAGGTAAGTAAGTACTTCAACACACTTATGTTTAAGCGTAACATTTTAACTAGTTTCCCAGTTCCCACTAGAAATTATTTAAGAACCATAAACTTATTTCCAGTGAACTAGCTCGCCCACAAAAACCGTAAAACAGTCACCTTTCCGAGAATTTTCTCGATTGTGATTGGTGATAAACATAATATTACTTGGGTACCTATCGTATGTGGGTCACACTTGCTGCAGATAGGGTTGGCAGCCTGACTTAAAATGCAACACATTAGATTTACGTGAACAAGTATCTAATAGTAAAATAAAAATGTAAACTGTATTATGCTATATACTTTATTATATTCAACATGACGTATATTTAATACTACAAAATATCTTTACTCCAGATCATAAGACTAGACAGAGTTAAACGTGTGGAACGAGTGAGCTAAGGCAGAACTTAAAATGACAATAAAATTTCTTTTAACAAGACGTCGGAAAACAATAAGTCATTGGATGTTCAATGGCGGTGCTATTTCTGGCCTTTCCTTACCGAATCTAACTGAAATGATTCAACCAGAAGTAAACCAACCAGAAAATACCGCTATTGCCAGTTGCCATGTCACTCCAAAAATGATCTCAAATATTTCTGTCTGTCTATGTTTATGTTTATGCCGTGTGATGCCGGCTTAGAATAGCATCACCCCACATCCTTCCCGTGGGTGTCGTAAGAGGCGACTAAGGGACTCGAGAGTATTGGTGTATTACAATTTCTAGGCGACAGGCTGACAACCTGTCACTATATAGTGATACACATGTTTTCTCAAACATCTTAGGAAAACAATTCTCAAAAATGTCAGACGTGGCGATAGCGGCTGTATTCTTACGGCTGTTAACGCTCTGCCTACCCCGCAAGGGATAAAGGCGTGATATATGTATGTATGTCTATGTTTATTCCTTCTGCAACCCTACGCCGTACCTAAGAAAAACTGCCCATATCTGACCACCTGCGTATGTTAATACAATGCTCTAGAACGCAACATTACACAGCCAGGCGATAATGTTCCAACATAAACATTAAACTAGTGCTCCTACTGGCTATTGAATGTAAGCAAGCTGCATGTTACAAAAATAAATCGCTATTTTAAACATTGCTGTTTGAGAATTCGTTTAAAGTTTGCTTAATAGCGCTATTTAAATTCCATAACCATAATGTATGTTTCACTGAGTTATAAATACATGTTACGTAATTAGCACTGCATCAAAAGTATGCCGTGTGATGCCGGCTTAGAATAGCATCACCCCACATCCTTCCCGCGGGTGTCGTAAGAGGCAACTAAGGGACTCGAGGGCATCGGTGTATTACAATTTTTAGGCGACAGGCTGACAACCTGTCACTATGGTGATACACATGTTTTCTGGAACAGCCTTGGAAAACAATCCTCAAAAGTGTCAGACGTGGCAATAGCGACCGTATTCTTGCGGCCGCTGGCGCTCTGCCTACCCCGCAAGGGATAAAGGCGTGATATATGTATGTATGTATGGCAAAAGTAATCAAAACAAGAGAAATATGTTTTCTTAGAACACTCGAAAACTTTAGAGTCAAATTAGATGAGCTTCATCACACTGAAGATAATGGCGACCTTTCACACGAAAATCATCAGTCATAAAACGATCTATGTCCAATGAACTTTTCAAAAATAACAAGCCCAGATAACCCACATAACGCTTCAATGTTTAAACTGTATACTCCGTTAGACTGACCCGACACCTAACTGTTTTGTAACAAACAAATACTGCATCTTGACAATCCACGGTGATGAACCATTGGTTCAATTTGTTTATCGTAGATATGTTTTTGGGAAAAAAGAAAGGCTGACAGCTTGTCAGGAGTATCAATAATAGACGTATATCAAAAGTAGCTCATAATATGGTCAAACATGGGACATAATAATATCACGACTTGTATCTATTTAGTCTCAATAAAAGATATATCTAAGTGCTTAGTTTCAATTTGATATAGAAATTGTATGAGGCTTGTTATACGGGGTGTAAGGGACAGCGTCCCGAATACTGATAGAGTGCAAGCAGACTATGAAACTGAACAACTTTCCCCTAGGAACATATGTCAGGAAACGTCAAATAATTTTTTGTTTTCCATAATAGTTTTTGAAATTTTTTGTCGTTTCCTGACATATGTTCCTAGGGGAAAGTTGTTCATTTTCATGGTCTACTTGCACCATTTCAGTATTCAGGACGCTGTCCCTAACACCTTGTATAACTTTTACTACAGAATAAATAACAGCTTTTAAATCTGATCTATAGTTTGCTTTGAAAACTGACTTACTATACGTGGAATGGTCAACTTAGCCTTGACAATCATAGAACTGTTATATTTACCATTACACGAGATGTTTCTGGTGTATAAAGCACTCATAAACGCACCAATTAGACAACAACAATAGCTCGTTAATCTAGGAAGAGCTAGTATTGCACATTGTTCGTGTATTCATTGGATAATATTTGCGTCATTCTGCCATGTGGCCGTTAGGTCACCCAGTGATCTCTGTACTGTTTGAGTAGCTCTAAATTATATTTTTATTCGAATAAATTATTTTTGTATTTATTGTTTTCAAACATCTTTATTTTAACTATACAAAAATTAATAAATACTCAAATAATTTAGTATGGCATGTTTGTATCTGCAAAATAGATTTCTGTCTATGATTATGTTTGTTAGTACAAAAGACAGTAAAAAAATTAAAATATTACTGCGAATTAGTACATGTAGGTAGGTGGACAATACTTGTCATAACTAGACTAAGCAAAGGTATACCAGACAGATAGTTTGATAAAAACAGAAATCATAGTTAACGCTCAGTCTAATAATTATTACATAAAGTATCTGTACATTGGATGGGTGAAATATCATATATGTGTTTATAAAGTTTACTTATTTGTTTAAGTAAAAAATTGAAAGTAAAATTGAGTTTACAAATATTTTTATAGCTAGTTTCTTTCCAACTATCATAATTTTTTGCTATTTTGTTGACCGTTATTCTGTTTGACTCTGTCACCATTAAATTACAGATATAGTTTATTTATAGCTTTCAATGTGTATAGCTTATAGATGATTACGGAAAACTTACACTAGTATAGAGATAAGCCTGAATTATGGCTCTCTCAGAATAATAAGACGACGGAACTAAAATATTTATAAATTACAAAATTTATTACTTACAGATTTTTAAGCCGCACATATAAAATGATAGCCGTGTAATTTGGTTATGTTTAAGTTCCTGATCCAACTACGAGAACGAGCAATAATACAGAAACATGATTATTTACGAGTAAGTGATTAAAATATGTGTATATACCTACTATATATTTTTCAGCAGGTACCTACATAATATACACTTTTAGAGATAGGTAAGTTATATACTCGTAGGTAGATACTTTGGTGCAATTGAGTATGCTAAACTAAGCTATTGGGCTATTAACTAAGCGTTTAATATATGTGTGAATATTCACGAGTACTGTGTAATTAAGCTCTCGATCCTAATCAACATGCAAGCTGCGCTTGCGCCGCCCAGCCAGCGCGACGCCGTAGTGATGTCATTGGTAGGACCACCAATATAACATACTAGTGGGCCGCCCAGCTGCTGCGCCCGCTGCAACTCATTTTCCCGCGGGAATAAGATGTATTCCCGGCAAGTATTATACATAAAAACCTTTCTCTTGAATCGCTGATATCTTTTTAAAAAAGCTGTATCAAAATCTATTGCGTACTTTTAAAGATTTAAGCAAACATACATACAGATAGACAGATGCGAAAAGCGACTTTGCCTATGTAGTAAAGAATTATAGGAATCTTTATAACGAAAAATAAACTTTAGAAGAACAACAAGATTATACTCGCTTTTTAGTACGGATCACTAATGAAATTGCACTCTTTATATACAGTGGCTACAAGATAAAAATAACAAGACAAAAATGCATTTTCTAATGTTATTTGTTCTCGTTTAACCCAAATCGAGCAATTCTGACTGACTTACGTAAGTATGTGCCGAGATAGCTGCATGCACGCCTAAAATTCAAGTCGCGGCATAGCGATGCAGCCATTGGAATTTGTAATCAGATATTTTATGTTTCCAATAACGGTATTGTTGACCGAATTGAAATAAAGCAAGTAAACGGCTGCTGCACGGCATTCTTCACGGCAGCAGTCAAATCAATGGCATATTTTACTATGAAGTTTTTGCTACTTGTGTATATAAATAGGTAGGTAGGTATGTTGGTAAGATGACGTGTTTTGAAAGGCTAATTAACTTAAACGGCTAATGAACTACATTATTGATCTATTTAATTGCTTTACGTACCAATTGGGTAGATGACAGGGTAAAAAAGCAAATTCATCCTTCCATTCGTGTCGTAAATTATCGAAAAAAAATTGACACGTGGTTTATAAAAATCTTAAAAAAAAACTAATATCAAAGTTTAGGAGTGGGGGAGTCCTAACGTCACTGCTATGTAAAAATTGTACATAGGCGTGACGTCAAGCGCGATTTCAACTGTCTATACTCGTACTGTAGTTTCCTAGTAATTTGATTAGACGAAAAAAGAAAGAATACGTATACATTATTTTTTATGTAAAAGTCGGACTTATTAGATGCCTATTGCTGGCAGGTAACAAAAAATATTTATCTCATTCTTTAAAATAATAATTCATCTCTGCCTCTACCTTTGTACAAAGTACCTACGCATATACCTATATGTAACATATGCACGGTGCTTGAATAATGCCGTCCTTCGCATTCAAATACGCGAATTACAGTCGATAATTGATCGCCACCTCACCCAAAACCGATGAGTGCTATCGATCAAGTGAAAAAACAATGGCCGTTGCGAAGATAGATATTAATTTACATGTTAATCGGTCGATTGTCAGCTGCGCCGTGGGCACTGCGGTCCAGCTGTGGCCAGTCGTGCGTGAATGGACCGAAGCTTGACAGACAGCTTGTTTTGCCAAGGGAGAGAAAATGGGTATCTACACGAATTTAAAATGAATTAGAAAGAAATTGGTATGAGTCATAATTTTGACTCCAGTTATTAGTTAAAGGTTAGTTAGTAGTTTTTTTTGAGCTAATATATGGTGTGTAAAATTTGTAGATATGGCAGGGCATTTTCTTTCGTATTTCCACCTATGCTCCTTGGAGAAAGTTGTTCAGTTTCCTAGACTGATTTACTTCTAAAAATATTAGCATTATATTTTTTACTCCCTTTCGCCTATTGGTAATTATGAATGAAACTCGAAACCAATTCCCATATTGTTCGTCAAACAATTCTCATGTACAGTTATGTCTAAACAAACCGCGATGATTGATTATAAAACGTTTTATAGACATCGATAGCTATAATTATAGCCTTGTTCATTACAATTTTCGCATGGCTCGGTGATTCCATCTGTCAGTACACATACCTGCTAATTGCATTCACATAATTTATTATACAACCTGCAAGCTCATCAAGTTCTAAATCGATGATGTTTAGAACAAATTTAGACACACGATCTAGGAAAAGTGAGATTGGTAACTAAAATGTACAGTCTGCAGCAACTCGAGATACCATCCAGCTTAGAACGTAAATTTTACAGGAAGGTTATTTTTATTATAGACAACAAATTGTGATTTACCGTGTAATGCCAGTTTAGAATAGCTTCACCCCATTTCTTTCCCGCAGGTTTCGAAAAGGCGACTTAGGGATTTTAGGGTTTCATGTGTATTAGAGTTTTAGGCGACAGGCTGACAACCTGTCACTATAGTGATACACGAGCTATCTGAAACGGCCCTTTATATTTGTTAGACGTGGCGATAGCGACCGTATTTTTTAGGCAATTAAGGCGTGATATGTGCATGTAGGTATGTACAAATTGTGATATGGAAGAAATTACGAAAAACTCCGTAGTATGTTCAATGTAAAGGTTTATTTACCTACCTGTTTGCGTACCTATTGATAAATTAAATCAGAATAAGTTGAGCCCATAATTGGTGCTGATCTCGAGCTGTTGCCGAAAGTACATATTTAGGGTCGTGACTGAATTGACACTGATCTGTTAACAGACAGACTAACCGACTACTTAACTAATTGCTAACGGTTTGGCTTAAGCAAATATGTTTGTTTTTGCATTTAAATCACTTCCATTAATTGGATAGGTGTATAAACCTGACCTTTTCGTTTGATTTCTTGATCTCTATCACACACAACATTTAGATGTTATTACGCGTTTTTTTAAAGATAAATGTCAGAAAAATAATACCCTTTAATTGCATACAATTGAATAAAACAACAGAAATAACCTGTACAACAAGTCAATCTTGTTTCAAATTGATTTGGAGAAAGTGTCACAATTATTTTTTATGTATTTATTTGCTAGACACTTTCACCACTCTAAAAATAATAAATACAAATGCCATTCGCAAAAAATTATAGCACAAATTAAATTAAAATGAGCTCCGAACAAGTGGAGTTGTAAGAGCTCTTAAGCTAGTAGTGGCTAGGATCTTCTTAAAACTTCTATTAAATCAAAATTGTCGGATTACTTGTACCTATTGATACTAAAACAAGCTTGTTTTGTTGTTAGATTTAGGCGCTTACAGTGGAGAAATACTAACTTAATACCTGCTGTTAAGTTAATATCATGTATCTTCAAAAACACAGAATCGATTTTAATAAGAAACATTGTTAAATTACCATGAAATGTAGTATTGTTAGATAGATTCAAATTAAAACAAAGAAACATTATTATTTGAAGTCAATAATTATTGTCTAATTATCTTTGCACTTCATTTTAATCAGATTTGACAATGCTTTCTCCCCAAGGGTAGTTATTGCCGGTCCGCTCAGTCCGGTGCCGGGATGAAGACTTTCGGAGCCGGCGAAAAGTTTAGGAAAAGTAAGCTGCTAATTTTCCATGTCTTTACATACTAAATAATGTGATAGAATAACAAAGTTTCCTGTCGGAATTGAGGGAATTTGTCTATCATTATCTGCTTGTCTAACTAATCAGATTTGACAATGCTTTCTCCCCGAGGGTAGAAGCGGGGCCGCCCGGCGCGGAAGGCGGCCCGTCCGGTTTGTCCGGTGCGGGTCGGAAGAGTTCCGGAGCCGGTCGCGGTCCGCAAGTAGGTCAAGTGCGCGTGCGCATGTGCGGTGGTCTCGCAGACTCGATACACTGAACTATACTTACGTCATGTGTGCTCTCACTTCGTTTGATAATTAGTTTAGTTATTATTTGTTTGTATTTTGTTGAAATTGACATAGTATTTTTTTTTTAAAAGACATGCATTATATTTTTTTATTGAGTAAGTATCTTTTCAAAGTGTATCAGAAAGATATAATTGATACTTGCGATTGTCGGCGCTTGTATCAGAAAGGGTTTATTTTAACAAAACAACCGTTATTAATTACGTAGATTATTCTGCTATACTTAACTTTCCATTAATGTAAATATTTACGTTACGAAAACGTTAACGACTCATTTAAATTAAACTATTAATAAGCATATGCTGCTAAAAATAGAAATAGAAAATTAGTTTACATAATTCACGTTTGCATCGTATGAGAATTTTAATATTCGTTTTGTCTTTCGCAGGCATTTCTGACCAAATTAAAATATTCGCTAAAAAGGGCTGCCTTTTAAAACATGGTTAAGAAAATAGACAAAGTACATAAATTTACTAGATGTTAATATAGTGACTGTTAAATTCTAAATTGAATTCTGAACAACGGTAGTTCACTTGAACTAACTTTTATATTACATACTTTACAGTCACAAGAACCACAAAGTACCGATATTGAGAACAAATAACTCGTGAATGATCGAATAAGCTCATTGATTGGTTCAATCATTCTTTCATCGATAATTTTCGATTTTGCGAATCATCCTACTCAACTTATGCAATCCACAAACTCGATCCATTGTCAATTGGGCCTTTAGGCAGTGCTACCAGTCCTCTATTATAATAAACGTATAAATAACTGCAGTAAATATTAAAATAAATACATATTATGTCAGGTGAAGGTCTACGTTGAATTGGCAGCGCCAATCAATTTGAATTTAGTTCGGTTAGAATTAAAAATGGCAATAGGTAAGTACTTGGAGGGTTCCGTACATACATACCCATTTTCCTACTAATGAGATAAAGCTTTTTGCGATGTACAAATTAATTTAAATTTTACGTGCTTGGATTAAAGTTTATTGCAAATTCATTTCTGGTTGACGATATGTTAGAAATATAATTAACTGTCGTCATTTACAAGATGGACGTTGGACGACTCGATGACCCACGCGAAATGAGAGAGAATTGACAAGATCTTCACAGCAAAGAAACTAGCTGCAAAGGGGTGTCCAAAATGAAAATATAAATATTACGGAAATCAGTTGTCGTAAAGAAAGTCATTTCGCATTAGAATTAAAAACATTTCAAATCGTTTGGAGTACCTACCCCTGTGTAGCTTATTCGTAATGCGACTGTACAATGCCGTTTACGATTTATTATGGTTTTTGGGGGAAGAGTTTCCGGATACTTCACGCCAAATCCGATAAAATTCAAGCACGAAGCTGATTTATTCCATGAAGTGTGCAAACGCGGATATGCAATTTGCAAACATGCACGGTTTGCTAAATGCATTGTACAGATATTTGGCGGAAAATCAAAAATTACGGTCAATTTTAAAGCTGCATGTTGGCCTCACTGACCACCGGCTAAATCGATGTCGGCGACTTCAGTTCCTCAAATTACTGGTTATATTAGTTCTGGTTATAGAAACAAATTGAAAGTCAGGGCTGTCACCTTGCCGCCAAAGAGAAGTACCTACAATAAACATACAGTCGTATAATCTAGCGATAATTAGAAACAGTAGGCGGTTTTCACACTTGGAGTCTGTAGCTACGCACTTGTAGCGCATCCGTTATGCATGCGCCTGTCAGATGCAATAAAATTTCAAAATTTCCATTCAACAACCGGACACTGACGCGTAGTTTGATGTGTCTGTCTAATAACGCAATCTTACCCGTTGTCCATGCGTCAACATTCATTTTTTAGTGCGGGGCGTCCGAAATTTCTTGGCATCTGACAGACGCATGTGTTATAGTTGCGCTAAAACACGCAGCAACTGGCGTAAAGTGTGGGAGCAGCTGTATGCGTGGAAGTCGTAAGTATGGTTCAATGTTCGGCCCATGCACACTTGTACCACATGCGCATGTTCGTTCACACACCCACTAACCGGGGGCGAGCACGTTGTGTGATCTAAATAAAATTTATTTAGTGTGAATTGTTATTTGATCTGTAGTTTGGCAGGCCATGTATATTGATGGACTTGTCATGGACAATTGAATTTACGAGCAAGAAATTCTGTAATATTTTATGAATCGTATTTTTTAAATATCGGTTCTATGTTGTACGCGCTTTGCAGCTAATATCTATCTTAACACTTTCATTCCATTAAATTCTTAAAATAAATTAACAAGAAAACCTGATTTTATTCACCATTTTCAGCTCTATCTAATAATATTGGTTTAAAAAAATAAGTAGAAATCGGCAATCAGCACGCGTTGATGTCTTTTGTATAAAGCGTGCACAAATTGGTAATTTAGAATCGCTTATAGCCTATGGCAGCTCGTTAATAGCCGCATTAACCACCTAAAGTGATCAAAATATCTATTATAAAATAACCAAGAGTATTTCGGATACTCTTTTTACGATCTCATCACTAGCTTTTCTAATTTAATTCTGCTTTACCACCCAGAAGATAATCAAAATTTACTTCTGATATAATTCATACGATAAATAATTTTAATTCCCAGTAGCTTCTTGATTCTGTTATAAAAGTATCAGGTAACTATATACACAAAAATGTTGCCTGTCTCAAGTGACTGACGATTAATACAACTTCTCCTCTTCTCACATACCTAGGTGTACAATACAAGATGGCTCATAAATAATGGTTAGTAATAGTTAATGGTTGATTGTTAACATTAAGGGCACTTACGCGAAGCGCTCTATAGAAAAAGGCACGCCCTCGTGTCAGCATACAATACGCTATTTTTTTCTATATTTGCCGCCACCCCGAATTATTTTGTGTACACGCTCTCAATGGCTGTCAGAAAATGTATCTGCTATACCCCAGTTGTCTCATCTACAATGCAGAAGAAGACGCAAGCAATAAACGGGGCGAAGAGGCATGATGTATTCCGCAACACATAACATCGTCTATATAGGTTGATCCAGATACATTCAAGAGGAAATCTTCAGTAGTTGTCAGACAATGCGTCTGCTAAGCCCCAGAGTTGCCACATATGCACAATGCTTCTGCAAGCACGCGCAATGGATGGGGCGGAGAGACGTGATATCTTCCGTCAGACGTAACATCGGCTATACAGGACGATCCAGCCATATACTACATTCAAGGGGCAACCTTCAGTAGTTGTCAGACAATGCGTCTGCTGTGTCCCAGTTGCCTCTCATGCACAATGCAGAAGCAGACGCGAGCAATGGACGGGGCGGAGAGACGTGATGTCTTCCGCTACAAGTAACATCGGCTATGATTTAGATACATTTAAGGGGCACGTGTGTTACACAGCTACCTTATTGACTGGCTATGAGCTGCCGTTGAAATTCCAATGTAGGCCGACATATGAAACTAAACAACAGTCTTTTAGCATAGATAAAATAAAGTAGCTTATGAAAAAACAGGTATCTCGAAAGATTCACTTGAGCCAGATTAGTTTTGAACGACCTAAGATGTATTTTTCTTTCTCTTATTATGTACTGTTTCTAATAGCTCAGTTGGCTGGTTCAACCGTTGAAAAATATTTTCGGCGAAGTAGTAAAGTTACCTACATCTTGTAAGAAAGAATTTTTACCCTCTGTATATCATTCTTTGCCACGAAAAACCACTTCTCTGGCACCAGCATCGCACAATACACATTAGCCGGGTTATGTAATTTGCATGTCACACACCCGTATTCATATTGCAAGCAGCTTTAATAGCGGTAGTGGTAAGCTGCGGAATCTATGTGATGGTCTTGATATACTTGCTCATAGCGTGACCAACTGTGTTACCTCATCTAAGCATCATGCAGATATCAAGTTTTTTCTTAGTTGCGCCCTGTATCTATTTTAGTATATATGGTATAGATATGTACCTTTTTCAAACTATAGTCATACTTATAGGTAAGTTTTAATTGAAACGTAGGTAGATGATTTTGAGGGATATCATAGGAAACAACGCAATTTACAATTTCAATAACTCTATCTATCAAATCTTATAATCCTGATAGTTTCGACTAATATGTGCCTTCAACAAGTGTTTTAACAATTTTGTATTAAGCTATTTTATTATCCAAAGTGGCTTGTTCTTTTTTATAAATAAATATAATGATAGTTGTATCGAAGGCTACGCCGCATAGTAAATAAATAAGACAAAAAAGTGCGTGCGCGAATGAAGCGCCTTTATAGAGTCATAAGATAAATCCGATAAGATTGTATCTTCACATACTTTATGTCACAGTTTACAGTTTTTATATGTTGTAACAACATTCAATAAAATTACACCTGCAAGGCAACGACAGAAAGCTGAGTCAGACGCCGCCGGCGCAACCTGCAAGTACTTGAGGAAAATTTAAAACTCAATCCATTCACAGCGTGTCTGAATGAGTCCAAATATTAATCTCAATTAATCACGAAGGGCAATGCATACTAAATAAGGCTATCTGTAGTATTGCACATCGACTTGGCCACCCTACGGTCTGCGCGCGCGCCGCCGGCAACCAACCGTCGCACCGAACATTATAATTCAAAAATGGCGACTACATTAAAAGCTGCAAACCCTGCCAGTTCGCATACACTCACGGTTGATTGTACATTCATTAAGAAAAGTGTCGAAATGGACGCAAAGGGTTAATAATTCGGCTTGTTTAATCTGTGCAAGGTGCGTTGCGCAACGCAGAATGTCACGGACCGCGCGCAGACGCACAAAGGGCAATCAGTTGACATGCCAATGCAAAAATAATCGCGGGATTAAAAGCGTTCGGTGGATTGATGGATGTGCTATAGAAATTTGACGGACAAGTATCAATATCAAACTTTTGAAGATCAGAAAACATACTGCTTACATAATTTTATCCCTGCACCTAATCCAAAGGTCTCATATAAATTACGGCGTCTCTCTCTCTATCTATCTTGAATATTAGCAGTAGCACATCAAATTACTCTTTTTAATTTATTACCGTGATTTGGTTTTCCATGCAATTATAAAAAATTAACAATATAAATATGAATCCTTTAAATAATACCTCAAAGCGCTGATGTACCGTAAAGTAGTGCCTGAAAGTTTGATTATTTTGTATTAAGCTAATTTATCCAATATACGAGTACAAAAATTATCTGAAACGGCCCTCCATACTTGTCAGACGTGGCGACAGCGACCGTGTTATTACGGCCGTTAACGCTCTGCCTACCCCGTAAGGGATAAAGGCGTGATATATATAAGTATGTATGTAATGTATCCAATAGATATTCTGACTATAGTTTCCTCCTAAAGCAGTCGACTGCAAGCAGACATCCGTGCGTAGTTTAATTACAACACTTACCTGCGAGCTGTACCGATGATAGATAGTATTACTCAATCTTATTCAACCGCCGCGGCTCCACGCAGTCTACTTGCGCAGTAATTAAATATCCATGCTGATTAAAGGACCGTGCTTAACGAGACACACGTAATCTTTTTTTAATTTGATTCAACTGCAGTTTCTTCTTTATTAGCCAGAACAGTCCACTGCTGGCTTCAGGCTTTCTCTAATTGGAGGGTATTTGCCATACTTAGGCACCACGCTGGGCCGGTGGGTTGGCGAGTGCAGTACAAGGTGTTATATCCACAGCAAACACTGCTGCCTATTCCCTTGATTCATCCCGTAGTCGGCTTTTGTGACACTCACGAGTAGCAATAGAGTGATGCTATATTAAGCCGGCACCACACGGTATACTGGCACGACAAGGTTTAATTTTATTATATTATATTTGACTACAATTGTTAAGTTGTTAAATATCCTTGGAATTCATTAACAACTCAATTCGAGCATAAACTGTAAGAAACAAAAAACTGTTTGTTTTTGTTCGCAAAATACCAAAACAATAATTTTCAGATTAAAAAATACTACTGTTTTTTTTACTAATTTGATTATTAACATTGTAAACCGCTAGCTCCGTTCGAATTTAATTAACTAAATTGGTTAAAAGGCAGATAAAATTAATTGGATTGAATTGAATGTTAACGGTTGGATATTTTGGGATATATCGGACTCGGACCTATGTAGAATAAATAAAAATCAGCTTCAAAAAACTGGACGGAAAGAGAAGAGGCCTTTGCCCAGCAGTGGGATAACATATAGATAGGTTGGCATGACAGCCCTCGATGAAAGGTGACACCATTGGATCCATCTTCTAATAATCGCATATTTAATTTTACAACATCTTTTAAATGTTTTGAAAAAGGTATCGACTGAGCGACTGGTCGATACACGGCTGCACTCCTGCACGGTAAAGTCCTAGTGGTCCTACTCCTACTATAGAAGTAAGTGCTGGATAGATAACAATAGCTAAAAATAAAAAAATATGATTTCATTCATCGTTCCATGTTTCGAAAAAAAAGCAGAGACTTGACGTTCCTTGGCAGCAAAGTACGATCTCACTCAGCAGCTGGTTGCGCCGGCGCAGCGTACCGGTCCGCGGCGAGTCAAGGTCGCCGTGCCTTACCACCGCGTTATCGATCAATGATCTACAAGTACACTCCACACGCCGAACACCAGTGCGATTCGAGATCTCTGATAACTAATTAATAGTGTCATTATCAGTCATTTATATTCATTAGTGTTGTAAGTATTTTGTTCTTTTAAATGTAAATATTTTAGCGACGGTTAATCTCATGAAAACTTCTGATAAATTTGTAGGTACTGGCGAAATTCCTTGTTTCAAATCTTTTGCAATATTTCCAAAAAACTGCTGTCGATAAATAGCATTATTTAATACTTTATACTCTTTGAATATACGATCGTATGCATGTTAGTACTGTTTTACACATTTTACTCATCAATTATTCATGTTGTGAAGTTTCATAGATGACATTCTCTTTCGCTCTTGTTAATTGTCTCTGTTAACAAATGTAACTGTTTGTAGCCAAGTTGATAATTTATCATCACGTCTCGGCTCAGACTTTCGAGGCTGAAGGTGACATCTACAGAAACTATAATGATGTCCCTACTGTAGTACTCGTAAATGATGAATAGATAATGCAATTTCGTTCAGGGTATTGGAGATATTTCTATTCATCAGCAAACGTATACTAACTATAGATGTAAGTTGTCTAAAAAATAATTGCTAAGGTCACATAATTTGCTACAGTGTCTTATACTAATTGGTAAGGGTTTTCAAATTCAGTTTTTAATTTATAACCAAAACTATTAATTTCAAAGGAACTAATAAACGACGCACAGTAATTTATATAACCGACTACAACATTGAACCCTGGTATCGATCGCTTATACAATTTTACCGCACCGGATATTTGGCAACCGCGTGTCACAGTCAGAGGCAATATCGTAATTAACATGTGAAATATATCAGTTACGATGTTCTAAGGTCATCGGATGCACCGTGTCTTGTTTCATTTAGGTACCTGACCACACGAGGTCCAAGGAAGGTAGGGTTATTTAGTATAATTATGTGGTTTCTTTGACTGGTAATAAAATATTTTTGGCTGTAATTGTACTCAGTGCTTGCAGTCAGAAGGCAAAACACTGCATATTGGCAACTGAGGAGGCTTACCTTTTGTTGCTTGGAACAGAAGGGGTAATTCAACTTTTTTACAACAGAGTGGAATGAATCATGTGTTAGGAACAAAAAGTAATGTTTTTCTAGTAGCACAATTAAAAAGTCACACCTTTCTTGTCATAGTCGATTTGGTTTATTTTCTTTAACAAAGAAATTATGATACATTTCGATTCAAAATAGTTTTCGAAAAGATTTCTTTCTACATTATAGACACCGATATGGAAAATTCGTACACCAGAAGAATCGTCCGTCGGTAACATAGCAGAAACCAACATCAAAACATTTTAAGACAATTCATATGATACGAAAGTATAAAACCACTTATGATCCATCTGTACCGCAGTCGGTAATTTAAATGACTACGTTCAATTTTGCATCTTAATGACCTACCTGATACAGGCTGTCATCGCAATGAGTTTTAGAGAATTATGGCCAATATTCGTAAGTGGCTCTATCTGAGGTCATTGTAGATGAATAGAACGCCTTGGCTCTGGCTGAGAGATGATGAACGAGTTTAGAAAACCTTCCTTTAGAACGATTTATGACAGTAGCTGAGACGTAATTAACCGTTTTAATACTAAATTAAAAGCTTACTTAACAAAACGAACTTTTTGCACTTTATACATTCGCATACCACAAATTTATCTCTTGAAGCGTAGGCAGAGCGTTACACCCGTAAATATATGGTCGCTATAGCCACGACTGACAAACATTGAGGGGCGTTTCAGATAATTCGTGTAGTGACAGGTTGTTAGCCCGTCTATTAAAAATTGTTATACACATGAAATCTTCGAGTCACTTACTCGCCTCTTACGACACCAGCGACAAATATATGGGGTAATGCTATTAAGCCAGCATCATACAGCAGCGCTGGCATCTCCAACTAACCTGTTGAAGAATGGTTTGGCTGTTGAAGAATGAGACATATACCTACCTACACGGTCCATCTGCCTATTAGGAAAAAGGCTATTTCATGGGTGACTTTTTTACCAACATACTAATCCAATTTGCAGTAATATTTGCAAATAATTGGTTGAAGTATCATTTCATGACCTTAGCCCATCAAAAAGTGATCTAAAAACTTTGAGAACTCAATTAATAGGTAACTTATTTCATACAAAAACCAATATTGTGAGTTTTTATTGACAATCGTGACTTACGGTTTGCGATCTTAGTAAGGAAACCAAACTTGAACCAATAAAATTAGGCGAGACAGAGGCCTGATGCCACCACAACGATAACCTAGATTAGATGTCAGAAGTACACAGGTTGTTAGAAAAAGTACTACTTTCTTTTCAAGGGATGAACCCGCACATGAAACTGAACATCTTTCCCCAAGGAACATAGGTCGATGAACATATGAAACAATTTTTAGACCTCACATACAAACTGACTCAGTCGGTGGGTACATGTTTTCAGTATGAAAACTATGCTGTATGATGCCTGCGTGAATAGGATGACCCCAACTCTCTACCGCGTGTGTAGAGTAGAAGTGACTGACTAAGCTACTCGAGTGGTTAAATTACATGTACACCTTTTATAATTTTAAGCGATGGACTGATAACCTGTCACTGCACTATTTCAGGAATTCTGAAATTTCATTTTAACGAACGAACATAATCACGAGCGGTTGACCTAACTACCCGCGGCTGAAAATTCGTAGTTTAGGTATGATCTTGGTTTTATATGTTAGTGAGTTCGGGCTTGCGACGAACATCTATCATAATTATCTATCTTGGTTTCCGGGGTCTTTAGTTGTAATAATTTAAATTGGACGCGCGCTTTTGTAAACATTTTATGAACCGTGTAATGTTCGTTTTTATTCGAATATTTTTTATTAAAAAAGGTAATTTGATTTACCGAAACAAAATTACTGAATTATAGTTTTTTAATTGAATTATTAATAGATTCTGTCTTACAGAATCTACGTAGCTATAAATCTTAATAATTAACGATGTGACATATACATAAATAGCGATTTATGTTATTATTTTTACCGAATTAACCAGAATTACTTGTTTTCGTTATTTCAGCGTCTCACTACTTTATTATCAGACTACAGCAAGTCAACTTAGTTTTCTATATTCCAAATTACGTATTATGTCCGAAACACTATATCTATTTGGTAACACCACTTCTATTAGACGCTATTAAAGCTGCAACGAGCTGTCATTGTGTGATGCGATCCGCCATCAAGCAGACAATGACAGACCCGCTATCCACACCTACACGCTATACGAGCTTAATTCAACAAAACGTATAGGAAAGAACGCATCAATCAAAAGCACATCTTGTAACGGTACATCAGAACAAAAGTGTAAGAAAAAAACAAATGAAGTACGGCTTGCTTCATTCTTTTTGTGATGGGGTCATGCACCCGCCACACACGAACATTTTATGTAACGCATATTGTTACGTTTTTTGTGTCCAACTTGACAACTATGACGTGCACAATTTTGATCTTAATAATAGCAATGATTTGAACATTCTTAATGGCAATTTCGAATTGGTGGATTTGATTTTGATATGCCAATAAAAGTCAATATAATTTAGAGGAGTTAACTTCAATATAATATCAACATGATATTCCATATATTATAGGATGTTATGATTATGACATCCTCTGATCGATTTGAGATGAATGGAATCTTGCGATTACTGTTTATAAACATTTTGCTGAAGCATTTGCTATTAAAATCGTTTAACAAAATGTTTACAAGCAAAGTGAATGTTTAATGAACGGTATCCAAAATATTATTTGTAAAATGGTGATTTATAATTTTTACTGAAACTTATACAAAGTTGTTAGGTACCTAAGTAAATAAATGCATATAATAGGTATACTTCTATAAATAACTAAAATGTTCAGGTGTTATCTTTGATGTTATCCGAAAACAGGCATTTAGCGCCATTAACGTCTAATAACAAACTAAAAGCCATAAAGTATGACTAATAGCAAACATTTTAGTTCAATAAATAGACATTGTTGATAGCCAAAAGAGTGCATATATGCAAAATGGCCCTAAAATGGCACCTAAAGGTCTACAGCATCGTAAAACGAATGCCCTCGAACGTTTGTAAACATTGTTGCCGTGTGATGCCGGCTTAGAATAGCATCACCCCACCTCCTTCCCGCGGGTGTCGTAAGAGGCAACTAAGGGACTCGAGAGTATTGATGTATTACAATTTTTAGGCGGCAGGCTGACAACCTGTCACTATAGTAATACACATGTTTTCTAAAACAACCTTGGAAAACAATCCTCAAAAATGTCAGAAGTGGCAAAAGCGACCGTATTTTAACGGCCGTTATTGCTCTGCCTACCCCGCGAGGGATACAGGCGTGATATATGTATGTATGTATGTTAAAGACAACATTTTGCTTGCGCCTGCGCACCCACAGAGTTTTGCTAATACATGA